>RJVU01043279.1:484106-569297 GCA_003731715.1 Anabarilius grahami | reverse complement strand
AAAGTTTTATATGGGTTGTGAATATTGTTTCATGTTGACTTAATTATTTTATGCAATGTTTAATGTTAATTTAAAATCATGTTATTAGTATTTAATTTAATTTTATATTTAATTTAAACCAAATTAAATTCAATTACTGGTGTAAATCAGTGTGATAAACGTAATAGAATTAATAATAGCAATATAGCTTTATTGAAAGGTGGTTTCATGGTTATACAGTTTTGATTGAATTTGGCCTTCAAGCTTTTTCTCTCTCCTGACATTTTTTTTTTAAACAAAAACATTGTGAAGACAAAAAATAGATTGCATAAATTGATTCACATCGTTCTAAACCGTGGCAATGCATGGACTGATTATAAGATGCTTACAAATATGATTTTGTGACATTCAATGCTGTCATTTAGCTTTTCAAATGACATTTGGAAAATCAACACAATGCAAACGAAATGTGAGAAGCCAGTGCACCTGCAAGCAAAGCAATGACTGCGGTATTCCAGTGTTCCACAGATGTGCCTGTCCAACAAGGAAAAAAGAAGGCTTCAAAGAGGTACTATTATAGCCCTGACATTTCATACTGTCAGGTCTAGCACCAAAAGCACAATATATGTTATGGCCACACATTAAATATGAAGTTACAGTGACAATGTGTATGCATATGTATTTGGATGATACATCTGATTCACCAACAGCATACTGTCCAATGTCATGCATAGAAAACTTGCTGTTTGCCTGTATTAGAGCTGAAGTGTGTAATGTGTGCTCTCCTATATAGAATTGCAAAAATGATTATTTTCAAAACAGATCTTCCAAACACTCCTCATCTGCCATTGCTCAGACACACAGATGGTTTCACCCTAATATCACACTACTGGTTGAGCCAATGCTGTGGTGTTGGGCTTCCTAAGAAGAGCAAAGATTTGAAAGCACCAGTGTTTTGGGGGAAATTAGTTCATGAAGGGATTATGGTAACACTTTAGTTTAGGGTCCGATTCTCACTATTAACCAGTTGCTTATTAGCATGCATATAACTAGGATATTGGCTGTTTATTAGCACTTATAAAGCACATATTAATGCCTTATTCTGCATGACCATATTCTACATCCCAAATTCTACCCAATTCCTAAACTTAACAACTACCTTACTAACTATTAATAAGCAGTAATTAGAGAGTTTATAAATGCAAAAGTAGTTAGTTAATAGTGATAATTTGGACCCTAAACTAAAGGGTGACCAGGATTACTTGCAGCTAAGACAAAAGAAACTATTAAAAAAAAAATTATAATACACACTTCAGCTTTAAAGCATCCAAACATAAGTTTAGTACATATTTTAGGCACTGGCTGTGCACCGTATGGCGACATTGAGGTTCTTAAATTTTGTTAAACCTACCCGAACTGTGCAGTGATGTCTATATTCTGAATTAAAAAAAGATAACATAATTAGCAGCAGCTGTGAAAGCAGTATCTGCTTCTAAATTAGCAGCATCAGCACATAAAGTTTGCTAAAAAAATAAAAATAGAGAAACAAAGACAAAGGCACCTGCAGCCCAGGTGAGATATTGGAATAGATGTGGGTGAGAAAGGGTACGCGATCATGTGCCACGTCAAATAATATCAAACCATCCATAAACAGTCAATTTTTGTGTGTAAAGATGAGCATGAAAACAATAAGATGCTCGAAATAATGGCTATACTTGATACGATATAATGGCTATACTGCCTTGATAATGGCTATACTTGATAATATATGTTTAAGGACAGGATGGGATGCAACAACTGTGGCTGGAGCCAAAACTTTTGTAGAAGGTCAATCAAAAGAAGACGATATTGACTTACATAGTTTCCAAAGCTCTCTGCTGATTCACTGTTAAACAGTCATCAATGCAAGAGCCAAGTAAATCTAGATTTCAAGGTCACCTGAAACTAAGACAATCGATGTCCCAGCAATCAATGCCCTAATGCTGCACTGTCCGTCCAAATGCAATGCTGAGTGTCTTTTTATAGTTTCGCTTGCAAAACAAAACCTGAAAACAGCACCTTTGGATCACAATAAAACAGATAAAAATAGATGTATATATGTATATTTACAGAGCAAGTTACATATTGTCGTAATATCTAGCTAACTAGTTTCTGTATATCACTTTCTCTTGAGTTAAAAATCCATGCCAGTAGGATTGATTTTGAGGCCATGCAACACTATAATACCAGTGTTTTTTCTTGATCAAAGCCAGTAAAAGAAAAGACAAAACATCTAACACACTCTATCAAGGTTTTTCTAACACCCGAAAATGATTTCAAGATGACAGACAAGCCAGTGATTAAAAATAATCTGACATCATTGCTACAAATGTGCTTGGGGACATTAAAGTGTGAACTACAATATGGCTCATTAAGTGGCAAAGTTATTTGAATATCAACTACATTTTGGACTATCTCTGCAGCTCGCAGAATATACAATGAACAGTATGCTCTTACACAATACATCAAGCATTTTTTCTCTGGCACTAGGGTGTTATTTTGCTTATTTTTCATTTAACATGTTCTGTATGCTCTTTATCCTGAAGAACTGCAAAAATGGCTGAAAGGTGATATGAGATGAAAAAAGGAAAAGCCATTGAACAACAGTAGACTATAAATAACAAAATATGGGATGTAGAGACATTCATCTTGTCTTCAAAAGCTTTGCAGCAGGATAATCGTGAAGGAGTTGATACAAGTGTTGTCCATACATACGTATTTTGGATCCACACACAACTATCGACACAGAAGCAGGCAGTTTTCAATGACATTCCCAGCTGATCACTATAATAACACTAAAATAATAGACAACCATCTTGAATCGGTGAATATTGGTGTTCGTTAACAAGCAGCAGAGTGGATGAAACTCCTGTGAGTATTCTTTGCATCGTATACGTGTACTGAATGTGACGGCAAACCTTTTTAACAGCAGATGAAGCACACAAATGACATTTCTTTGGCGAAGCTTGGCTTTGAGAGTAAGATGTTGACTGAAATATATTGACACTCATGTGCTGTTTATTTGTGTTCCACAGTTCCGTATAAATACTTGGCTCCTGCTCCGGATAAGGTGTTGGATGATATAGATGACTCCATGCGAACACTGATGAATACTTGGATTGTGGACGGACCTGGACTGTCAATGAGGTATTGGAGATCGGAAATCTCATGTCAATAACTGAGGCTCTCTGACCTCACAATCCTCCTCCGAACATGGTTTACTAGTCCTTTTTAAGTTCAGTTTGGACCTGCTCCAGAAATGACTACACATCTGTCAGCATTTTTTTGATATTAACATAATTTGTATTGGCTAAAGTGCAATTGGCTGTCTTGAGGTTCTCTTCCTGAAAGTCCTCATTGCTGTTGTTGACACCTTCTTGGATCTCAATGTAGTCGGACTTGCTGATGGTGGATCCACTTCGACTTCCCTTCAGCTCTTCTTGGGAATCGGCTTTGGGGACGCTAACCTGGAGATACTGCGCCTGCTCTTCGCCTTCTGTTTCTCGATGGTAGAAGTAGTTGAAGTTTGAGACGATGACGGGCACGGGAAGGGCAATGGTCAAGACGCCAGCGATGGCACAGAGGGATCCGACAATTTTTCCTCCAATGGTTGTGGGCACCATATCTCCATAACCAACGGTTGTCATTGAAACCACAGCCCACCAGAAGGCATCCGGGATGCTGTAGAACTGCGACTCGGGTTCGTCTGCTTCTGCGAAGTAGACGGCGCTAGAAAAGAGGATGACTCCGATGAAGAGGAAGAAGATGAGTAGACCTAATTCTCTCATGCTGGCTTTGAGGGTTTGGCCAAGAATCTGAAGTCCCTTTGAGTGGCGGGAAAGTTTGAAGATTCTGAAGACTCGTACGAGTCTTATGACCCTCAGAATTGCAAGAGACATGGCTTGTTGGCCTTGCTGCCCGTCCTCCGCTTTCTCCGCCAGCTCCGTTCCCAGTGTAATGAAGTAAGGAATGATGGCTACCACATCAATCATGTTCATTATGTTCACAAAGAAGCTGGCTTTACTAGGGCAGGCAAAGAACCGCACCAAGAACTCAAAGGAGAACCAGATGATGCAAAGCGTCTCTAGAATAAAGAAAGGGTCTGTGAAGTAGTTGGATGTGTAAATGGTTGTGGTGTTGGCACCAGTGGGGACTTTGTGCATCTCCTCCTCATCGCTGCGGAAGATGGGCAAGGTTTCCAGGCAGAAGCTGACAATGGAGATGAGGATGACCATGACTGATATTATAGCTATAATCCTGGCTGGCCCAGAACTTTCTGGATACTCGAACAGCAACCAGACCTGCTTCTGAAACTCATTTTCAGGCAACGGTCTCTCCTCCTCCTTGATAAAACCCTCGTCCTCCCTGAATATCTCAATCGCTTCTTCTCCGAGCTCATAAAAACGGATCTCCTCCGAGAACACATCCAAAGTGACGTTGACAGGTCGCCGCAACCTTCCGCCCGATTGATAATAATAGAGGATGGCGTCAAAGCTTGGGCGGTTTCTATCAAAAAAATACTCGTTCCTTAGGGGGTCAAAGTACCTCATGCGCTTCTTGGGGTCCCCCAGTAATGTTTCGGGGAATTGCGAAAGGGTCTTAAGCTGCGTTTCGAAACGCAGACCCGAGATGTTGATGACCACTCGCTCACAGCAGTCCTGCTCCGTTCCGGGGTCATAGTCCTGAGGAAGACCAGGGTGTGCTGCCGCCTCATCTGAGGGGTCGCCCGTGGCCACAGTCATAATGCAGGAGGGTGAGGCCTGCACTTTTCACTGAGGCAGGGCACCACAGGGTGGGAAAATGCAGGGTGGGAATCCACACAGAAGGGGGCTTGACACCGTAGAGCACTAAGGGCCACAGCGTGCTACTGGATGGGTCGACTGAAAGACAACAAAAGATGTTTGAAGACAACATACAGATATCTTTAATATTGTGTCTATAGAGGGTCTAAAGGCTTTCTGCAACAAAAGTAGAGTGAATACAGGTAAAGTGATACACTTTCTAATAATGCGTCATGTGGCAGTGTTTAAAAATATTACAATTCTAAATCATTTTAATTTTAAAATAATGTTTAAATATTTACACTTTGAGAAAAAAGGCCAAAATATTACATGTATAAAAACACTTAAGTTTACTACTTTGCCTACTTTCACTCTAAAGGAAAAAAGAACTAAAAAAAGTAAGGGATAAAATGTTAACAATGACGTTTCTTGGACTGAAATGGGTAAATCTTCCGCATTTTTTATGTTAACATATATGTTTATCATAATACTAGTATGTCCCTAGTATAGTAATTATGAGAGATACCACACATGCATAAAAAATAGCAAAGCTGAGGCAAAAGAAGATCTAAAAATACAGCACAATTTATATAAAACGGCATGTTTAGTTATGCATTCACATGCAAATCAGTTCCTTTCTCTTCTTAAAGAAACCACCATATAATGAAACTCTTCGTCAAGCCCTGTCAGTTCTGGCTGGTGTTCGGCAATGGAAAAATATCCATTGACATAAAACTGCATCTCTCACAGTGCAGTCATGTGAAAGAGGCCCTTCTCTATGAGACATGCACATCCTACATTACCATGCTGCATCCATTCAGCGTGTGCAAGCGCGTGTTCCCCATCCCTTTCTCCTCCTTTTCCATGAAATACCCGAACATTCAAAGAACCGCATATGGCATGCATTTCTTACATATTTGCTGGACGGGTTTCAATGGAATGTTACTTGTCCCAAACGGTGCCAGCATGCTCTAAAATATTCAGCAGAAGCAGTCTATGAAATATTAAACTGCAGGAAAATACATTTTAGGCTAAACAAGACTTAGTGGTCTCTCTTTGTTTTTACTCTTGAGATCCCTTCACATTATATTATACATTATATACATGATGTATAGCTGTAGATAATGAAATACACTTAGAAATAGCAAATAAAGCATTCATGTCCAGAGTACATAATCAGAACTGAGACATTATACCTGCTTAGATAAACTTCTAAATCACCCCTCAGGTTCCCAGAAGTCACGACAGCCTTCTCGAAGTGAGGATAGCAATCCGGCATCTGTGTGACCGCGATGAAAACGACAAACACATCTGATTCCTTAAATCCTGACTGCGACTGTCTGCCGTAGCTCTCGGCACACCGGCGTATTGTGCATAACGGGGCAGGCAGGGAGGAGGGGCAGAGAGGTACAGTATGCGGGTGTGTCCTCGTCTACCCCAAAGCTTCCTCACGGCAGGTTGTTTGAGAAGGACAAGGAGGGAAGTGCAGGAAAAAAGCAAATGATGCAAAGGAAGGGGGGTCTCTTCATTCCACATTTAAGGAGGCATTAAGGGGGTCGCCACGGTCTTTGCTAGACAGGTTGCAACAAATGACAGTAGAGGTGAATGTGAAACATTTGCAGTAGGCACAGGTTAGGCTTGTCCTCTAAGTAAGTACTGGTCTTGCAGTGATGACATCCAGTAATTGGACATGCATTGTGTTCAATTAATGGGAACGCACTTTTTAAGTGACTGATAAACTACTGAATTTGCGCAAATTGTGAGGGTCAATGACAAAATATATCTGAGATAATAAGAATTTTCTTGAAAATGTGATTTAACTAAAAAGCTTCAAACCTATTTGAATATATATATATATTTGCAAATAAGATTTTTTTAAATGTATGAATAGTCAAGAAATTTTCTTAGTGTTATTCCATATGCTCTGAACAAAATGTTATTAATTTATTTTTGTCACATGACAACAAAATGGCTATATGCATGTTTGTTACACCCCACTGACTGAGTTGGCAAAAGTTTTTCCACATAATATTAGAAAATATTCAATTTTTACAGCTTTTTTCAATGTTTTTAACAAATAATACAATTTATCAATATTTTCAACCCCCCATTTTAACAATCTCTGGACAGTTATTGAATTTTTTTTTTCTTTAAGCCCCATAAAAATCTCAAGATGACTATTAATTGGTGTATTGTAGTAATTGTCTGTGCGAATTGCATTTTTACCATATTTTTTTACTTAATACATCCAGCCTAAAAATGAATTATACATCACTGACCCATCACCAATCGAATAAAAACTTAATATTGTAGCAAAGATATCTTCTCTAAATGACAAGTGATGACACTATCACTGTAAAATGTGTTGTCTGGTAACCTAAACTTACTATATTAATAGTTTTATTCAAGCCAAATTTTTTCTTTCATTTGACTAAATCAATCTGAGTACAGGTTGAATCAGATCTAGTAGAAAATGATCCTAAATGTAACAGCTGCACCTTACCTCTTTTTACAGTGATTGCAATACAGGACAAATGCAAATTCTATCACGATGTCATGTTGACATGGGAACAGATGCAAAACATTATACATAAGAAGTCTGCAGTGACAGACATCTCGAATCTCTTCCTACCTGTCTGTCTACCTCGCATGCCGACGTCTCAGTAGTTGTTGCGTTATGTTCACGCAACAAGCCATTAGTCGGTTAGTGAAAGCGTTAAATGGAATCTGCAGTCAATCGTTGCTGTGCATACCAAGAGACTCTTGGATTACAGACACGCGCGCCCCATCCGCGCTACCACTCCTCACTTTATCCGCAGAGTGGGCAGTTTAAAGGGGACGCGTCACGAATGGTGTTTCCACGACCCGCACTCTAAAAATGTTATCGATTTTAGAACGTAAAACCCGTTAATTGTTAACTAAGTTACCTTACAACATATGGTATAAAATACATTATATTTTACAAGACAATACGTGCTCTGTGTTTTGTTATTGTCTCTCACAGTTGCTGTAGTGGCCAAATTTTGAAAAACTATAAAACCTTTTGTCTCCATGTGTGTATTTTCCCAGATATGTAGGACGTCCAAATTGACAATATTCAGTTTTCATCCACGGTCAAGACAAGAAGTTCTTCATCAAATTAAGTACATACTCTGTAAGTAAATACACTAAAATCCCTTGTTACAGTATAAAGTAAAGCTGTTATTTTTCTGTTATTCTTTTGAGAATTGACATAAGTATTAATTCTCAGCATTTCTCAGCCTTGTATGTACCATTTTTTTGTTGTTGCCAGTGAAATAACTAAAAACTGAAGAACTCAAAATAGTGTACTGTTTACTGCATACTGCACACTATACTTGTCCAATTGTGGAATTGTTTACAGTATATGCAGTTATACACCAATGTGTTACTGTTGGTAGATCTGTGTATGTAGTAAATTTTTATAGGCTACAGCATAATATGCATACTTTATACTGCAGAAATAGTAGTATGGTAGTACTCCGAACAGCTGTAGAGTACTTTTTTTTGACCTTTCTGTCTATCCATGATTTTACACGGATTGGATATGAAGGTTGAGGCATGAAAACAATACAGACAAATTGTCTTGCTGCTGACAAAAGCAACCGATTTGGCCATTTGCTGCAGTGGTAAATCAGAAGGGCATGTTTTACTTCTCTGTAGTCTACAGCTCATGCAGTAACACCGGATTCATTTCACTGTGAAATTTGATTAATTAATTTAAATTTGTTGCATTTCGCGTTTGATTTACAAATTATTAACCTAGGTTGCATTGCAAATGAATTATTTGTTATTTGAAATCAGTTTAATTTCCTTTAATGCATTGTTTGAATTCTGCATGCTTTCAAGGGATGATTTTGCATACAAATTGTGCTGAGTGACTCTGCGCCGTTTGTTTTATAGCCAGAGCTTGCATGTCAATCATGCACACATGTTCAGGAAATCTCTCTGACAGCTGAGCCATTATTCACGAGAGAGCCAATACAAAGCAGTGTTCATGCACTTCGCCTTGTATTAGAACACACGCTTTAATTAAAACTGAGAAGTTAGTGTAATTCTGTGCTTGGGTGAGATGTGTGTTTAAGACTGGCCAAAGAGAGGAAATGCAAGTGTGTGCCAAGCCCTATTGATCCTGGGTTACTCTAGAAGCACACGGTCACACGCCAAGTCCTATTGATCCTGGGTCAATCTGGAAGCCCTCTTACGGTCACACAAATATACAAGTTCAGTCACAAGGGACAATACAGTCGATGTATAGTAGTTAAGTTAACAGCGGTGGTAAAGAAAAGCTTTTAAGGACATTAAAAAGATTGTCCTGTCGGGTCAGCAATGGTGCTTTGAGCTCAGGACCAGGACCAGGACAGATTTGCTGTGTTTATCAAATTTCCCTTTATCTTATATTCACTTTATCTTTATCTTTAATGGAGTGATGCAGAGATTTTGCCAGGCTTTCTAACAACAACAACAACAAAAATGTAATTTGCTTAAAAGGTTAGAATATGTAAAATCAAATATGGCCGAACAGTTCTGTGCAGTAATAGTAGCCAATCATCTGAGCAAACTATTAGGTCATGTGGCTTGTCAGTTCACACAATGGAGGAGAAATGAAAGATCTGCTTTGTTGTAAATTTTTTGGTAGATGCCTATGATGCTTAAACACTCTACTTAAAGGGTTAGTTCACCCAAAAATAAAATTTCTGTCATTTATTACTCACCCTCATATTGTTCCACACCCATAAGACCTTCGTTCATCTTCGGAACTCAAATTAAGATATTTTTGATGAAATCCGAAAGGTTTTTATATCCTCCATAGTCAGCAATTTAACCAATAACGAGTCAGCGTTCTGACATAGAACCTGGAACTGCGTAGAAGAATGACACAGAAGATATTGTTGAATTTTTGTTTTTTTTTTGCGGACAAAAAAAGTATTCTCCTCGCTTCATAAAATTAAGGTTGAAACATTGTAGTCAGGTTGACTATTTTAACTACCTTTCTGGATCTTGAAAGTGGTGGTTAAATTGCTGTGTATGGAGGATAAAAAAACCTCTCTGATTTCATCAAAAAATATTGTAATTTGTGTTCCGGAGATGAACAAAGGCTTACGGGTGTGGAACGACATGAGGATGAGTAATTAATGACAGAATTTTTTTATTTTTGGGTGAACTAACAATTTAAGTCTCTACTTAAAGGGATAATTCACCCAAAAATGAAAAATCTGTCATCATTTACTCACCCTCAACCAAATAGTTGATGGACCCCATTGACTTCCATAGTATTCCATGTACTGTGGAAGTCAATGGGGTCCATCAACTGTTTGGTTACCAACATCCTTCAAAATATCTTCTTTTGTGTTCAGCAGAAGAAAGAAATTTATACACGTTTGAAACAACTTGAGGGTGAGTAAATGACGACAGAATTTTCATTTTTGGATGAACTAAGTGGATTTTAAGTGGATTTGTACATGCCTATTTTAATAAAGCACAAGAAGGCTAAAGAGTAATGAATTACACGTAAACTTTTCAATTACACGTATTATGTAAACTCCCATTACAAATAGAAGACTACCTGCTAATGCAAAGATCTGTAATCTGTAGAAATGGTCACTGAATCAGCGCACAGATCTGAACAATATTTGGTAAACGGATTCAAAAGACTTGAGTCACTAGGGTGACTAAAAAACCTACCACTAACTGCAGAAGCAAAGTCACACAAAGTAGTAAGTAAATGTGTTTTCATTATAGTTTATGCGCAAGTATTTTTACTGAATAAAAAAAATGTCCACCTCAGTTGAGTGTATAAGGTTTTTATGCACTTGATGGTTCCGTCCAGCATTTTTTAATGTGAAATCCCCAAAAATATGTGATTGGAAACCCAGCGACTGATTTGCATGATTAAATATATCAATGCAGTGGTCAAATTGATTGATTCTCATGCAGCAGGTTTCTTTGTGTTGGTTGCCAAAACAAAAAAAATATCTCAGCATGTATATTTAACTTCAATTTTATAATGAATAATTCCATAAATCTAAGTGACTCTTCATTGTTTTTCAGCGCTGCTTGAGTTTGGGCCAGGAGGCAGCAGATAGTGGCAGGAAGCCAGGACCCGGAATCAGCTCAAGGTCACTTACTCACTGCAGCAGATCCATCCCAACCTGCAGCGACACACCCACATACAGATAAGGACCATGACATTATAATTTGTTTAACTGCGTGTAATGAAGAAAAGAAACAAATCAAACATAAATAATGGAATATTTGTCTTGATCCCATATAATATACCTGATAATATCCTGTGCGCACTCACCTTAAAATCACATTCATATTATCAAGAAACAATTTTGTGAATAAAACTAGATTGCGAAAGCTAACGTTTACTGAGTCTCCACTGTTACATTCTGCCATCATTGGATGGTGCTCCTCTTGTTACTATGGCGACAGGCACCTAGAGCCCCTCCACAGGCAGATTGGAGGGGATGAGAGCTGTGATGACATCACGCAGACCGAGGAATCACTGGCGTTGGGCCACAGATGGGATGTCATGCCTGCAGGGTTTTCTAAGTGATCCACAACAGAGGCGGAAAAAAGAGCCATGACTCAGCATTTAATGGACATCCTCATGAAGTAAAATGATTGTACTCAATAACCAATTATTAGCCCTATTTGCTCATTCTTATGGTTAGTGACTTGAACAAACTTCTAAATCTAAGTGTTAAGCTTTGACATGTAATCATCTCACACTATTTTTGCTAAGGACATGACTAATATCTCAAATCGTCCTATAATAATACCTTGTCCAAGCAATCAGATTTACTTTACTTCATTTTTGCTAGCCAGATAATAAAATTGGTGAGATATATAATTGAAGGGGAGACCCAAGCCCTATCTACAGACAGACCTAGAGGTGGGTTCTTTTATTTTGGGCCAGTAAGCAACTACTCAGCAACCACCTGGAACACAAAACTGTTCACTTCTAAAAGACAGGAGTGAGTAATGGCTCTTTATTATACCATTTTGAGGAGGTTCCTTTAATTGACCTTCACTTTTCACAACTTATAAGATATTTCCACTTTTTATCTGTTATTGTATTGGTCAGTATTGACCTTCTGTTCCTATGGTACATTAAGTCAAGTTTTTTTCTTCTTTTAACTTCGGACCTCATGGATCATAAAGTCTTTGCTCTGCTCTCTCAGTATCATCAAGGGCAGACCTGTAATGTGCTCCCGGAGTCTAACTTCAATTTCACACTCCATTTCCTGTTCAGCCCGCAACCATAAATACCGCTATCTGTGACACCGTGGAAAATGAAATTCTATGTTAACAAAAAAAATTCTTTTTGATGTACAGCCATTATAAGAAACTGTCCTTAAAGTTAATATTTACTTGCAACTGAAAGTTCAATCGCCAGACCAAGATTAGTAGAGTAAATCACTTCAAACCAGGTCATATTTTACCCCAAAATCAAAAGAATCAATAGGACAATAACGAAAATTACTATTTTTTTGGTTGCATTATGACATTTTTGCATTATGATTAGGCACATTCTTATTGAAGCTTGTTTCTGGCACTGAATAAAAAATAAAAAAGGTAATTGTGACTTTTTATCCCACAATTCTGACTTTTTTCTCAGAATTGTGTGATATAAACTTTCAGTTGAGTGTTATAAAGTCAGAATTGCGATATATATAATGTCGCAATTGTGCGCTATGAATTGTGAGATTTAAACTCGCAATTCTTAGAAAAAAGTCAGTCTTTTTCCCCCTCAGAATCGGACGTTATAACTCGCAATATAACTCGCAAAATTTATTTCTTCTGAGAAAAGAAGTCAGAATTGTGAGATATAAACTCGCAATTGTGAGAGAAATTATTTATTGCATGGTGGAAACAAACTCATTTAAGTAATGTAATAAGAATGTTCATTTAAATTCATTAAATTGCATTTAAAAATAATTATATATCATAAGAGAATTTGTTGCACTGCCTTAAATTTAAGCAGATAAAATCATTGTGTTACAGTATTTTTAATGAGAATCTAATGTGAATCACCATTACAAAAAAAAAAAAAAGGGAAATAAAAATAATGGGGGAAAAACATGAGAAATTGGGTGGAAAATGTCCTTATTTATCATGATATACCTTAATGACTCTTAAAATAGGCTTGCGTTTCTATAGGTAAAATATTTGTAATGTTAAATGTCTTCAATTATGTGGTGAAATGTGAAGGGATTCACTCACTAACATTGGAGGGAGATTAAACACCACTGCATGCTGCAACGCTTACATGAAGATAACAAAGTGGCATGAAATTAGATATCAGATCAGATTGCTGTTTTGACCAAATGTGATAAGCACACATTTTTTTTTTATATGGCCAGAGGGGGGTTTAAAATCTCTGAGCTTTTAGACTTAAAGTGGTTATTGTAGAGTCCAATCTCCACTGGTTTAATAGCCTGTCAGAGAGAGTTACTGCAGTGCTAGAATGACACTGTTCTGGGATTGTGCATGACAGAGCGGGATAGAGAGAGGGGGGAAGACCCCAGCCTTTGAGGGAGAGCTTTAGGAAGACACGTATACTTGTGTGCAAAAAAACACACATATGACATGCCTCAGCTGGTCCCCGGTGAGATGTGCAGAGGCTCAGCTGTTTCGTTCAAGCAGTGAAGGAGTATCTTATTATCACATACACATAACTGGGAATACACCTGCTGAGGCCTCTCTATACACCCATCAAGATCCGTATGTCAATGTTAGAGGATACCTATTTCTGTACACTAAAAATACACAGTGCGGTGTTCTGGGTGAACACTGGGGTAGGGTGTTCTGGGTGGTTGTTAGGGTGTTGCTAGGTGGTTGTTTAAGGCCCTGATATACGCACTATAAAGTTCTTTTTCGTTCTTCCCTTAGGAGTAAAAATAATTTTTTTAATTCATGACCAGTGGGATAATGTTAGCGAACATCCTGCTGAGAGGGGCATTTAGATGAATATGAATATATGCTGTGCTCTTTCCTCTCAATAACAAAATACACAACAAATATGACAGCGGTGAGAAAACAGCAGTTAAGAAAGCATCTGATCATAGCGTTGTGGATGTTTGCACGAGCTCTGCAATACACCACCCCAGTCAAGTCACGTCTAGTTTATTTATATAGGACGTTATACAATACATTTCTTTAAAGCAGCAGCTTTACAGTTCTAAAGATGAAAAAAACTGTCGCTTTTGATTAGAATTACAACTTCATTTTCTACTATAAAGCAGCTCTCAAGTGTGTTCATGTTTTACTCGCAGATGTCTGACCTCGATGGACTAAACAGAAGAAATGAATGTCAAAGAAGGCGGAGCCTCTGAGCCACACCTACCTATTACATCATCACCACCACGGACCAATGGTAGTTTGAAGGTGTTTACAAGCGAATTTTTCCTGAAAGTTTGCTCTGGTAATCTATTTCAAACTCCCGAAAGAACTTTTTGGCCTGATATTGTTCGAAATGGTATCACATCAGTTCATTTTTAATTCCGCTTGAAGTATATTAGGCCTTTAAGGTGTTGCTTTGGTATGTGGTTGCTAGGGTCTTTTGGGTGGTTACTATAGGGTGTTACTAGGTGGTTGCTAGGATGTTGCTATTTTATGTGGTTGCTAGCATGCTCTGGGTGGTTGCTAGGGTGTTTTATAAATACTTGTTTACCTTATCAAGTACAGCTAGTTATTTCAGTTTGGTTGAAAACATCAAATTAATTCAAATTATTTAGAACATGAGGCAGCATAAAGTGGTGTGAAATGGTAATGTTGGGTACATAAAAACATGTTCTCTGTTTCATGTAAAAATACAGAGATCGTGCAGTTCTGAGGCTCTATGGGTTGTTCTGGCGAAAACCCAACCATATGGGACCACTGTAGGTCTGAAACTAGTAGACTCACTCAGTGACTTCTGGGGCCAAACACTACTTCGTTGCACTCTAGTATTTGAGAAAATAAGTATTTAGTGTTCCATATTTTTCTAATTCTTCTTTTTGAGCTCAGATGTTCAAATATTGTTTAAGAGGGATGTGGAAAGATTGTTTGGTTTGCCGTTTGTAATGGAAGAGGCTCAATTGTGACTTTTAGTGAATTAGTGAAAGTGAAGTGACATGTGGCCAAGTATGGTGACCCATACTCGGAATTTGTGCTCTGCATTTAACCCATCCAAGTGCACACACACACACCGTGAAACACACACCGTGAACACACACCCGGAGCAGTGGGCAGCCATTGCTGCGGCGCCCGGGGAGCAGTTGGGGGTACGGTGCCTTGCTCAAGGGTCTCACCTCAGTCGTGGTATTGAGGGTGGGGAGAGCGCTGGACATTCACTCCCCTCACCGACAATCCCTGCCGGACCTGAGACTCGAACCCATGACCTTTGGGTTACAAGTCCGACTCTCTATCCATTAGGCCACGACTGCCCCCTTTTTTATTTTTTTATTTTATTTATTTATTTTTTTAATAAATTAAAATATATTTTTTAATTTTAAAGTTCAGCTCTGTTGTAAAGATTTGCTGCCCCTCCTACGCCCTACTACAGGTCCTGGATCATTATAATTTCAGGTTTGTGATTAATAAAAAAAAAGTTTCAGTTTAATCATGCCTTGTTTTCATCTACTCCATCTTTGAGGCAGAGCCTGTGTGAAATTGAATCTATTCTTCTGCATCTCCTTTCTCAGAGAGAAAAGAGTGTTTTAGGTTAGGTTAGTCCCAAAAAAGAGTGTTTTAGGTTTTAAGATAGGTTAGTCCCAAAAAGTATTTGGACATTTAAACCACACTTAAAAAGTCTGAATGGTATACAAAATACAAACCGAGAGTCGTCTGCACTCTAATGCAGAATTATCTTCACTTCTCTGAACCATTGTTGCTCAATGTTTTTCAATCAACTGTTGTTTTTGGTGATTTTTAGTTGATGTATGAAATCACATCACATGGGTGTCCTAGCAGAGTAACCACAGGTGTAGATCATCACATTTAGGCCTACTATGACCCATGAGGTGAAAGTGATGGTCCTGGAGCAACATTCCAATCAACCATTTAGATTCAACCATCCTAGATCCAGCTAGGATTGGGAATCGAANTGTTTTTCAATCAACTGTTGTTTTTGGTGATTTTTAGTTGATGTATGAAATCACATCACATGGGTGTCCTAGCAGAGTAACCACAGGTGTAGATCATCACATTTAGGCCTACTATGACCCATGAGGTGAAAGTGATGGTCCTGGAGCAACATTCCAATCAACCATTTAGATTTGAGGGACAAGTTTACAGTTTATGTCAAGTTTAGCATTACAACCAGGGTTAGGTGCTTCTACATCAGTGTTATTCACCTGTCATTTCCCTCTGATTTTAGGGATAAGTTATGGGTAGGGTTAGGGACAGGATTAGGACTACATTTTCAGACCGAACTGTTGTTCCAGGATCAACTAAATATGGTGATCCAGCTAGGATTGGGAATCGAAAATTGATTCCAATTCTGGAATCGGATACTTAAGGTCAGGAATCGGATACTTGTTATAAAATTCAAATTTTGATTCCTCTTATTGATTACTTTGTGTGCACTTTAATATGACTTAAACCAGTCAAACGCAAGAAGACCCAAGGCGTGCGCACAGAAAACCGCCTCTCATATTTAAGAGCGTGATACTGAACTGAGTTCTCTTCTGTGTCTTTTTGCAC
The DNA here is from genome assembly GCA_003731715.1 of Anabarilius grahami. Lineage (NCBI taxonomy): Eukaryota > Metazoa > Chordata > Actinopteri > Cypriniformes > Xenocyprididae > Anabarilius > Anabarilius grahami. The sequence goes on along the minus strand of RJVU01043279.1, from coordinate 552,786 downwards.
TTGAATTGACAAAAACAGTTGTTTTTGTCATAAAAATATGTCAAAATATCCTCGTAAACACAGTCGGTTATGTCTTAAGTGAACGTAAACTGTTGACAAAGTAAACACGTGTAACAGTATATTGGATCCGTGCAGCTCTTAAAGTGACAGCAGCCTAATATTCCTCCTGCCATCTCTATAATAATGTTAATCAAACAACAAAAGACAAAGAGAAAATTCACTTGCTGTTCTTGACTATTTTTGTAACTATATTTGTAATGTATATTTTATTTATAAAGTGCAGTGTTGTTTTACATTTGATTACAGTTTCTGTACCTGAATACCTGAAAAATCGGATCTTTGTTCAGTTGTATTTATTTGTGTGATTGCTAATTTGTTTATTTGTTCTTTTTTAATTACTGAGTGTTTACTTGTATATAATAATGCTTGAAATTTATATTAGTTAGGCAGTTGTTTTTGCTATGGTATTTTTAAACCATAAACAAAAATCAACAGGCTAAAGAACACTTACACAAGGAACTTTTGCCTATGGTATTCAGCTACAATGAAATGTTTTGCAAGAAGACTTAGAATAAATGTGAATGATATCTAAGTTTTTTTAAATTTATTTTTTTTACCTTATTGGAGTCGAAATTAGGAATCGTTAAGCAGAATCTGAATCGGAATCATTCAAATTCAAACGATACCCAGCCCTATCCAGAAACTTAGGATTTTTGTCTTGCTTGACAAAATCATGGTGACCATGAAGATGATACACTAACGTTTGAGAACCAGAAAGTGTCCAAGACTTTGTCTTTTTGAACAGTTTATCTATTATTTTATCATTTAAAAACTAACAAACATCTTTTTGCTAAATGTTCTGCTTAAAGTGTGCACGGTTTGATATTTTGTTATCTAATACAGTGACCTTCACACATTTTTAAGTGTGGCTTAAGTGTCCAAATACTTTTCTAGAGCACTGTATATGGAAGTACTTCAGCATGATGATTCCATCATATTATATAGGCAATACATGACAAAAAAAATCTGACTATATGGTCAAAGAGCAAGAAAGATTTAGTTTTCACACAGTTCTCACATCTGGCACAACAACAGCTAAACTGTAAACACATGATGGACACCATAAAACAGCTTGATTAATATCTGCCAGATAGCAGAGGGCAGTAGTTTCACAGATGATCAGCTCATGTCCAACAGTTCAACAGTTCAGTTCTCTTCATATTGCTTTCTTCTTATTAATTGTGAACCTGCAGAATTTACCCCCAGAAAAGGCCACTTCTAGAGTGTTGCGGCTCACTGTGATTCAGCCAGACGTAAATGGGAAGTGGCAGTAGAGATATGCGGGCATCTTCTGTGTTGTTTGAAGGTGAGTTCAGTTCTGTTTTGGTGGCAGAAAGGTTAACGGCCTCCGTTTCTATTGGTCATCGGTCCTAGGCACTGCGTGGATCTCCCCCGAAGCCTGCAGAAACAACACGCAACGTATTACACACACAAACACATTACGCTGCTGGAATGTGACAGATGAAATGAGGCAGTTTATTCACACGCTCAAGTGAGAGGGAAACACATCTTTCAGGCTGAAAGACTTTTATATTAAACCGCCTACTTGAGCACAGCTCTGCATTATAATGTCTCTCTGTCATGATTCTCTTCCTTTCAGTCGACCTCTGTCTCTGGCTAATTAATGAACTGAAGCAGATGCGGCACCTCCGGTGACAATGATAGAACAGTTATATCACTCAAGAGCAAATGCGAGATGACTAGAGGAGATTATTAACACATTCTGAGCGTGAACACATGCACCTAAAATGAATACATTGGCAAATTGCTCCAGTAACCCAACAATGCCAAAAGCTTTAAGAATCAAAGCAGAATTACAAGCATAAATGAAAAGAATCTGCTCTATTAAAGGGAACCTGCAGGGTTAAGTAAACAAAAACTTTAGTGTACTCATAATTATCTGTCAAAGAGTATCAATTTATATTTGTTTTCATATTATAACAGGAAAAATGACTTCACCTGAAGGGCGTAATTGATTTGTGCCGGAATAGGTTGGATATGGATCCAGCACCTCCGCAATTTGATTTTTGAATCCCTCTGAAAGGCATTTATTCTATGGCCTGTACATGATTCATGAAAGCTAACAATGTTTGTAAATAGCTTGCAAATTGTCATTTAAAAAAAAAAAAAAGTAAAACAAAAAGTAGTGATGAGTTTTTTTAATTACAGCAGGCACGGTTTGACGCACCACGACTCGCCACTGGAGGGTGTGTAGTCTTTCTTGCTAGCAAAATAAACTTATTTACACATTAATTTACTCTAATGCAAGATATTGAAACCATCTGTATGTGCGTCGCAACATGCAGTTAACGAGTTTGTTTGCCCATATAATCTTTAGGGTATTAGGTTAGCTAATTTGGCTTGCTGTCCACTGAGGAGGGGCTCGATGAAGCAGCTTCAACTCGAGCTCCTCCCTAAATTACGTTTAGGAACTTCACTAAATAGATCAATTTATTAATGTAGTACACTTCCATTCAAAAATTTAGGGTCGGTAAGGTTTTTTAAAATGTTTTTGAAAGAAGTCTCTTATGCTCACCAACGTAGTATTGTAAAATATTATTACAATTTAAAAGATCTTTTTTTAATTATTATTATTGGAGATGGCAAAGCTGAATTTTCAGCATCATTACTCCAGTCTTCAGTGTCACATGATCCTTCAGAAATCATTCTAATATGCTGATTTGATGCTCAAGAAACATTTCTTATTATTATCAATGTTGAAAAGTTGTGATGAATAGAAAAGAACAGCATTTATTTGAAATAGAAATCTTTTGTAATATTATAAATGTCTTTACTGTCACTTTTGATCAATTTAATGGATCTCTTCTGAATAAAAGTATACATTTCTTTAAAAAAAAATCTTACTGAACCCAAACTTTTGAACGTTAGTATATATCATATAAATACTGAACGTGTTCTGCTTGAATAAAAAGAAGATATGAGACTGACATCCTCCATAGTTTTGACATATCCACATAGTTTTTTTTTATAATGCCAGTCATAATTGTTTTTTTTATTCATAGAATTGTAGAGAGGAGTCAGGAAATCTGGAATGGAATCTGGAAAGGACTCAAACTTGCATTGGAGTCTGGTTCGTATTACACGAGGAAAGCCTTTATTTTAGCACCATCTGAGATGTGCTTCATTTCAGTGACCGTATATTAATCTAATGTGAAATCAAATTAAGGTTGGAAAGAAGTGGAGTTTTGTTTGTTTGTTTTTGCTCTGCAGGGCAAAGGGCAATTCATCTGCAAATCAATACCATGCATAGTACATTCCATTCACCACAAAACAATCTAATGCCAAATAATCCATTTGTTGTCTTCCAGAACAAAAACGCCAATATAACAGCATCCAGACAGACAAAAATAAAGCAATCAAATGCCCTATATATTTAAAATCAGTTGTCATGTGCCATATTAGTACAGTGATCATTTTTATTTATTTATTTATAATATTTATTTATTTATTTATTTGTTTAGTTAACAGGGACATTGCACATTAATAAAACATTTCTGTAAATGCACCAGAATTAGCCGAAAGGCTATTTTTCATCTGTAGTCCCTGGACAGAATGTTACAAGTCACCCTAAAAAAAAATATATAGTTAAAATACATAACACACTACATAAAAACCATCTCAATATAAACAGCTCAGTATAAAATAAGAAATAAGAAACAATAGATGTACAGCCAGCAGGTGTAAATACTAATGTTGACAGACCTGATTATTAATAAACCATTTTATTTAATTTATATTTATTTATCATAGAGATATTAATACTTTTATTCAGTAAGGATGCATTAAATTGATCAAAAGCAACAGTAGTGACATTTAAAACGTTATAAAAGATTTATATTTCATATAAATGCTGTTCTTTTGAACTGTCTATTCAACAAACAAACAGCAAAAACCATTTTTAACATTGATAAAGATAATCAGAAATGTTTCTTGAGCATCAAATCAGCATATTAGAATGATTTCTGAAGGATCATGTGACACTGAAGACTGGAGTAATGATGCTGAAAATTCAGCTTTGCATCACAGGAATAAATTACATTTAAAAAAAGAAAATGGTTATTTTAAATTGTGATAATATTTCACAATATTACAGTTTTTACTGTATTTTTGATAAATAAAAAAGAGACTTCTTTCAAAAACATGAAAAAGTTTGGCCCGAAGCCAGAGTACTCCCGCCCCCCCATCCCTGGCTGGGATAGGGACAATCGAGAGAAAAAAGTTTGGTGGAGGGATGCTGAAAAACTGTTGTAGGACGGAGGTAAGTCGACTAAATATATAGGCCTCCTCTCGTGCTGATTGGGTAGGTCAAGGTCAGGTTTATTTATACAGCATCTTAAAAGCAACCTGAATGCTGACCAAAGTGCTGCACAAAAGACACAAAATAACCCTACGAAAGAAACCATTATTGAGAAATATCAAATTTAAAATAATTTTAAATACAAATGTTACAAAAGAAAAAAAATTAATAAACATAATACAAAGCATCACCTGACAAATATAAAACACGATTATACTAAAGGTGTGATCAAGCTACGCATAAGCCCGAGAAAATAATATATGTTTTAAAGAGATGGTTCACCCAAAAATGAAAATTCTGTCATCATTTACTCCCCCTCGGTTTGTTCCAAACCTGTATACATTTCTTTGTTCTGCTGAACACAAAGGAAGATATTTAGAAGAATGTTTGTAACCAAGCAGATCTCGCCCCCCCCCCCCCATTGATTACCATAGTAGGAAAAAAACATACTATGAAAGTAAATGGGGTGCGAGATCTGCTTGGTTACAGTCATTCTTCCAAATATCTTCCTTTGTGTACAGCAGAACAAAGACATTTATACAGTTTTGAAACAACTTGAGGGTGAGTAAATGATGACAGAATTTTCATTTTTGGGTGAACCATCCCTTTAAGAGAGAGATTTAAATGTATATAGAGTAGGGGATGATCTAATGAAGCGAGGTAAGGTGTTCCAAAACTTAGGGCTTTTTCAGTTCGGGCTCCAATCACCTTTGGTTTTTAATCGAGATTTTGGAACAGTGAGTTGCAGCTGAGAGGAGGATCTGAGCATTCTCTGGGAAAAATAGGGATGAAGAAGATCCGAGATGCAAGTAGGAGCAAGACCATGCAGTGCTTTAAATACAAATACTAAAATCTTAAAATCAACTCTGCAGGTAACCAATGAAGTGATGCTAACACAGAAGTGATATGCTCCCTCTTTTTTGTCCCAGTCAAAATCGAGCTGCGGCGTTCTGTACTAGTTGTAGACGCAAGAGTAAGGACTGGTTAAAGAGATAGTTCACCCAAAAATGAAAATTCTGTCATCATTTACTCACTCTCATGTCGTTCCAAACCCGTAAGACTTTCGTTCATCTTCGGAACACAAAAGAAGATATTTTCTGAGTGAAATCTGAGTTTGAGTGGTTTAGTCTAAATTTTCTGAAGAGACACAATCGCTTTATATCATGAACAGATTGAATTTAGGCTTTTATTCACATATAAACATTCATCAACTCACACATCAGAGATGGTAAACGGAAGCACTCAACCACTCAATTCATATGGATTAGTTTTACAATCTCTTTATGAACCTTTTGAAGCGTCAAAGTGGTAGTTGCGTTAGCTGTCAATGGAGGGACAGAAATCGCTCAGATTTCACTCAGAAAATATCTTCTTTTGTGTTCCGAAGATGAACGAAAGTCTTAGGGGTTTGGAACAACATAAGAGTGAGTAAATGATTACAGAATTTTCATTTTTGGGTGAACTAACCCTTTAACCAGTCCTTACTCTTGCGTCTACAACTAGTACAGAACGCCGCAGCTCGATTTTGACTGGGACAAAAAAGAGGGAGCATATCACTTCTTTATGAACTTTTTGAAGCATAAAGAGCGATAAAGTCTCCAAATCAGTAAAATTAAGAAAATGTTAAGCTTTAAGCTAAACTGCCCCTGACTACAGAATATTATTCTATACAGAATAAGTCAGGATCGAAAATAACTCCAAGATTTATGACTTTATCACAAATGTTTTGAAGCTGACACAGGGTGGGACTTAAATGATCTAAGAGGCATTGGGGGGGTCAAACAAAATAACTTAAGTCTTTTTTTGGTTTAGTTGGAGGGCATTTTCATCCATCCAACCTTTAATGTCCTTTAAACACGATAACAAAGAGGACACTGAATCCGTACCTGATTTTAGAGGAAAGTAGAGCTCGGTATCATCTGCATAAACATGGTACAAAACCTAGATTATCTGAACATGCTCCTCCCAAACTTTGTTAATAAATCACCCCAATAATATTGGTCAGCAAAATATGCTGACCAATANNCCCCTCAAAGAAAAGCAAAGCACTTTACCTTCTGAATCCTGTTGTCTTCATTGTTTAGGAGTACATCCCAAGAGTATTTCACTTTGTCTTATTAGCCTAATATCCGTCATCAGCAAACTCCAGAATTCCAGTGGATAGTCTTCCATGATGTTTCCTTGAAAAACAAAAACAAAGAAGGAAGTTAACTTTATCGAAGAAGGATTAAACATTGTTATCAGCACCTTTTAGGAAAGCGTTAATGGACTTGTGAGTCTTATGCAGATGCCAACCTGAGTTTTAAGAGGTGTAATGCAAGCCACAGCACCTCAGACGGCAAGCTCTCTGTGTTAACACCTCGAGTATAACAGCTAGCAAATGTGAGAGTCAGAGCAGGCACCAAACTAACACACATACTCTATAATAAGAAATCATCAGACGAGCCCTTCCTAGTCACAGGAATGCTTGAACGTTTCGGAGAGACAGAGGACTGAGTATGGAGAGAACATTAAATCGGGCATGACTTACTTTTGTCATTTTGTCCACTTGCATTAGACAGATAAAAGCTTATGTTGAGGAAAAGAAAAAAAAAGTTTCCTCCAAATATGCCAGATATTTAATTTCATGGTACATTCATGAATGTTTTTAATTTATGTCCATGGTCTAGACTCTAGATGGCAAAGTTAAAGTGTTTTCGAAGGTTTGCACAGGAATGCTTTGTTAACAGAGCAGCTGCATGGACATGTCACTTGATGGCAGCACTGAGCAACAAGTCACCCAGTGCTTATTTTGATTCAAACCAGTCAAATCTATGGTGAACGTGATTTCACCAAGTACAACATGTTCCTTGATCAACAACTTTGTCAATCCTGGAACAACATTCCAATCAACCAATCAGATTTGAGGGACAAGTTTACAGTTTATGTCAAATTTAGCTTTACAGCTAGGGTTAGATGCTTGAACATCAGTGTTATTCACCTATCATTTCCCTCTGATTTTAGGGATAAGTTATGGGTAGGGTTAGGGATAGGATTAGGACTTAATTTTCAGACAGGAATGTTGTATCAGGATCAACAAAACATGTTGACCCGGGAACATGTCTTACTTGGCAAATGTCATGGTGATCAAAATGATGAAAGTGTAGATTAGATTAAAAGAGGCTCAAGAAAAATGAATTGAGCAATAGTACATTTGTAGATGTAGATTTGTTTTGATTCAAATAAGTACTTTTTTTCTTTATGAATGAATTTAAAAACAGTCATGCTTGTCTTCTGTGTCTTCTATAATTCTAGGTAGTGTGAAATGACAACTAGGGCGGAAAGCACAGATGATTGTGACGGAAGCGCACAGGTCTACAGGTTGAGAAAGATTCTGTCTGACTGAGCGCTTGGAACGTGTCTGGCGGACTGCCGTGCGTCCTCTAACACCCGTCGACGGGAGTGTCAGCGTGAAACCTCCGGTAATCAGCTCACGCTGCACCTTGCGTCCTGTTTTCTCCACAGGAGAACGAAATAGGGAACGCCTAAATGAGCCCATAACCTATACAGAATCACGCTTTGACAGCTACAAAGGAAAAGCACCCGAGCCACAGGCGACAATAACAATCCACCACAACCTACTTCGCAATTTGCATGCACAACATTTCGTGTTTTTCATCTATCTGTCGGTCCGTCTTGCCAATATCAATCGTTTTCCACATGCAACACATTCAGTAATTTGTTAAAGATTAAAAAATGGAAATATGTGGGAGTGCATCAGCTCTCGATGGTTTGCAAACCCAAGGTTATGCGAATAATTTGCAGAATCTGATTTACATCATTGTATAAGGCTGCAAAATGTTGAAGAGATAAATCCAATAAAGGATGCAGAGAGATCCTTTTCTGATCACAATTCTCGCGCTCTATTTTGCCAGTCAGGCTTTGTGAACCATCTGGAGCGTTGCTCTGACAACGGGGGAGGATGTCATGGTAACATTAACGGGGGTTACCCAGGAAACTGTAGTCGCCATGGAGACTGCATCACAAGGCGGACTCAAGGCGTGATCTCTCAGTCTTTCAGTCAGTCTCTGATCTCGTAGTCTCCCATCCCCTGCCATTGAGGTGATGAGTCCAACAGCTTTTTCTTTCCCCCAACATCCAAGCCACCTTTTCAGCTGCTTCTTTTTTTTCATAATTCAAAACCACTGTGACGTCTCACTTTGAGGGAAATCGTGAACGTACTATTTTTAGGCTAGACGTAATTTGAGTTTTACATAATGTATGAGATGACTACATCTTTGCACGAATAACTTGATTACAAAATAAAGATCTATTTTCTTTCGTTCAGTATTAACCAATTTCATTTGGTACAGGCAATGCAAATTCAATAGACACACATCTTTGATTACATTATTAACAAAATGTATCGTTTTTTCACATTCATTGCGTTTAAATGGAGTCTGCACTGAAATGTATGGGTGATTCTTCAATTAGGGGCACTTAATGAAAACTCTTTAATCAATGTTAATCTATGCTATTTATTATGCTATTTGATAACTTCAGAAAAATGTTGGTCAGTTATGAGCCAATTAACCTAATTAAAAATGTATAATAAATGGATTGTTTCAGAATTAAAATAATGTTTACACCTAATATAAATCTACTCTATGGTCATGGTTTCTTCTTAACTCTTAAAATTATTGATATTCTTTCACATATCATCATAACCAAGTAGAAACATTTTCTCGGAAAAACAAAAAATGTGTTAATTTTTTTAAATTATTCTGTAATTATAGTTGTATTGAGGATGGCAATTCTTTGTTATAAAAAAATCTTCTTTTACAAAAATAGCAAATTAATTAAAAAAACATTTTATTTAAAAAAAATTTTGTTTGAAAAAAAAAAATGGTTTGAACATTTTATATGTTTATGGTAGAAGAGAAGTTAAAAAGTCAAGGTAGGAGACAATTTTGGCAAAATAAATGAGGAAAAAGCAATAGAGTGCAACAGTGCTCATTCCTTTTTTCAGTGGCGCTGGTTCCGGAAGTATTTTCCATTCATTTTTCCCATAGGGATTTTTAAAAAAAAGCCTTTGTTAAAGCGTTATAAACCATTAACCAAGCCAATCAGCTACGAGGTGACTCATAACACTACAAACTTTAATTTGAAGAAATTTTTTTTTTTGAAAATCAGACAAAAATACAAAGGTACAAGACTGTGTACTTAACGGCTTTAGTGATAGAAAGAACTACAATCCCACGAAGCATTGCGAACAGCATAATCAAATTAAAAACAATGGAGAAATATAAAACTACTCATTTACAAATGTTGATTTTTTTTATATATATATTGAGAGTGTAGGGAGACGGACTCAATTACGTCATTCGCAGTGCTTCATGAAATTGGGCGGAGCTAAAGAGCTATTTTGGCTTGTGTTGCTTTTTTCTACTCTGTGATTGGTGTAATTTTCTTTACAGCATCACGGGTAATGTAGTTTTTCACCAGGAATTACACTGTAAACATGATAATTTTAAAAATAAGCTGAGTGACAGAAAAGTTCCCCTAACTGAATCACCCATATATTCAACAAAATACATATGATCAACACAGCATTATCTTCAGTTTGTTCACATTAACAGCAACACATATTCAGTTGTTTCACTTTGCCACAAAACGTAAGATATTGCGAATACTAGTGTATTATGATGATTATATGTTAACACTGATAACAAACGCAGACTTACGAGCACAATATTTGCAGTGTGAGCGGTGCTTCTTTTTAGTCCCTGACCTGAACATTATCCTTTGTGCTGTAGACAAATGCAACACGTGAATCGGAGTTTGGCACCTTTCTACCAAAAAAGCGCCTTCAGTGTAATATGCTGGCTTGTCCATAACATGTAGGGTACAACGGATCTAAAGGCCTTCGGGGGTAAAAAGCCCAGTGATTTACTTGCTCCCAAAACACTGAATAGCAACAAAAACTACCACAGTACTTTCCTAAACACCTGTTTGTATGCACTGCTAAACTGTACTGATTCATGAGGTGTGCAATGAGAAAAAATACTTTTTCTTTCAGATTTATGTAGCTAATAGAAATCTTTGGAATTATTACATATATCTCGAGATAAAAGTCTTGTAGATTTATGATTTTAAGTTCTGATGAAGGTGATTTAATCTATAGTTTTTCAGTACCTGTTGAATAAGTGTAACCTAAACAAAAACTCAGAAGGTTGGTCAAGGATGATACTACCTGTAGTCCAACTAACTGTATCATGTAATCGGGAGGGAATAGTTTTAATTTTGTGAAAAGAGAGCTGATATTAACTGCTCCAGTCACAATGTGAAATATGACTGTGCTTACATATGACTGTGCTAAAAATAGCTACATGGTTCGCTGAAGTGCTATTTTTTTTTAAATAATGTACTTAAATGTTACTCTAAAATAGTGCTGTCATATCGATTAATCGTGATTAATCACATCTAACAAAGGTTTGTATGTATATATATATATATACACACAAACTTTTGTTAGATGTGATTAATCACGATTAATCTATTTGACAGCACTATTTTAGTAGTGCTGTCAAGTCGATTAATCGTGATTAATCACATCTAACATAAAAGTTTGTAAGTATATGTATATATTTACAAACTTTTATGTTAGATGTGATCTAACAAAAGTTTGTAAATATATAATGTATATGTAAATATATTTACAAACTTTTATGTTAGATGCAATTAATCATGATTAATCGATTTGACAGTACTATTTTAGAGTAACATTTAAGTAGTGCTGTCAAATTGATTAATCGCGTTTAACATAAAAGTTTGTAAGTATATATATTTATTTACAAACTTTTGTTAGATGTGATCTAACATAAAAGTTTTTAAATATGTAATGTATGCATATATATATATATATATATATATATTTACAAACTTATGTTAGATGTGATTAATCATGATTAATTGATTTGACAGCACTATTTTAGAGTAACATTTATGTAGTCAAATTGATTAATCGTGATTAATCGTATCTAACAAAAGTTTGTAAATATGTTTAAAAGTATATATATTTACAAACTTATGTTAGATGCGATCTAACCTAAAAAGTTTGTAAATATGTAATGTATGCATATATATGTATATTTACAAACTTTTATGTTAGATGCGATTAATCACGATTAATCAATTTAAAAGCACTACTCTAAAAATATCTTGCTATATCAAAAGTATTTGCATATGGTGACAAATTCTTCCCTCTAGTTGCCTTTTAAATCAAAACATACTACTCCTTGCGTTTATTTTATACAAATTATGTTTCTCCAATAAAAAATCTGTCACATACACACATTTTCCCTTTAAAGGGGGGCTTTTAGCCCCGTTGTACCCTAATAACACGCCACCTTACATTTGCAGTGGTGCCATCATGATGATTGTTGTAAGACTGTCTGGCACTGCACATGATTTACACGTCTGTGAAAATCTTTTTAATATTCACACAGTTTTGATTGTTCTGGTTAGAGTAGTTTGGCTGTTTGAAAGCACTATTTATTCCTTCCTCTATCACCATATATTCCGATTTACTGAGGGAGGATGTGCTCTGTGTCCGTTTCAGATCTTCTGTGGAGTTGAGATGCTGACAGCTGCCAACGTGGAGGTATTGTGCGTGCTCTTCCCCATCGGTTTCCCGGTGATAGAAGTAATTGAAATTGGACACAATGACAGGTACCGGCAGCGCAATGGTCAATACGCCAGCGATGGCGCACAAAGAACCCACAATTTTGCCTCCTATGGTTACTGGATGCATGTCTCCATAGCCAACAGTGGTCATGGTAACCACAGCCCACCAAAAAGCATCAGGGATGCTGCTGAAACTCGAGCTTGGGTCATCTGCCTCTGCGAAGTAGACTGCGCTGGAAAACAAGATGACCCCAATGAAGAGGAAGAAGATGAGAAGTCCCAGCTCCCTCATGCTGGCTTTTAGGGTCTGGCCGAGAATCTGGAGGCCTTTGGAGTGGCGCGAGAGCTTGAAGATGCGAAAGACCCTCACCAGACGGATCACACGGAGGATGGCGAGCGACATGGCTTGCTGGCCGTTGCCTTGCCTCTCGGCCAGCTCCGTCCCCAGAGTGATAAAGTAAGGAATGATAGCCACAATATCAATAATATTCATGATGTTTTTGGAAAAAGTAGCCTTGCTGGGGCACGCGAAGAATCGCACGAGCAGTTCGAAAGAGAACCAGATGATGCAAAGGGTCTCGATCACAAAGAAAGGGTCTGTGAAAGTGCTGGACACAAAAGGGCCAGTGCCATTTACAATAGGTGAGACAGTAGTTGGGTCCTTGTCATCCCTGAACTCGGGCAGGGTCTCCAAACAGAAAATAACAATGGAAATCAAAATGACCAAAACAGACACAATAGCAATGCCCCTTGCAGGACCAGAGCTCTCTGGGTACTCAAACAAAAGCCAAACCTGTCTCTGAAATTCGTGGTCTGGCAAAGGTCGCTCTTCTTCTTTGATAAATCCCTCGTCCTCACGAAATTTCTCCATGGCTTCCTCGCCAAGTTGATAAAAGCGAATTTCCTCCGAAAATATGTCAATGGGAACATTCACGGGTCTCCGAATACGCCCCCCTGATTGATAGTAGTACAGGATGGCATCGAAGCTCGGTCGGTTCCTGTCAAAGAAATACTCGTTTCTGAGCGGGTCAAAGTAGCGCATCCTCTTTTTCGGGTCCCCGAGCAGCGTGTCCGGGAACTGGTTGAAAGTTTTCAGCTGGGTCTCGAAGCGCAGTCCCGAGATGTTGATGACCACTCGCTCGCAGCACTCGTGGTCCGGCTCGTATCGATCCAGCGACAGGTGACTGGGCAGCGCCGCGGTTTCCTCCAGCATATTATCGCACGCGACCACTGTCATGATGTCCTTCTCCGTCTCCGCGTACCCGTGGTTGTCGGCGTTGTTCCCTCTGTGGCTGGCTGAGGGTGAGTCAATGAGGTTGTAGTGGTCATCCATACAGGTGAGGAGACGGAGCGGCAGAGGGCGACCCGCCTCCCCTACCTAACATCGGGTGAATTGAGGGTTTCTCTGTCGCGCGCTCTCTTTTGCTTCTTAACACACTGCCGCCGCCCCACGAAGCTTTATAAACACATGTCTACTCCCGCCCACGGCAAACATATGCCTGACACATTTCCACCACTCGCCCAATCGGAGCAAAACAAGAAAAGATAGTCGATTCTCCGCGCGCGCGCCACTGTGTTTTGCCTTGCGCGCACGACGGAAATCATTCACATAAAGTAAACAAAACACGACTCAAGATTAAATGATTGACACAATAGCAAAGACGTGCTCTGCCACACAGTGTGCGAATTATACAAAGACTTTTTAAAGCAATTATATGTTTGTTCTTTTTCTGTTCTGAGGTTCTTTTCGTGCAACCAAAACCTTTTTAAGCCTCTAGGACACGTAACTAACCGTCACCTATCTTAAAAACGCTTTACAAAACACTAACGTTTTTTTGGGTGATTAGCATATATAGTGGTAGGTAGCCATTGAACGTAAAGCATACTGTTGCCACGGTTACGTCCTCAGGCGAACGCGACTAGTTTATTTAGTTCGATATGATAGTTTTTCTCTTCTTATAAGACTAGAGTCCGACAAAACTGTCATTGTCACTTGCAAATGACAAATACAATACATAAAAACGTAAAGTCTTGAAACTCATTGTCTCTCAAAAATCTCAGCAGAACATTAATGACAGAAAGTGATTTAAAACGTCTGTACGTTGTCAAGATAAAATGCCATTATGTATTGTTTACAAAAGGAAGAGCGTGTTAAAATGATATAATATTTGTTTCAACGACGCAAGTGTCCTTGTTTTTGTCTTTTTTTGGCAAAAATAGCTTAGCGTAAACAATTACTTCCCATCATTATGATGGTTATTAACGCATGTGGCTGAGAAAAGCGTTGATTGGCTGAACGTTCCTATGAAGACAACGGAGCTCTCCATGGTACTGAAGATGTGCGCGCGCTTCAGCGAGCACGAGAGGGTGGAAAACATGTAGACTGACATGTATCTGCTGAAGGGAATCACATCTTCGCAATTAGACCTTTATACCGTGATGTTTTGGCAAATTATGAAGGCAATCAGAGTCCGGTGATTTTTATTATTAGGCTATTATCATTAACTATTAAACCAGACACAAACACGCACAAACAACCAATATTTGAGCACAGTATGAATATTACAGTGTAAATATAAACAAAGTGTAAACTTTCTCAGCAAAGGCTCTTTATTTCTGCTTATATGCTTCTTTATAGTGTTCACTTGAACAACCTCACCACCGCAAAATCAATAAAAGCACATTTATACTGAAAAAAGGACATATATAAATCCATCAAACTACTAAATTTGCTTTTTTCCCCCCCAGATGTGAGAAGAATGATGCTGTTAGCCTTGATGTGTTCCTTGAACTCAATCTTATCTTCAATAAATGAGAGGCTTGACACACAGGGAGGAGAGGGTGAGTACAGATGCTCTCTTCATATTCAGCCTTCACCATCCTCATCACAAAGCTGTTAAGATGGCAGCTCTCTCCGACACCAACAGCTTCCCAATCTCGTCCTCTCTCTTTATCTCATTCAAGCACGTACTGGTCCTCAACTCAAGAGGGAACTTGTGTCCGTAATTATCTTTATGTATGTGCGTCCTCATTCCTGAGCTCATGTTAAGCAATCCCCATTTCTGATAATGGAATCCGTTCTGTAGCGGGTGTCTGCCATGATTGCACAAGCAGGGATTGGCTAGCCATAGATTAAACAGGTTATTTGCACAGCATGAGCCATCAGGAGAGCAAAGGGGTGATTCATCTTTGTAAAAGAAGAGCTCAGAGGAATGAAATATTCATGAGCATTTTTGGTCATGCCCTTTGTATGAGCCTGCAAATAGTAATGCATTATTAATCGGAATGTAAATTAAGTGAAACTATTCTTTAAATGACTGGTTGGGTGGCTTTAGAGATGAATTCTTGCGCACTAAGTGCAGCAGAAAATACGACCATGACTGTGAGGGAAATAAAATACAGATTAAGTACTTTGAGACAATTTGTCTAGACTGTCCAGCAAATATTAGCTTGGTGAAATGTAAGGCCTCTGTGCCACTAATTTGCTACTCGCTGGTGAGCAGAAGCAGAAATCGATGGGGGTTTGGGGTCACTGATCAGGAAGCGCCCGCCAGTGAACGCTTAAGCTGGAGATCATTACATGTTCACATTGGTCAAGGTCAGTGAAGGATAGTAGAAATATTTCCTGGACTGCCAGCAGTCAGGCCTAATAACAAAATAATGGCAAATGAGCTGTGTGGATATCTGTTGAATATCTGTTTTTATACTGCATTACGGCTGTGATCCTCAGAGGCTGGTCAGTTATCATCTACATCTCTTAAAAATAAAGGTTCCAAAAGTGGATTTTTGCAGCAGTGCCATAGAAGAACCATTTTTGGTTCCCCAAATTAACCTTTCAGTGAGCAGTTCATAAAATAAATTTTTTTTTTTGTATACTGTAAAGAACTTTTTTGCAATGGAAAGGTGCATGGGTGTTTAAGGTTCTTGATGGTGATTGGTGGTAATAAAGAACCTTTTTTAACTTTAGTTAGTTGCTGTTAGAGCATAAACAACATCTGCAAAGTTATGACGCTCAAAGTTCAATGCAAAAGGAGGTATTTTCTCTTACAAAAATCACTTTTTAAGGACTACAACAAACGGCTGGTAGGGACTACAATGAGCTTCTTCCCGGGTTGGTGACATCACAAACCCCAAAATTTACATAAACCCCGCCCCCCGGGAACACGCAAGAATGGGGGTGAGGCCATGTTGGGCTGCTTTAGAGAAGAGGAAGAGTTGTTGTAGTAGAGTGATGTTACCATGCCGTCATTTTTTGCCGGACTGCTTTACTAACGAGGGTCAATTCAACGCTGGATTTGCACAAAAGATTAACTTGACGGCACATGCTAGTCGATGAGTTCAATCAACTCTACAGCAACTACATACATTTATCCACTAACCATTCAGAAACATCCAGTTGCATTCTAAAAGTTGTAACTTCTTCCTGAGTCTCTCCATCAGTGTCCAACTCCGGTTTGAACAATGTAAGGCTGAACACCGTTACTGACAATCCTCATTTTGGCTGCGTGAGATTCTCCAGCTTTGTTGTTGTTGAGCAACTGAAGCGTGAGCTGTTAAAGCTCCACCCTCTTCTGGAAAGTGAGTCGGGAGCAGCAGATCATTTGCATTCAAAGGGAAACACACAAAAACATCGTGTTTTTGCTCACACCCAAATAGGGGCAAATTTGATAAATGATCTGTGGGGTATTTTGAGCTGAAACTTCACACACATTCTGGGGACACCAGAGACTTCTATATTACATATTGTGAAAAGCAGCATAATAGGTTCCCTTTAAAAAGAGTCTTATGCCAGGCTGTGTGGCATGCTGTTTTTGTCTTTTATGTAATTATTTTTTGGTCAAAGACTTTCATTTTGGTTAAGTAACATTTGTGGGCCACCAATAATACTGCATTTGGGTTAATGAGTCTCCCAAAACATGTCCAGGTCACATTTCACCCCAAAATGAAGCCTATTTTAGGATCATTAAGATTCTTTTTTCATAGTGACCAAATTTTCATGGCAATTAAGCACATTTCCCCCTCAAATTCTCATTACTGTAATGTTTATTTATTTATTGTTAATTTCCATTATTCTCAGTGGAGATTCTTATTTAAAAAAATATTTCTTGCATTACAATGATTTCTTAAAGCTGCAGTCCATAACTTTTTTTGGTTAAAAATGATCCAAAATAAATTTTTGTGCAACTACATAACCAGCCAGTGTTCGAAACTATCTCCTTACCTTAGCCCGCTTCACAACGATAAGCTTGTAATAATGTGTTGGTACTGGTGGCGGGTTTCCGTGGGAAATTCGAGCATGCAGCCGTCATTACGTCACATCTGTAAACAGAAAGGAAGGAGTCTCGGCTAGACTATGCATATAGGATGCTGTTGGTAGCGGATCATTCATAGCCTTTTCTTACAGCAGCTGCAATAATTAAACTTACCATTTTGATGGCGGATTGTAATCCAGAAAGGTCCAAATGACAATCCTCAGTGACAACTGGAGATTCAGCCGTAGTCAAAAGCAAAAGACTTCAGACTGCCTAATGGCTACAGAAATTGAAATCTACAGGTAATGCTAATAACCACTAAATACACAGTCACACAATGCTTATGTTGTTAAAATTAACAATTTGAGAACAAAGTATAACAACAATAATAATTTGCACGGTTTGATACGATATGAGCTAAGCGATCGTTAGATTTAATCACCATTGGCAGCGCGATTTATTGTAGGTCTACTGTTTTATTCATCAGGTGATCAGAACAAAAGTGGCAGACATGTTACTTGTTCAGATGCCATTTTCCGGTGAAAATTCCTACTTTGGTCATACTTTAAGACCACAATCTGTGATTCCAAAGAAGAGTATCCACACCGGTTTGGTGACTGACAGCAAACATTAGATTCATCTGCGTTGAGGAGCCGTGCCAATGCACAATGCACGTAAAGATAATAATTCTGCATATAACTGTGAAATGAAAAGTCTTTATTATCTTAATTATTTCATTTTCTTTAAGCAGATATAGTTATTTTGGCTGAGAATGATTTGGTCATGATTTAGTCAATTCCTCAATTTGAAAACTCATTCCAAACTCTTCTTCTCTTTTTTATATAGAATAAAGCCACATGTTTTGGCAATATTATTGAATGTATATGGCATCTTGAGCATCTTCTTTTCTTGCCCCTGCTAATTAGGCAGAACATCTGCTGCCATGGTAATTAGAAAAACAAACATACATCAATGGACACCAATTTCCATGGGAGTAATCACTGACACCTCCTCAACCCTGCCAACCATTTGAACCATGGGGAAATATACACACAGCTATGCTCCCACATAAGTACATCCACACACAAACTCACAGTTGTCTTGAAAACAAAGTAACATCTCACACAGGAATATTGCAATTAGAAGAGAATGAGCAAGCAAAATGAAGCACATTATCCTTTGTAATTGTGGCTCTCATTTGTATGTGTTATTCTTGTTAAATGAGAAAAGCAAAACAAATACCTTTACACAACACCAGTCTGGCAGTGATTTGCATATAAGCACCTCTAATCATTTTGCACTCCAGTGTGCATGGCCAGTTGTGGGGTTTGTTGTAATATATGGGGTAAGTTGTCTCGAAAGCATCATGAAAAAAAATTTGATGGAAATTTTAATGTAATGTTCAAAATGATAAAACAATTTTGACTTACAGCAATTGTAATTGTAAACATTAAAAAAAATTGACAACTTGCCTTCCTTATGTGTTTTCTAAAGGTTTGTTAAACAGCAAAACATGAATAGGCTTAGAGAGGATGGAAAATTATCATAAAAAACTGGTCAGTTTTTTGCATTAAAAGTGGTCTTCAGAGGGGGGGATTTATTTTATATAATATTAATATACACTACACTATGATCAGTAAGATTTTTTTCTTTAAAAGAAATTAATACTTTTATTCAGAAAGGATGCATTAAATTAATCAAAAGTGACAGTAAAGACATTTATAGGGCCCTATCATACACCCAGTGCAATGCGACGCAAGTTTTTTTTGCTAGTTTCAGTCCGACGCAGATATCATTTTCACATCCAGCGCCACATTGTTTAAATAGCTAATGCACTCGTGCCCATCTGTTCGCCCATGGGCGTGCTGATCTGAAAACGAGGTGTGTTCAGGCACGTTGTTGGCATGTTGCTATTTTGAGGCAACTGAAAACAACTGTGCAGTATTTTTTTGTTATTTAAAGAGTGCGTTAGTACAAGCAGAGTGTATAAATAAAAGGATTGCAATGTAAAAGATTATTATTGTGTACATAAAGATAAAAATGCCTACATGTCATAATGGATAGTCATTGCATGTATCAGAATTACCCATTTGCAGTAATGACAAATAAATTTGGCTAATTATTTGACCAATCGTGGCAATACACACATGTATTTAAACTGACTCGTCAGGTTGAGGGTGTCTATATTCTGCAATGTAAATAGCAATCCACCATGTTGCAAGCACACCTGGCTTTTAAAAGGAATGGGAGATGACACTCTGATTGGTTTATTACATGTTACGCCCAAAACACACCCATGACTCATTAAGAGACTAGGTACAACCCTTTAAGGCAGGAACACACCAAGCCAACGCCGACGAACTAGTGGCGACGAAAGCAGACTGCGGGGTTGGCTCACGTCGGCAGCGTCTGGGTCCAAAGTTTCCCTAACTCACCAAACAGACGCCAAGTAGCATGTCCGTTCTGCGCCTGTGTAAGATGAAATGCCTTTCCGTACCAACAGGTGGCAGTAGCCGACGAGCTCCGACGCCAATTCAACGTCGAATCGGATGAAAAAAACCCGACGAAAAAAACCAGACGAGGACCAACTTCAGCTGACGCTGTGGAAGACACTGAGAAAACTTTGTCGGCCGTCAAACAAAAACTGCCTGACGGCCGACTGTCGGCTTGGTGTGTTCCTGCCTTTAAGACAATGTGCCTGGTGCGCCGACCATTTTTTCCATTGTTAAACTTGCAAAAGAGGATTCGGGCATGCCCTAAGTGCACCTGTGCCATGCGCTTCAGACCATGAGTTTAGATTGTTAAAATAGGGCCCATAATATTATTATTACATCTACCAGCTGGATTGCCCTTGATTTCCACCAGAGGGCACTCCTTCCGTCTTGGTTATCTCACCATGGACTACATTTCCCACAACCCATTGCCTGGACTCATTATGCCTGATTACATCCACCAGTGTCTCATTATTCTTAAGCCCTGTGTTTTCTGTCATTGGTTGCGAAGTCTTGTTAAGTGTTACACTGCATTTCAGAGCGCTCTGCCTCTGGTTACCTGTGTTTTGGTTTTAACTTTCTGCTTGGTTTCCCTGTTTGCATGTGTCTTGGACATTGTTTTATGTTTGGACTGTAAGTTCAGCTTTGCATCACAGGAATAAATTACATTATTTCAACAGTTCAGGTAATTATTCACAGTTTTTACTGTGTTTTTGGTCAAATAAATGCAGCCTTGGTGACTTCTTTCAAAAACATAAATATAAGAAGGACATGAAGGGTGAAGGTCAGGGGAAGGAGAAGCAGTGGAGATTAGTGGCTGTAACTCACCTCTCTTTATTTCTCTCTCTACAACTCTCCTCTTTAGGGCTCTGTCAGTGTAATGAATGGACTGAGATTGGTTAATCCCCCTCCTGGCTATTAGGTTAGAACTCATCATGCCCTTTGGGGGGGCCATGTGTGTATGTGACATGAATGCACCTCCCGTAACGTTATCATGACAGCAGGGTGCTGTGTGAGACACGCTCCACTGATGTCTACATGTGCCTCATCCATTCTTCCACAACCTCAGTGAGAGTTACATGCTGCTGTTGCCAGAGGACATCAACTGTTTCGATTCATCAGCTGCAGATGGCTTCGAAGAATGCTTGACGTGGAGTGGGGATAAGGATGAAATGCATTTTAACGTCAGGCATTAGGCATGTCAATGAAAATCATTCTGCAGTTAGTTTGAAAACAAACAGAAGGATGACATTTCCTTTATTCTGTGGCTCAGATAAATATTCATTTTCTGCTATTTCTCAGAGAGATGTTTTGTAGTGACTCATCATGACTGACACTTACTTTCACTTCCAACAATAAACCAAAGTTTCAGTTGAGTAACATTTTGACTGCTGTGTGATAAACATGCCAATTAAGTGCTAATATACAGTTCTTTTTTTATATATATTTTCTACAGCAGAACCAAGTTAATGTTTTCCATGCTGTTTGGCATATTAAACAAATTTGTTGTAATGTCTCTAGCATACAAAATAGATATAGATACAGTATTTGGACGTTAGTGCTTTGAACATATTGTAGTGTTGTGTACCTGCAGTGTTGTTCGGTCAGCCAACGAAACATTGAAAGTA
Source organism: Anabarilius grahami (assembly GCA_003731715.1). Lineage (NCBI taxonomy): Eukaryota > Metazoa > Chordata > Actinopteri > Cypriniformes > Xenocyprididae > Anabarilius > Anabarilius grahami. The sequence continues at coordinate 531,371 of RJVU01043279.1, read as the reverse complement.
TCAATGTCTTTTTACACATTCAGTGCACAAAATGTCTAAAGTGTGTTTTTAAGAAGATTTTTTTTTATTTTTATTTTTTAGATTATTTGTTTTTTAATTGAAGTCTCTTATGCTCAACAAAGCTGTATTTATTTGATCAAAAAGACAGTAAATATTCTGAAATATTATTGTAATATAAAATAACTTTTCTATTTATAAAGATATATTTTTAAATGTAATATATTCCTGTGATGCAAAGCTGAATTTTCAGCATCATTACTCCAGTCTTTAGTGTCACATTATCCTTCAGAAATAATTATAATATGCTGATTTGCTGCAATGTTGAATATAAAAAATAGTTGAAAATAGTTGTGCTGCTTAAAGGGGACCTATTATGCCCCTTTTCACAAGATGTAATATAAATCTCTGGTGTCCCCAGAATGCATTTGTGAAGTTTCAGCTCAAAATACCCTACAGATCATTTATTATAGCTTGTCAAATTTGCCCCTATTATGGTGTGATCAAAAAGACGCTGTTTTTATGTGTGTCCCTTTAAATGCAAATGAGCTGCTGCTCCGGGTCCCCTTTCCAGAAGAAGGCGCCAAGGCGGAGCTTTAACAGCTTAGGTTGCTCAACTGTGTTCAGCCTTACATTGTTCAAACCAGAGTGAGACACTAATGGAAAGACTCAGGAAGAAGTTACAAATTTTAGAATGAAACTGAATGGTTAGTGGATAAATGTATGTAGTTGCTGTTGAGTTGATTCAACTCATCGACTAGCATGTGCCGTCATGTTGATCTTTTGTGCAAATCCAGCGTTGAATTGACCCTTGTTTGTGAAGCACCCAGGTGAAAAAAGTACATTTCTATAATGTACTTAAAGTGCTCTATTTTCGCGTACTAATTAGTTATCCCTTTAAAACTGTATTATATATTAAGTAGATGATATAAACAGTATTATAAAGTATATATAAAGCCGACAAGCAAACCTCTTCACTGGTGTAAAACACCTAAAACACTTGAATCAATGTTCTGAGTGCTTCAAAACAACTGGATTGCTGCGCCCCTCCCCCAATACTCCTGATGCTTCCTATAGGAGCTGTCAAAGACAGGCAAGCCTAGACACACATGCAATCTGCTCCACAGAGGGGGGGAAAGGATCCCCTACCCCTGTATCTCATTTATCACACCAGGTGTCTAATAAACACACACACACACATATAGACACACAGGTAGACAACTTTCCCTCCATACATACTCTGCAAACCTATGGAAAAACAAACACTCATGGTGGTTCGCAGTTGACATACATACTCCAACATCTATTTGTGTGCAAAAAAAAACAAAAAAAACAATGCACACACACACACATGCTCCTGCATAATACATGAGTGCACACTCGCACGCTTATAACCCATAATCCACCCACACAGAAAGTGAGAAGGGTTTTCCCCTGGTGCAGAATTAAAGAGCTCACGCTTCCCAGCCCCCTCTTCCTCTTACCTCTCCCTTCCTGCACCTCGGAGCTGGGAAACACTGGCAGCTGAGCGCTTCGCAGAGCCAGGCCATGTGATCGTATTCATTATGTAGAGCGAGATTACCCTGGACACGCTCTACAGGCTTGAAGCCATAACATAACAAATACATGCCTTGTGTTTATATGCGGATGTGTGAGGTTATTGCCAATAAACAATTTCCGGCAAAATCCTCCACTTGCAGCTCAACATTAATACTGGGTTACATAACGTAGGGACTGCCATAACAAGAACACATGCCCTATACAACAATTATAGTATATCACAGTAAATTATGCAAAAAAATCATAAAGCACCAGGATGCTAGGGTGCTGTGGGTGGTTGCCAGGGCACTGCTATTTGGTTGCTAGTAATTTTTATTGTCGCTATGTGATTGGTAGGGTATTCTGGGTGATTTCTAGGGTATTTTTAGACGGTCGAGTCAACTAGCTTGTGATGAAAAACAAAAGTTACTAAAGTACTTTGTAGTTAGTAAAGTACTGTTTTTTTGAGTGCTTTTTAGTGTGCTGCAATTAGGGGTGTTGAAATAATTTGTTTCTACTGATGTATAGCAATGCGGACACATCACATATAAACATTAATCAGCGAACATAAACAGAAGCTCAACCGAACTTTTTGGACGCGTGAACAAACCTAATTGGTTCTTATGAAAGCTCAATCGTGCTGCGTAACACACGAGAATGAACCTCATTGGTTCTCGCATGTCAAGCAAACATGCTTGAGCTTCCGTTTACCACAACGGATGTGTGAGTTGATGAATGTTTATATGTGAATAAAAGCCTAAATTCAATCTGTTCATCATATAAAGCGATTGTGTCTCTTCCGAAATTTTGGACAAAACCGCTCAAATCATATGGATTCGTTTTACTCATTCAAAAGTGTGGCTAGGTGTGTCTATAGTAATACCCTGCACTAATGAAACGAGAGTGCTCATAAGTTATTTAACGTGTTAAAATTGGTAATCGAGTTGAGCTGTGTGAAAGGTTATCAGAATTGACTTTCTCCATAATGAACTGACTGCAAGGAAAACATCAGGACTCCCACTGGCCCCAGTTCCTGAACTAACGCACTTAAAAAAACAATCTCAGATCACTCTTCAGGTTTCTGGTTAATATAATGGCGCACTTGAGATATGTTGTGCAACTTGGATTGAGCTGTGCATTATTATTGAACTGCATTGACTAACAGAGATTTTACTGCATGTTCATAACAGCTGTGTGTATATTATATTGATTAAATGTCTATTCACATCTTCATCTATGAGGTCTGTGTGTATATGAATTTTAATGTGATGTTTAAGAGAGAACTTTAAACTAGCATGCTGTTATCACTGGCTCAAGTTAAAGTAGACTCACCTGATTTTATTCAAAGTGTTTCAGATTACACTGAAGTCAATCAGTAAGTGATATTAATAGCAGTGGGAGGAACCAAATTGCCTCTGAAAGGAAGGTAAGAATTACCATTTAAATGATCCAAGCTTTCATATCCTAACTAGGTCAGGCAGATGACATCAAATGTAGATATATGTTCACAATTTCTGTTTGTGTCTGTAAGTGACGTTTATCGATGGAGTGGTGTTTCCTGGGACCAATTGCATAAACATAGCCATTATGTTGAGACTGTGTCTTAAGAACTAGTATGACCAGCCGCATTTACAGTACATGGTTAAAGTGACCCAATTCTGATTTTTTTTTCCTCCCGTGTGGCACAGATCGGATACGACCCATGAACGTGATACGTGCATTTGCGTATATGCCATCTAAGTGGACAGATCGGATATTCCCCTGTCAATGCGAGTTATACGCCATTGAAAAAAACGACAGTGGCGAATGATGTCAACTCAGGTGGACACCAACCACAGCGATTACAGCAGCGATCATGGCTACAGGATGCAACAAGGGCTTTCCTATTTTTTTCTCATCCTTAAGAGACCAATGTCTTGCTGACAGTTAAAGATGGTGTGGAAAGTAAAAGCTTGTATTATCATTTAATCTGCGCCCATTGCAAATCACACCGTTTTTACTTCCTTTTCACAGGGCTTTTCCGGGTCACTACGTCTACCTTGGGTTGTTTCACCAAGCGTTTAGTGTAAATGCAGATGTTGCATATGGGTCGCTTTTAAAAGATGTCAGAAAAATCGTATATATTCAACAAATTGGAATTGGGCATCAAGACCTGCAGTGTAAATGCAGCCTTAATTAGGGGTAATCAGTCTTACTTTTGTTTTTATGTAACTGACTTTAAAAAATTGATTAACTTGTAAGACTGGTCTTAGCAGTTTATGTAACCGGCCCCTGATTTAATGCATGAAAGCCCATTGTGAAATTAATACTACATTGTTACAATACATTTCTATTTCAAATATGAATGTTCTCAAACGAGGTTTAAACAAAAAAATTCTAGTATCACTGTTTCCACAAAAATATTAAGCAACACAAATGTTTTCAACATTAATAATAATGAGAAATGTTTTTTGAACAGCAAATCAGCATATTAGAATGATTTCTGAAGGATCATGTGACACTAGAGACTGGAGTAATGATGCTGAGAATTCAGCTTTGCCAACACAAATTACATTTTAAAATATAATGAGAAAGAAAACAGTTATTTTAAAGTGTAATATTTCACGATATCACTGACATTTTAAACAATTTGGATGTTCATTTACAGGACAACGGCATTTTTGGGACATTTTTGAAAACAATACCGTTATTGATATCGTGTAAACTACAAAAATGCGAGTTTATGAAATGGCGAACGACGTCATTTGCAGGCATTTTATGTGTTCCGTCTATAGGCACGTAGTGTTTCTTTACAAAGTGACATTGCCAACTACTGGCCTGGCAGCATAATACAGCATTTTAATCATTTTCACGGATCTGTGTGAAAGGGGATCTTTTTGACAGTGGTGATGTCTGTAGGCAAAAAATGCATTTTAATACATTGTTGTCGGTTAAACGTACCCTTAGAGTTGGTGAGCATAAGAGACTTTTTAAAAGTCATCACAAAATCTTACCAACCTTTGAATAGTATGGGTGTGTGTATACGCACACACACACATAAATTCACACCATTTTAATCACCTTTGTGCCTTAGTTAATTTTAAGTGGTCCTGTGGTGTGACCATGTGACCAACTATTTCCAGTAACCTCAATTAATAAAAGGTCATAAAAGCTGCATGTATATTAATTATAGTAGTTTTTTTAAAGAACAGCTTTAGTGAATTCTAGCTATAAACTATAAAGGAGGATTTTTGGATATGGAGGTTTAAGGGCACGAAGAATGAGACAATTAGGATGAAATGAGAGATTATGTTGTGTCATTGTCCAACCCATAAAAACCCTTAGATAATTCTTTGAATTGACTGTAGTGAAATGCATAATCCTCCACAAAAAGGAATACAAATCCTTTTTTCTGTCTTGCAACAAAGGCACAATTGATAAAAGCACCACAAATGATTTTGATTCCATCTTAATGATTTTAATCCAGTTCACATCGGCATCTCTCTCGAGTGGAGGGAAAAGTGGGTTAGATCTCATGAGTCGACTCCATGTTCTAAAAGCAACATGGATCTTTTTCGGGCATTTGAGTCTTGTGAGATGTTTATCTTCCGGTGAAAATAAAACCGTGATTTAATGAAGTTCTACACTAAAAATAATGAAACTGGCATAAAGCATTTGAAGCTGCATGCAATTTTTTTTCCAGCTTTGTTATTTAATTTACAATGGAAATGTATCTGTATAATGCATCAAGAAATGTTGTCATGCACACTGAGACCCAGACTCAAGACATAGCAGCAGAAAATCTATACAGAGTGAAGCAGAACCTCCAATGTGAGGTGCATTATAAATAGTTTGCAACAATGGATTTTATAAACCCATAGCACTATGAGGATCTATGTCACATTATCGTGGACTTTGAAGTACATTACAAATGCATGCGTTATGTCATCAAAATGTAATATAAATAGAAAGTAGCACCAGGAGACATGCTTTGTCTTTTCCATTCTAAAGATATAAACACCTTAAATTATTACATAAACATGTTTAATTTCTTAACAGCGTCAACATTAATTACTGTGAAACAGTCAGATTACTGCAGTGTCCTTAAAACACCAAACAAATACAGCTATTGCAAGATTAAACAGAAATTCAAAGCAGAAAAGAACTGAAAAATGGACTAACAGCAACTGACAGCATGGGCACAGTGACACAAATGCTTGGTTTGGTGCATTTGAGGTCAATGCATGTTACCGTGAACCCAAGACATTTAAGTGAACATGGTTTTGTTTGAGAAAAGTTGGATTTTTCTATCATATTCGAGTCACAGAAGCCACAGGCTACTTGGTAATTATTGCAGTCGTCTCACTTTCTGCCCATGCTTGAGTAACAGCTAAAGGGTGAACAAACTAACTAGAGGCCAGTGGGCTTGGGGTTGGATGAGTATGCTTGATTTTTGGGCTGTGTTCCATACACTATTTTGATGCTGCACTCATTAGGCAGCATAGGAGGATTTGTTAAATGTTAGAGTAGAGCCATCATCTGACCCCTGGAGTCATCAGACACCGAAAGGTCAGTTCCGTCCATCTGTTAAATGCCATGGAAATGTCATTAACATAAAAATGGATAGGAAGTAACTGAACGGGATCTAGAATGCCATTCCGAATTTTTGAACAGTTCACAACCCTCAAGAAAGGAAACATAAAATCATTTTAAAAGTCTGTTCTTTGGAAAGAAATATAACTCCCTCTTCCTGTAGTCTACAGCATTCTCTTTGACATCAAATGCAGTTTTTAATTATTGAAAGTAAATAAATGTAGCTGGCAGTCAGTAAAGTGATCAAATTTTTTTGTGTATGGATCTTCTGATTTATAAAAAACATGACAAAAAAAATAAAAAAATTAATAAATGCATGTCTTCTATAACATATCTTAAATGTCGATATTAAAATTCATTATATTATTCCTTGGGTGTCATGTAAAAATTTTTAATGTTTTGAAATTGTAATGAAGAAAAAACATCTCATTAAAAGGTTGAAAAAAAAACGTTTTAATTATTTCATGAGAGTAGACAAATGGTACTCCAAAAAAACAATCAATCAATCAATCAATCAATCAATCAATCAATCAATCAATCAATCAATCAATCAATATTTTTGCACTGGAAAGTAACATTTTTAAAATAATGATTAGTGCAATTAATTTGTACTCAGTGATCACCTAGCTTTACATTTATGGAGTCAAAACATTTTTAAGTTAAAAGGACTTAGCTAATAAACATTTCCTCAATGGCCCAATAAGATATTTGCTTCTGATCCTTTGCTTCTTTTTCTGTTTTTCAGGTGTTGATTGGTTTTGAGGAACTACAATGTTAATCTGCTAGATTTGAGGATGTGGAATTGCATTGTTAATCTCAAAGGGGTAGAGAGATGAATCGAGGTGAGGAAGGTAGGAAAGCCCAGTCAGGGAATCCTAATGACTTTATTGATTGTGACACAGACATGTATAAGAGCTTGACATCACAGTACGCCATCAGAGTTCATCACCAAAATAGAGAGGAAAATTGCCCACAAATCTCATCTAAACGACTCTGACAAATTACTCTTAACATACAAGTAGGAAGGAGCTCTACGAGCTCACAGCATGCTACAAGATGCAAATTACCGAAGGAGACATTAACAATGGAGACATAAATTACTGTCTTTAAAAATGTATTCTGTTGCTCTGTAAACCAAATCTGCAGAACATTCTGGTAGCTGTGAGACGAAACAACCGAGCGCTGCAAATCTGGGATGTTTTTGAATGCACGTAAATGTGTCAAAGCCTAAATTTCCCTGCATGTTAAGATTTGAGAAACAAAGGAATGTTTCCATTTCCGCTCCATCCCCCCATAGGATCCCCCTCCCAGCAGTAAAATCCCATTCCAGTGCGTCTGTGTGCAATTGCCTCAACTCAGTGATTTATGAAAAGGAGGAAAAATCTCTGTGCAGATGGGACTGAGAGGTTAGAAAGAGGTATAAATATTCCTGATCACGAGCAGGGACGTATTTAGCAGCCCCCGAGGTCCCTCCGTAATAGAGGCTATATCTTCTATCTAGCGCCAGACCAGATGTGGTTGCATGTTACAGGGACAAGGAAAGCAAATTATGTGGAACCGCTCGTGATCACACCTGTGTACTATTCTCTAGCATAACCTAGGTGTTGTTATTGTCACCTTCACCGTTAGAATATTGACACTGGGATTGTTTTTTGATAGAAAAGCGCAAGTTGAAAGCACAGCTGCCCCTTTGTAGTGCGTATTGAGTCTTTGTTAGTGATTCTGTTTGATCATTTCTAATTGAAAAGAACATCCGTTACATATCACAGAGTTTTTCATTGTGTATGAACAGTCCATGCTATAAAAATCAATAAAAACAGCATGCATGTCCTTTGAAATCCTTTGCATGCAATTAATTACTGATTTAAATCTAATCTTTGTATTTTAAAACCTAGTGAACTGGTTTGCTGTCTGCTGTCCATAGCATCTGCATTTATAGGCATTTTAACATTATTAAACACGGTTATCCCACATCCAGATTCATCTGATTGGTCCACTGTTTTATAACTGACAATGATCCATGTCAAAAATTGAACTATTTTTAACTTGACATGACAAGACACACTGTCTGTCTACTGCATGTTTACACAGACCATCAATTAAAAAATAGGGCAGATGGTAACACAAGTATGCATAAGTGGAACACTCCTCAAAGGCACTAACCCCTTCTAAATGAGTTTAAAGTCACCATGAAATCACAATTATTATTCCTTTATGAAATATTGCAGTGTTTATTTATTATTATCATTTTTTAAATAAATTTTTCCTCATAATATTTAATCAAAAGCATTAACTTCATCTTCCCTTCGCAACAGCATCTGACAATAATCTCTCCCTTCCAGCACCCTGTCACTCACATGAGATCGCAGCAATTATAGCAAACGATCCGATCGATCCCCAATAGACCAAATCGAGCCTTAAATATATATATATACAGTTGTGGTCAGAATTATTGGCACCCTTGGTAAATATGATCAAAGATGACTATAAAAATAAATCTGCATTGTTTATCCTTTTGATCTTTAATTCATAAAATTAGCAAACATCTAACCTTTCATTGAAGGAAAAGAATTGAAAGTGGGGGGAAAATCACATTATGAAATAAATGTTTTTCTCCAAAACACGTTGGCCACAATTATTGGCACCCCTAGAATTTTTTAGGAGTAAAATATCTCTGAAGTATATTCCCATTCATATTTACATTTTTTAGCACCCCAGGGGGATCATGAACATGAAATTTTCCAGCCATGTCTTTCTGTTCCACAGGAGTATAAACATGAGGAAACACAAAGGCCAAATTCCCTTAATCATTCATCACAATGAGTAAAACCAAAAAATATAGTTCTGATGTGCAGGAAAAGATTGTTGAGCTTCACAAAATAGAAAGTGGCTGTAAGAAAATAGATAAAGCATTGAAAATCCCCATTTCCACCATCAGGGCAATAATTGAGAAGTTCCAATCAACTAAAGATGTTACAAATCGGCCTGGAAGAGGACCCGTGTCTAAATTGTCCTAATGTGCGGTAAGGAGGAAAGTTTGAGTGGCCAAAGACTCTCCAAGGATCACAGCTGGAGAATTGCAGAGATTAGTTAAGTCTTGAGTCTCAGAAAGCCTAAAAAAAATTATCAAACAGCACCTACATCCCCACAAGTTGTTTCTGGAGGATTTCAAGAAAATCCTCTGCTCTCATCCAGAAACAATCTCCAGCATATTCAGTTGTCAGACAAGACTGGAACTTCAAACGGGACCGGCTTCTATGGTCAGATGAAACTAAAAAAAGCGTTTTTTGGCAGCAAACCCACCAGATGGGTTTGGTGCACACATGGATAAAAAGTACCCCATGCCCACAGTTAAATATACTGCTGGATCTTTAATGTTGTGGGCCTATTTTTCTGCTGGAGGTCCTGGACATCTTGTTCAGATACATGGTATCATGGATTCTATCAAATACCAACAGATAAAAAAATCAAAAGCTGACCGCTTCTGCTAGAAATCCAATAATGGGCCTTGGTTGGATCTTTTATCAGGATAATGATCCAAAACAAACATCAAAACCAACACAAAAATGTGTCAGTGAGCACAAAATGAAGCTTCTGCCATGGCCATCCCAGTCCCCTGACCTGAATCCTAAAGAAAATGAGTGGAGTGAACTGAGGAGAAGAAGCACCAACATGGAGCTGGGAATCTGGAGGATCTGGAGAGATTCTGCATGAAGGAATGGTCTCTGATCTCTTGTCAGGTGCTCTCCAAACTCATCAGGCATTATAGAAGAAGACTCAGAGCTGTTATCTTGGCAAAAGGAGGTTGCAAAAACTATTGAATAAAAGGGTGCCAATAATTGTGGCCAACGTGTTTTGGAGAAAAACATTTATTTCATAATGTGATTTTCCCCCCACATTCAATTCTTTTCCTTCAATGAAAGGTTAGATTTTTGCTAATTTTATGAATTAAAGATCAAAAGTATATATATATGTAAGGGATAATCCATGGCTAGCCGTGCATTAAATGATTTAAAAAGGATTCAAATCATTTAATGCACAGGATTATCCTACTTATACCATGGTCATTTGCCAGCATTAACAAGTTAAAAGGTTAGTTCACCCGATAATTTACTCACCTTAAAGCCATGCTAGATGTATATGACTTTCTTCTTTCAGCCGAACCCAATCAGAGTTATATTAAAAATATTTTTAAAATTATTTTATGATGGATGGATGGATGCGCTTTTTTGGGGTTCAAAATCTAGGGTACTATTCACTCCCATTATAAAGCTTGGAATAGGTTCATAATTTACTTGTCTTTTTCTTTTTTTTCTTCTTTTTTTAATATATCTCTGATTGTGTTTGGCTGAAAGAAGAAAGTCATATACACCTAGGATGGCTTGAGGGTGAGTAAATTATGGGATAATTTTCATTTTTGGGTTAACTATTCTTTTAAAGCTGTCATTGATGTTTGCAGCACTAAATTTGACTGGAAGTGTTAAAATGATGGTTATTTTTGACAGCTACCATTCATTGGATCTAGCATTCTGCCTGCTTTAAATCAGATACATAGATGAAATGTGGTAAGGTTACATTTATTTGACTTAATTACAACATTTATTTGAATGAACTAGCCTATCAAGAGAGAGGAGAGAAGGAGAGAGAGATACGTGTGAATTACCTGCATCTGTGCAGCGTCTCTCTACTAGCAATGAAGCTGTACATTTAATTACTTCAAAAACAGTGACGCTGCAACCTCCTTTCTGAGTAATATAATGTAGCAGTTCAGTAGCGAAGTTCTGTGTGAGTGACGTATGAGTGTGTGTGAATCAATGAAAGCAGCACATATCTGTGCATTAAATGGTTTTATTGCACACCTTCCAGCCAATTGCAATTTGATATGTTATTTTTGTTACAATTTGCTACTGTGTATATCTTGGTATAAAACACTTTGGGTCAAATACAGTTAAGTGTGCTCTATATATAAACTATATGACTCGACTACAGTGCCTTACATTTATGTTTTCAAGTTTGACAGCTTGCTAGGTTTTGGAATGATTAACTATGAATGTTTCTGAACTGACTTTGCAGTTATTTCACTCAGATTATATCTCTTCTTTGCTTTGTATTTTAGAAAGTTTTAGGCTAATACATAGCAACATCTTTATAAAAGCTTGGTTTATCTCAATGAGACCATCTCAGCATACATAAGTGGACATGAGTTTACCATATTGCATTATACACTGACCTGTAGATGGGCTGCAAGTGGAAGTCAAGCTTAATTAACTAATTAATTGAAACTTCCAGCTGCTGGTTGCAGCATCTGTTGTTGGAATCTTCTGTTGAGAGTCTCCGGTGAGAATTAATTTACTCTCTCTGCTAACAAGCCTTTGGTGGGTCAAATCTGCTCCCTTCAGAGGACTTCAAAAACAAGATACATGCATAATTACTTTTTGCAAAGTATGTTTAGAAATACAGTCATCTGTTAATATGAAATGTGCATCATGCTGGTTGTGTTGATAGCTTTACCTAATTTATGTAGGCTATGTATTGCTTGCCCTAATAAAAACTGAATTGGGGGCAGTCCAGTGTCCAAAAAGCTATCAACGCCCTCGTGTGGTTGAACATGGAGCCTGCGATGAAAATAAATGATTGGGGAGGATTGGCTGCAACACAACTATTAGGTTGGAAACAAATGTTATTGACTTTTATTTAATGTGAAACACTGCAGCTGGTCGGTTTAGAGATAACAGTTGTTCTTGTATAAACCTCTTCACACCACCCAGTACATTTGTTGCAGATTTTTAGATGCAACAATGAATATGTTTGATCGACACCACAAGGAGGCAGCAAATATATATAACCAATGAGTTTGCAATCCATCAGTGCTCTCTGTGTTGGTTGTAATTATTAATTAGTAGTGTTTGCTAAAGCGAGCATAATTTCTTTCTTTCTTTTTTCTTTCTTTTTTTTTTTTTTACTCAAGCTTTATGTTTGGGATTTGAACAAACTATCCAGAAACCACCTAGCAAAGCAATAGCAACATGTGAACAACCACTCAGATTACCTTAGCAATCACACCTTGGCATGGAAATCAAAATGAATGAGTAAGCTTACTTCGAGTTAATTGCTTGTGTTCAAGAAAATCAAAATCTAAAGTTCTCATAATTTAATTAATCAGAGTTTATTACCTTAAAGGTACACTATGTAACTTTTTTGTTCAAAATTAACAAAATTTAAATGAGACAATACATCATCAATCTTCAATTATCCTCTTTCAAAACATCTTTTTGTCATACCCTATGGCAGGGATGGACAACTCCGGTCCTGGAGGGCCAGTGTCCAGCAGAGTTTAGCTCCAACCCTAATCAAACACACCTGAACCAGCTAATCAAGGTCTTTAGGATTAGTAGAAAGTTATAGGCAAGTGAGTTTTTATCAGGGATGGAGATAAACTCTGCAGGACACTGGTCCTCCAGGACCGGAGTTGTCCATCCCTGCCCTATGGAATAGTGCTGGTCAGAACGATGTAAATGCAACGAAAACTCATCTCAAGCATACATAAAAACACCTTATACAAAACTATTGTAAAGATTTTATTGAAGGTTTAATTTATTCAGTGCTGTAAACAAATCTTCAAATCTTCTACTCATCTAATACCATTAAATGTGAAGTGTCTTTATAATAGGCCTATGTGTTATTTTTTAAATTGTAGGGCTTGTTTTGTTTGTTTTATGTGGAGCTCGGTTAATCATACTCTTCCTTTTTATTATACAAATGTGCACAATATCTTATCACCTTGGTGGTGAGTTTTTCCATAAGAAAACACCACTTATATTTTTCTTAAAAAATCTAGAACTTTGTTTTGTGGTTTAATCTCTTTTTTTATTCACTTTTACACTAGACAGTGTTATTTAGTATCATTTAGATATTATTATCATTTTTATTAATGTTTTAAATGTTCTATTTTTATATTTTCTGTTTTTATTTTAATTTTAATTAAAGTTTTAATTTTTGTAATTTTTATAAGCCTTAGTTTTAGTTATTTTAGTTCATCAAGTTAAACTAAATATGCAAGTTTTTATATATTTTATTTTATTTTATTTCACTTAACGTTTATTTTATTTGAAGTAGCCTAACTAAAATTTGTTTTTATAGTTGTAGTTTTATTTTAACTGTAATAACCCTGACACTAAAAGCATATATTTGCAAATTTTTAATCTACTAGTACTGTCAATAAACGTATTACAACATCAGACTTTTGCAAATGCCAAGACTAACAATGCTTAAGTCTTATAATCTGGAAATTATTTTATCATATGATTTAGAGATTATTAGAGCAAAAGACAAAACCTATTGCCTCATTTATCCAGCCAAGTGACCTTAGTTTTACTCCAAAATCCCTGGCTAGTGTTGTAAGATTAATTACAAAGGAATTTTCCACTCCTTTTCCCCCAGTGACGGAGGAGAACAATGAACAGAGAAGGTTGGATGGACAGATTGGAGAGGAGTGTAAATGACAGTGGGAGGTAAACCCAGGAGATGACATGGGTCATGACATGTGCAAAAGAAACCTGCTGGATTTCCCATTATCTAGATCCCAAAGTAAATGGACAAACAATAGCCTGGCTACGTATTGACCAAAATAACAATTATTTGTTTGTTTTTATTATTATTATTGTACTATAATTGTCATAAACCTGTTTTCGAAAGTGTTTAGTCAGTACACTATTAGTTGAATCAATTGAGGCAGTGCCCGAGGGTCATTTAACTCTTCGGGAGCCATGCACGTTCATATGGAGAGGGTCTTTGTGCTAATTCCTTGAGAGATGGAAGCTTTTTGGGTCTCATCTTAGATTTCAAAGGTGAGAGGGGTCACTTGATCTGCTGGTGCTTAGGAGGGGCTTCATGACATGCAATAGCTTAGGAGCTCTTCTATAATAATGTCTTTATAGTGTTTGTGTGTGCGCACATATGGTGTGGGTGGGAATAGTAGCTTGGCAAACCTAATCCTCTAACTGGTAATTCATCTTCCAAGTTGGACTTCCAGTTGGTTTCCAAGTGATAAGCTTTAGACAAATTGGTGTGTTTTTAAGTTGCCAGAGAATTCTAGAACACTAGTTGACATTGTTCATTAGTCAGTCTGATTGGAGAGATCATTATGAGCACTGTTATGTGTGAAGATTTTTTATTCCTTGAACATTCCTATTAACCCTTTAAGCCCTGAATGCATTTTTAGGGCCCGAGCACCGATGGTGTGAGGACCCTATTGTAATTGCTAATAATAATAATAATAATATAATTCCTTACATTTATATAGCGCTTTTCTGGACACTCAAAGCGCTTTACATATTGAAGGGGGAATCTCCTCAACCACCACCAATGTGCAGCATCCACCTGGATGATGCGACGGCAGCCATATTGCGCCAGAACGCCCACCACACACCAGCTTATTGGTGGAGAGGAGACAGAGTGATGAAGCCAATCAGTGTATGGGGATGATTAGGAGGCCATGATGGACAGAGGCCAATGGGCAAATTTGGCCAGGATGTCGGGGTTACACCCCTACTCTTTTCGAAGGACATCCTGGGATTTTTAACGACCACAGAGAGTCAGGACCTCGGTTTAACATCTCATCCGAAGGACGGAGCTTTTTGACAGTATAGTGTCCCCATCACTATACTGGGGTGTTAGGACCCACACAGACCACAGGGTGAGCACCCCCTGCTTACCTCACTAACACCTCTTCCAGCAGCAACCTGGCTGCTGCTCAGTCAGTTCTTCTTCTTCTTCTCTGAAATGAATCGCATTTAAACATGCTCGAAAACTCACGAAACTTTGCACACGTGCCAGAAGTGGTGAAAATTTACATCTGATATGGGTTTCAGAATTAGGTGTGCCAAAATGGCTCGATATCGCCACCTACAAAATTTAAATTAAGCGCCCTTTGCGCTACTTTTCGCGTACAAGTATGAAATTCGGTAGACACATCTAACAGCCCAGTACCTACAAAAAAATCCATGGGTGCAAAATCTGAAAACCCAACAGGAAGTGAGATATTTTGAGTTTTCTCTGCAAAATTTGTGCAGTTTTTGCCATTCCCATATTGTACATTAACGAACTCCTCCTAGAGCTTTAATCAGATCAACATCATATTTGGTCAGTCTAATCTAAAGGCCTCAGCGATGTCAAATTGCGAAGATCTAGAGTTTTCGCCAAAAGGCGTGTCCGTGGCGGCCTGTTTAGCCATGAAACAGGAAGTTGTTGTAACTCACGCATACAATGTCCGATCTGCCCCAAACGTCACATGTTTTATTAGAGTCCTGGCCTGAAGACATCTACATGCCAGTATTCAGTTACAGTCATAGTGCCACCTGCAGGCAACAGGAAATGACTTGTTTTACACTGTGATTAACTCCTTATAGAGATTTAACCAGATCAACATCATATTTGGTCAGTCTAATCTTAAGGCCTTAGCGATGTTAAATTGCGAAGATCTTGAGTTTTCGCTGAAGGGTGTGTCCTTGCCGGCCTGACAAAGTCTGATGTTTCGGCCTGAAAGAGGAAGCTGTTGTAAGTCAGGCATACAGAGTCCGATCTGCCCCAAACTTCACATATGTGATAAGAGTCCTGGCCTAAAGACATCTATATGACAATATTCAGTTAGTCATAGCGCCACGTGCAGGCAACAGGAAATGGCATGCTTTACACTGTAATTCACTCCCAGAAACACATTTTAATATGCCACGAAGTACCAAACATACTAGAAACACGTTAAATCATGCAACACTTGGCTAAGTGCTAATGTATGCGATTAACGCCACGAAACAGGAAGTTGTTGTAACTCAGACATACAATGTCCGATCTGCTCCAAACTTCACATGTTTTATAGTAGTCCTGGCCTGAAGACATCAACATGGCAATAATCAGGTACAGTCAAAGCGTCACCTGTTGGCAGCAGGAAGTGTGGCACTTTGAAATGACTTGGCCATAATTGTCCTGTATTTACTCGCTTACATGCATGTTGTCCACGGTTCACTGTTTTCCCAAGGCCAACGGGTGGCGGTGAGCCCAGGTGCAAGGGCCCTTTCATCGCTGCTTGCAGCTTTAATTAGAGTTGTTTTTTCTGAGTGACATGACACATTCCCATGCTGAGAAACTTCGGGTTTAAAGGGTTAATCTTCCCCGAGGGACTGACACACCTGAGACTATATTTTGGATTCAAATATTTTAGCAATTTTTTTTTTTTTCTTACCTGAATGCTCCTGACCTTTTGACCTTAAACACTATTTATAGCCTTCATTTTAAACCATAAATTCTTCTGGAGAATGTTGAAGAATTAGTGTTTAGCCATTAAGCCAAAGGAATTTTTCAATTCATCTCAGCACTGAGGTCAAATCAATGATAGTTCATGTCATGAATGAATACCTGGAGTCTTGTTTAGTTTTTAGATCCTATAGATCCTATTACTCTAGATTAAATCCTAAAGTAATCCAGGCTTTAAGTTAGATAACATTTTTGTCAAAGTTCATAGCCAAGCATGTACAGTTAGCATTTTATTTTATTTTATTTTTTTTCCTTTGTTTTTTATTTTATATTAAAGAACATATTTTTACTGTTCCTTTTCCTGTTCTAAACTGTTAATTCGTTGCAACAGGCCGGCAGAGAGGATTGTTCACCACTGTTCAAATCAAATTTGTTTTATGCTCTTCCATCATGTTTCACTTATCACATTGTGTTGACAACTCTTTAAGTACTGAGCGATATAAGCCGGTGATGTGGGCAGACGGGCCTCATCAAAGTGTTTCCTGTACAAGCTGATGATGTGTGTGGGCAGATGTTTGTAACGTGGCTGTGTTATGTATCACCGGAAATCACTAGAACATCTGGAAAAATACAATTATCTGAACTGACAAAACAGGTGGAGGTATTGTCTTTCTATTCTCTAGAAACATCTCCCATACAAGAGTTTTTTACTGACCACTTTTGTTTTCTTTCTCCATTTTTTTGAGAGCAGATATTCGTTAATAAAAGCATGCAGAAGGGAACTGTGTTAATTTACCATTCTTTTAATTTATATTGGTGAAAAATGGCCGTCTTTGTGGGTCCTCACTGTAAGGAAGGAATCAAGTGGCTAGGTGTGTTCGACTTGGGCTGCGTTAAAATGTCCAATTTTTTATGCCCTTCTTTGCTAACTTACCCCCATCTCATTCACTCGAATACACGTCATTACGTTGCACGAGTGCCCACTACTTGCGGAACCCTTGCAATGTGTTTAATTGGAACGCCCTTAGCCATGGATCACTAGAGCTGATTTATTAATTGCAGTTTTTTTTCCTTATGAATTTGTTTTATGCACAATTCACAATTTTTACACAAATGAAAATGATAACAATACAATAAACTATAACAGTCATCTTAAGGTAGCTACAAGTATTAGCTACAAGTCCAATATCATACACTAGAGTTGTGTTGGGTGGGGGTAGATTAAGCACAATCTGCTGTGATGTCACAATCGTGTTGCATTGTGGTCTATGGATCTGCCTGAAGTGCACATATTGAGTAGACTCGCTTCCTCTGTCAAACTCGAGGGGTCGAGGGTCTGTTCAAATAAACTTCCCTCGCCCACTTGACGAAGTTGAACACATTTCAAAACTGCGGCAGGGATTCCCCCGAGGGGAAGTGCTTAGGGAAGTTTGCGAGTGTATGTCTAAAAGTGGAGTTAAACACAGCCTTGAAGCAGCGCTGCACAGACCGATCAGTGTATGACATCCAAGTACCTCGAAAGTACCTCGAGAACGATTAGAGAGCGGATTAGAGACCGATCGGTCTTGAACACACCTATACTCTTTATGAATGAGTCATTGAATCGTTCATTCAATCGGTTCGTTCAAAAGCTCTGATTCATTCAGAAATGCTGAGTCATTGAATCATTTATTCAAATCGTTCAAAAGTGCTGATTCATTTAGGAACAAATCAAGTGGCTGTTTTTTATGAATGAGTCATTGAATCGTTCATTCAACTGATTCATTCAAAAACGCTAAATCATTCAGGAATGAAACACCACTACTGTGTGATCTAACGGTTCTGCTTTGACTTTGTTTGAAACTACTATTTTCCTTGGCTGAGTAAAGACACAAAATAACTGACATTATTGTCTAAAATGTACAGTAAGTTTCTCATCATTAATGTCTTCTTTATTGATCTGGGGCCGTATTCACAAAACATCTTAAGGCTAAAAGTAGCTCCTAACTTGCCGATTTAGGAGAAACTCTTAAAAATAATGGGCGTGTCAGTCCTAATTTTAGGAGTCCTAAATTTTTGTTCTAAGAGTATTTCACAATTTATTTTAGCGCTAAAACTAGCTCCTAAGTCTGTGAAACGTTAGGAGTAGTCAAGAAGACTCCTAAGTCACTAAGACCAAATCACAAACAGTCCTAATCCACCCAAAGACACTGTACACCATTGAGGGAATAGCAATAGAGCCTTGGGTGCTGAACCTTTTCTTCATAAATGCAATACATTTTGATTTATAGATTTGAATCTACGATGAGATGCCAAAAAAAAAAAAAAAGAATTGTCTGATTACCTTATTTTCATGAGTTCACACTTACAAATGATTGAATAGAGTAAAATATATATATATATAATAATAAAACATAATTTGTCACTTGAATTCTGCATTCTCTTGAGATGCAGACATCCAAGAGGTGGACAATTAACTGTATATACTAGTTTAATTAGTGACACTTAGCCTACATTTTAAAAAATAAAATTTTATTTTGACTATGGCAACATTTTTATTAAAAAATATTAATTTGAATAGGGCAACATTTGTATTTTAAAACCTTTATTTTAATATGGAAACATGACACCTCATTCTATAATATTTCTATGACTAAATCGCTGACTCCTCCCCCATCAGCCAATCACTGTGTGTATAGTCCATAGCAACGAGGTCAACCCCGCCCTTACTCTTAGCTTAAGATTTCAGTCTATTCCTTAGTAAAAGTTTGTCTCAGCAGCTTTGTGAATAGGTTTTAAGAGAAAACTCTTAGCTAAGAACTTTTACTGCTATTAAGGAGAACTCTTAGTGGTAAGATAAAATGTTTTGTGAATACGGCCCCTGTTGTATAAAGGCTATATCACTTACTGCACCTGTAACAAAGACATCTCAGACATAATTTTCTTATGGCTTTTCGCTGGGTTTGTGAACACCTTAATAAGAAAGTAGTTCCACAGAAAAGATGTCTTTGGCATACTCTTTTGTTTTTCCTTACTTATTATTTACATATGTGTCAGTTAATTTACAAAGTGTTGTATTCGTGCTTACAACCAAAACCGTTCACACAGAAAAAAAAAGTTTTCCTATGTAAATGTGCACTAGATGGACATATTTGACCGTTGCACTTGCGTTTTGCATCTTTTGCAATTTCTCTAGACCTCGCGTTTTTCATTCCTCTGCCCTGCATCTCGCGCAAAACTCAAAACAATGTTCTGTGTAATTGCTTTAGTATATGCTCATATGTCAACACTCCATATGATATGACCTTCCCTTTAAATAAACAGGAACAACAGTTTGTTGAGTGATGATAACCCTCATTCAGTCTAATTTTAGCCTAGTTAAAAAATGGGACAAAAGATAGATAAAACAATAAACAACACTTAACTAGTATAAATCTCTTTCAGATGCTTGTATAATAATGTTTACAGCATGACAACTAGTGTAACGCCACAAACTGAAACACATAGGTTTAATTCTTTTAAAACCTCTCATGGATTTGTAAGCAGTTCATATGAAAGAGAAAGACATTTTTGTCTGAGAAGCACTGAACTCGACAGGAAATAATGCCTACATTGAAGAAAATGAACAAAGGATGCCATGTGCTAGAGTGTGAATTACAAATTCTATTATTGTGGCATAAAAATACTATTCCCCCTCAGGATAAAAATGCAAATTTTGTTCAAACTATGCTACATATTCATACAGAGCAATTGTATAGCTGTGGCTTTGTTCATATTAAAGGCACTATTCATATTAAAGGTCATTGAGCACTTAATATGATGAAAATGTGATGTATTTTTCATGCAGAGTATAGAGAATGCAGAAAACATCCCTAAAATCTCTAAAGCTTTGAAAAAAAGGATCAATTGCATCTAGTCTATATGAAATAGTGTAATATGTCCATAATCTTAGTCAAGTATTTTCTTTTGTGTTCCACAGAAGAAGAACAGTCATACAGGTTTGGAACAAAATGAGGGTGAGTAAATGATGATAGAATTTCCCTCTGTCTTCCTTTGTTCGACAAACAGCCACAAAGTAGCTTTATTGGCTCAAACTTCAGCTTTAATTGTCATATGCTGAGATTAATTGAAAAACTCCTTTGGCTTAATGGCTAAACATTAATTCTTCAACATTCTCCAGAAGATTATATGGTTTTTAAAAAGTTTCTGTGTGTAGGCTATAAATAGTGTGTAAGGTAAAAAGGTCAGGAGCATTCAGACAAAAAAAAAAAATCATATATAGTACATGGATAATACAAGTGTGCTCTGTTTTGTGTTCTGTTAATAATATATGTCAATGTGAAGAGTTTCCTTTCTACCAAGTAGTTCACATAGATTTCCAGCCATTATTATAATCACAGCACTAAAGCCCCGTTTTTGGCAGTTTCTCATTGACGTAATCAACCAAACACGTTCAAAGTCAATATTTTCAAAGAGGCTGTTGTCTGTTCCAAGGAACATAAAATGGCGGGATTTGTTGAATTCCTCATAGCTATCTATGTTGTTGTCAGAGAACTGAAATCCAGCATGGAAATCGACCTTTACATCTGACACAACACAGATACTGTCTTTCAATGTGTCAGGAGTGAAATGATGTCCGTCCTGATGGCTCAAGGAGAAGGTCAAAAGGTCTTTTGGCAGCAGATTCTTGGTCTTCGGAGCCTGAATTCTTTCATTCTGACTGTATGGCAGAGTCTTGAGAATCTGCAGAGCTGATGAGACTTTCTTCTCATCTTATGAACAACACTTGGCTCATAGTCGCATCCAGAGGAAATGACTTTTCCTAGCCACTCTTCATCTCAAGTGCAGAATGGGGGGAGGCATAAGTTCATTATTGTTCACGCTGCTGTGTTTTTGAGTTACATAAATGGTATTGTTGAGATCAGTATGCTGCTGCAGTACATCTGTGTCATTTTCCAACTATGGATCCCTTTCACAGTGAGTGTATTTGCATGTATAACAGAAAGCTGATAGCCATAAGAAAGGCATTTACATGAGACTTTGAAATCATTGTGTTTTTATCTCCAGTTTTGACGTCAGTGACATTGAATAAACTGACAGAAAGTGTGTTTACATGCAAAGCAAGATCATAATGTGAAAAAAACCTGATTAGGTATAGGGTCAGGGTTAGTTGCTAGGTTAGTAGTACAATATTGTATTATATATTCTTAATAATAATAATGTATTATTAATAAATAATAATTTTATACAAATGACAAAGAGCATTTCTAGCTGAAAAACACAGAGTACCACCATTTCCAGGTCTGAAACTCCCTGATATTTCCAGGTTTTCCTTTTTGGAGCGTTCCAGAATTGTGGAAATCACTCAGAGTGGCATGTTTCTCCAGTGTGTGAATTATAATCAATCCTAGCTTTACCTGCATTTTCTGAAACCAAACAGTTGACTATATTTGTTAATACTAGAATTTAAGTCCTTAGTAGTTCTCTTATCTACCTAGCAGTTTCCGTTGTGTCCAAGCCTGCGGTTTTACATTATTTTTACTCCTTCCCCCCTTTTCTTTGCTTTGCGCGCTACTGTACTGCCTTTGAAGTCTTATGAAAATATTAATCCTTCTTTCATGCTTGATTTAAAATCCTTACTGATTATTTTCATGAAAGAATTTCAAACAACCAAGGAATTTATTTTTTTCATCCATTCTGGGTGTATTTTTGAGGGGGAAATTAATAGGAAATGATCTTGTAATTCTTTTCATCTGACTGCGAGTCAGAGGTGGATGGTAAATGCGAACAGATTGCGTCCATCCAAAGAGTCTGTTTGCACTTATTCCTGAAAACTGTGAAAGTTGAGCTGCTTCCTACATATCACATAATACGTGCACACAAAAAAAGAGATGTGGCAATTGAGATCTGTATACGTGACACACAGCAATTTGTCATTGTTAGAGATATGTTCAGTATGTTCCTATCCAGTTACTTTTTTCACACTCCTCCAAAGACATTTGATGACATTTAAAGATCACATGGCAAATAACTGGAGCTATAATAGATTGGTCTGAAACAAAACCTGCAAAATTTGTTGTACACAATAGAGCATATGAGTTCAGGATTAGTGTTGATTCTTTAAAAGAATGAAGAGGAACCTGCAACCATTGTTTTTGAGGAACTTACAACCATTGATTGTTGTTTTTTATAGTTCTATTTAATTATGAAGAAAATAATTGTTTGTTTTTGGCTGAATAGGATATTAGAAAAGATAAAAGCATCTTGTGCAATGGTTGACTACAAGAAAACCTGTCAGGAATTAGATTCAGGTTTGTCATGTTTGAACATCCCTGCAGGAAAATACACATCTTAAAGGGATAGTTCACCCAAAAATGAAAATTCTGCCATTGTTTGCTCACCTTAATGTTGTTCCAAACAGGTTTCTTTTTTCTGCAGACCACAAAAACAGATATTTTGAACAATCTTTCAAATACATAGTTCAGGCATGAAATTCTAACCGAACGCTGATTGGTTATTTCAAAGCCGTGGCACCAGCCAATCCGAAGTATTCTTAAATCCATGTAACCATATATATCGTGCCCTAGCATGCGATCGGCATATGAAAGCTTCTGTTATCCCTCCTCCTCGTCTCCAGCTCCACCTGAGATCTGCTGAACGGGGGTTCTACCATTTTCTTGCAGCAGCCTGTCCTTTTGTTTGTTATTTTGACTAAGCTGAACAAATTATTGCTGAAAAATTATTATTTTCTCAGCAGCAGCAGCACATATTGTCCACCAAAATAAAGCCTATGTATATTACATGCCCGGATTTTGGCGTGTTCGCACCGCAGGAACTAGCAATTTTAGTTCTAGGAACTAATTTTAGTGGAACTAAATTAGCTCCTTCGGAGTAGGGTCTAAACCAGAGGGACTACCAGAGACAAGTTGTAGTAATTGGACGAACACACGTGAAACACCGGCACCCTCCAAAAAAAAAAAGCTGTGTAGACACACAGTTTATATACTGTCTAAATTCTTTGTATAACAGTTCTATCTAATAATGTATTAGACAAGACTGTTAAACAGGGCCGGTTGTATAAACCACTTAGACTAGTCTTAAAAGTTAAAACACTAATGTTTTTCTTGAAGAGTGGTCCTAATTTTTTAAAGTCTGTTACATAAAAAGGTAGATTGGTGTAATTGGAATTGGAAAAATAACATTGATTACCCCTTGGTTAACTGCAAGTTGGTCAAACTAGCTCTTAAGACACAGTCTTAATATAGTGACTAAGTTTATGCAACTGGCCCCAGATCATAAACAACTGGAGAATAAGAGCGCTGTGCTCTCAGGCTCAGGCATTCTCAGCGCCGTCTAAAATAAAAATCCGGCGTGCCATCAAAATAAAAGTCACAACAACAAGTACGGGTTGCATCACTTCAGAGTTCCTACTGGCAGTGCGAATGCAGCCAGGAAAATGGCCCTAGGGGGACTATTAGTTCTCGGGGAACCACCCTGGTTGCTAGTTCCTAGAACTACCCAGTGCGAAAGCCCCTAATGCCATAGAAGAACCATTTTGGGTTCCCCAAAGAACAGTTTAATAAGTTCTTAAAAGAACATTTTAATAATCTGAAGAACTTTTTTACACTATAAAGAATGTTTTGTATAATGGAAAGGTTCCATGGATATTAATAGGTTCTAATGTCAATAAATAACCTTTATTTTTAAGAGTGTATTAACTTTTATTGTGTGGGCTTAAAAAAAAATGTTTTGCAGAAAAAATGAAAGTCATACAGATTGTATGAAATACATGAGAGTGTGTAAATGATGACTTCTTTTTTTTTTCATTTTTGGGCAGATTAAGCTGGTTTGTTTGCTTGGTCAGGCTGGTCTGTTGGCCAGTTTTAGAGGGCTTTGGGGCACTTAGTTTTGACTACTACTTTGGTTTGTTGCTTTACAGGTCATTCAGATATTGATGATTCTTAGCCAAATTAAGCTGCTAATGCCAGGCACACACTGCACGATTTTAGCACCAATTTGTGGAAATCGCTGGAGGCAAATCGGTGCTTGTTCACGTTAGTGGCAATCCCATAGTGTGAATGATCAAAGACACAAAGCGCTGATGCATCACCGATGCCTGTGAGATATTTATATAAAGTTCAGGGGTGGTGAGCAATAGACCTGCAACAGAACATCAGCATGTATGGCTTCTGAAAGCAACCAGTTCCTCTTTTCTTTTTCTCTGCAAATCGGCGCACAGGCAATTTGGATCACAATCTTCTTGCGTGCATCATTTTAACAAGAAGAAATCCAGTCTCACACAAGAACTCCTGTCTCACTCGTGATCTTGTCATTTGCTGTATCAATTCTCACATGTGTTTGGTTGAGAAACGTTGTCGGTGATTCTTCCTATTGAAATATTGTGTAATGTGTGACCTCCTGCCGCCGAATCGTCATGTAATGTGTGCACAACAGCAAGTAAACGGTACCCCAGACAGTCATGTAGTGTGAGAAGAACAGCGATCCAATGACTTTAAAAATTGTGCACTTTGTACCCGGCATAAGTGGACCTGATTTTGTCTAAAAGACTAGCTCAGGAGTATATGGTTAGATAAAAAAAAGAAAAAAAAAAAGGAACTCAACATAATTTCCCTCAGAGTAGTCACTTCAGTTTTGTCCTATTACAAGTCTGTACCACTGTCTGTTTACATGCTTATTGAAACTATGCCGATCACTCGATAGCTTCTTTCCGACTCTTACTTTTTCCTTCTTGTTTTTGTTGAAAACTGCAGAGAAACAAGAGTCCTGAGCCCCATGCCAACATCAACAAGAAACATTGCTGTTTGGAATGTCACAGGCTGCAAACCTCAAAATTACATTTAGACAGTTACACATGGCCTGAAGACTTTTACTTGATTTTCTGTCTGCAAACATGACAATTTTCTATCACATATTCCCTTAAATCTTTTTCCATTCAGCAAGCAACATCATGAACCTTTGAGGGAGTGGTATAGATTGTGAGGGGCTTTGATATTTACATCATTATGTATCACCTCACATGACCTTGTACATCCGTGCAGTTGCGAGAATCTATCACTCCGTCTCCACCAATGAAAGGCAAGACCTTTGTGTAGACCCCTGAAGGAAAAATGGAGAAAAAGTGTCATGAATTTGTTTGACAAACACAAACCGTAAGCTGACAGTGACCTACATCCTCCAGTGTCATGATATCCACAAACCGATCGTCAAAATAAAAAATGGACTGCGCTACTTGAACGTTGAGGATCTGAGCTGGATATCTGCAGCAGGAAGTTCTGTTCTTTGAGATAAAAAAATCCAGAAGTTATTTTTGGTGCTTGCCAAGACTAGCATGATTATTTTTGATTAATGTTGTTGCATTTTGATTTTTTTTCTTTTAACTGACAAATTATTTTCTATCTCCATTTCTCTTGCCTTGAAATGCAGTGTTTTAGAGAGTGTTGCAATTCAGTCTTCAGATGGAAAAACACATGTTTATGAGTCTTTGATTGGCCCCAAAATGTAAACAAACGTGTGTTGCTGGGCAGCTTCATCACTGTGCAAATGAGCCTTGACAAATCTGGACATTGCAAAATGGCATAGAACTAACAAGGACTGACTTGCAGTGCAATGCTTCAGTTAATGTGCATTTGTTGAAGAAATCCCATTATAATTATATTTCATTTTTGGAATTACCTTAGGATGTAGCAAAGACTTGGGAAATCATGTGCAAGTATCTCTCTGAATCTGCGAATCTGTCACACAGTTTTAATTTAAGCAATATTACATTTTGCATTTACATAACAGTACTATAAACAAGAAATTAATATCAACCAAATGCTTTTTTGTATGCTGCTTTTGCTATTTAGTTATTTTGTCATTTTTTTTCACCAACCATAGTTCAGTTATAATATGGCAAACCATAGAAATTGAATTTTATATATTGACCCATATTTTTTTATAAATTTGTATTTATTCACAAGGAACCTCACAAGGAACAAGGAACCTCAATGATTTCAATGTTAACACCTATTAAATTGTTTGGAAAAGCAATATAATAAATAGCAGTAGCTATAATTGCTGTCAAATCAATTAATAGCAATTAATCACATGTAACAAAAGTTTGTAAATATATAATATATATTATATAATACACACACACACACATATATATTTACATGATTAATTGATTTGAAAGCACTAGTAGCTATAAAAAGGATTAGGATTGGGATTGTAGTTATAAATAGTTTTTTTTTTCTTTGTTGTACACTGCTAGTAGTGATGTTCAGGTGACGTCTCTGAGGTCATGTGGTCTATCTACAGCAATAGCACCAGATTTGTGACATCTGGTGTCACATGTGAAATTCCAGTGATTGCTGTTGTCTCTTTGTGTTGTTTTGGTCTTCGGCTTTCTATTTTAAGCGGTCACCATATGCACTCTTTACAATCCTTCATCAACACACGAATCACAGGGTTTCAACTAGTTGAGTCACATTTAACTCAACCATATGCACTCAAAAATCCAGCTGAGAAGAATTTTATTTCTACGCTTCAAATAGTGAACTCTAGTAAAGTCAAGAAGTTTTAAGCCTTAGTCACTAGCTAATTTGTCTGCTGTGTGCTATGAAGCCATATAAGTATATGAATCATCACACTTTAAATTGTTTAATATGCTTGAGTTGAATTATATTTGTGACTGAGATAATCATTTGGAGACCCTCCACCTGCCGAATAGAGTGGTGCAGGGATGACGTCAAAACCCAGAAAAGTAATTCGCCAGTGGTTTCCTCGAGATTTTCCTATGGGTTTTTAGAATGGGGTTTTTCAATTTATGAGTAAAATATGGTCTGTGGTAAACATAAGTTGACGATACCTGGATGTTTTGTTCTACAACATAAATTACACACACTAATATCGAAAACACGAATTGTGGGGCTGTTGTGTTTATTAAAAAAAAAGAAAAAAAAAGTATGTTTCTAGTAAGTAACGATAAGAACTGCTTTCCTGTAGCTCAGTGGTTAGAGCATGGCACTAGCAATGCCAAGATCATTGGTTCGATCCCAGGGATTGCACATACTCTGATACAAATGTATAGTATAATGCAATGTAAGTCGCTTTGGATAAAAGCGTCTGCCAAATGCATAAATGTAAATGTAAGAACGTTTGGGGTGAGAATGTGTGTAATTTACGTTGTAGAAAAAAACATCAAAGTACCGTCTAGTTATGTTTACCACCTATTTTGCTCATAAATTGAAAAACCCTATTATAAAAACCAATAGGAGGATCTCAAAGGAACCACTGGCGAATTAGTCTTCCGAGTATAGTCAACATGTTTAGTATCGATAATTGATTGCACCACTCTATACTGATGCATTGCTTGTCCTCTGATACAACAATCCTTTTTGCTTGACATCACCAAGACCTCACATATATATTTTTTTTATTACTCAGTTTCTAGGATCTAATGGACACTTTTCACAATCCAGTCAAATGCAAATGGATTAAAACCCTATAATTTTTTCTCCTTGAATATTGTATTGCTATGAAAGCTTGTTTCCGCCAATAAAAAAAAGTTAAAAGATAATTGCGACTTTTTTCTCACAATTGCGAGTTTATATCTCACAATTCTGAATTCTTTTCACTGAATTGTGAGATATAACCCCGCAATTGTGAGTTATAAAATCCAATTCTGAGGAAAAAAACACTCATTTTATTTGTTTATATCTGACAATTCTGACTTCATTTCTTGCAATTGTGAGTTTATATCTGAAAATTCTGACTTTATAACTCGCAATTGCAAGTTTATGCCAGAATTGTGAGATGTAAGCTTGTAATTGCGAGAAAAAATTAGAATTGTGAGATAAAAAGTTGCAATTACCTTTTTAATTTTTTGTTCAGTGGTGGAAACAAGCTTCCTTACATTCATATTTAATATGGATAGTAAAGGTGGCTTTTAAAGGGATCATTCCTTAAAAATAATTTCATAATAAAATTTAAAATTTAAAAATGTTCATAACATTCACAATTTCACTGCATTCTTCTATTGCATGGCACATCATATTTATAATACTTGCAATAGAGTTGGTATAACTACTTTAGTTGCTCTTTTTTGTGTTGCAGTGTAAATCACCATATTTCTTATATGTAAAAGAGCACCTTGGACTTTCCACAGAACATTTCCTCAGAGGAAAGAAAGTCATGCAGGTTTTGACCAGCCTGGGTGAGTAAATAATGACAGAATTTCCATTTTTGGGTGAACTGTCCCTTTTAAGAAGTGAAAATTACTTTGTTCCCATAGTTAACTAAAAGCTTGAACATGTCAGGTTTTAGGACCTGTGGATTCCCTGTCCACAGAGGAGGCACTAAGACAGGGGACTTCTGGCTCTAACTACCACAGCAATCAATTTCTCAACAACAGGAGCTACTTCGGACTGGATGACAAGAGCATTCTGTTTCCCCAATTCAGGATTAAGCATTGGAGCAAAAGTGGAATATTGAAATATATAATCAAGGCATCTTCTGATTAGCTTTCTGAAGTGATAGAGAGTGAAGAAGAGGAGGAGGAGAGAGGTAGGACAGTTTGATAACGCATGTATTCATATAATACTTTAGAAGTGAAGTTATGCCCATAATTTTTGAAGTATCTGTGCCCATAAAAATAACAAAACTAATCTTGATTTTTAGTTTAACCTAAGTTAAGTTTTATACTTAAACTCTGACCTGGTCTGATTACTTTAAAAATTATTGTGCATAATCTTATCTTGTTTTTATCTAAAGTTTGTATTCTTCTCTGTACTTTATACAGAAAAATTCCACAATTTTTTAGATCCAAAGTGTATGCACGTAATTGTATGTAGGAGAGTTTATGACAATACCTATAGGATTAGTTTATAGTTCAACAATCCCATTTGTCCCTTCTTTAGGGGGCTTAAAGGGTCTCCCTCTCTTTAAACTTCAGGATCATCAGGTTACCATTGCGATACAGACCATAGCAGCGCTTTCAGCTGCAGCACACATGCACAAAACCTCTACTCACACATGACTCATATTACCTTCCAGTCATACACTGGTGAGGATGTAGCATCAGGTCAGACATACCTTCCATATTTTTCATATCATGAAAGTCTGCACAAACTCAGTGCTTGCCTGTTTTTTTAAATATTTTTTTTTCTGTGTTGTACGGCAGACATGACTGTAGCCATCTCAGTTACCTACATCACTCATCACTGATTCATGAGTACCAGTCATTACAAGACATAATATGTGCAGTACAGTATACACATGGCAGCCATGAAAGACAGGGCTTTGACATCAGCATTCTTGTGAAGCAAGCTTTAACTTTTTGTAAGGACAGTGCAACTTACATTCATAAATAGGGGAAAATATTTTTCCAAATTATCAAGTGCTTCTATTTTGAAGATGTTTTTTTTAAAGAACCAGTGTACATGAAAAATTTTAATTCTGTCTTCATTTATTCACCCTCCCATCATTCCAAACTCTTAATAACTTTTCTATCTTCCTTGGAATGCAAAAGGTACTTTGTAATGCATTTGTAATGAATGGGGACTGGAGTTTTCTAGCTTCAAAAAAGAAAAGCACCATAAAAGAATCACCATGTGTATGACTTGTGTTCTACATTTAAGTCATTATTGACTTCGATTTTCAGTGAATGATTAGAATTTTTTGTAATCCTCACACAAAGCGATCAAATGATCAAATGTTTTAGTAGTCCACGAGTCATACAGTATGGACCACTTTTATAGTACTTAATTTTTTTTTCATCATTTAGGAGCTTGACAGCCCTTACTTTCATTATATTTTCGAAATAGTTGCCTGTAATATTCTTCAGAGTTTGTTTGACATTGGCATTGATAGTGATTGTCACTTTTGTGTGAACTATCCCTTTATTCAACTCTCTTAACTAACTTGCATTTCATGCTGTTTAGCCAGATGTTTATTCGGGTCAATTGCCACAGAGAAAGCCAGGTTCATGGACTATGATGTTCTCCAGACATCTGACACACTTTTAGCTTCATACTTTGAACACAACAGGTTGTCTTCTGCCCTTTAATGATGATCCAATTTCTTGTGCCATTTCTCTTTTAGAAAGAACAGTGTTTGGGTAGGAGAAGTTTATCGTCTCAAAGCCAAGTGATCTGTACTATTAACCTACTCAACAGGCTTTTTAAGGCTACCAGGCCACGTACACACGTTTTTGGAGTGAGAATAATTTAAAGGTAAATTGTTCTGCGTGTGTACAAAATACAGGTGTTACATCTTGACATAGTGAGAACCATAGAAACAGTTTGACAACTCAAGGTTGTAAACAAGAAACTTGGATGTCAACTATTTAAAATTTTTGGTGTGAGCTATTTTGAAGCAATATTAACTGAATAAGAGATACTACCGTTAAAAGTTTGCACTCCATACGTTTTATCTTCTTTTTTGAAAGAAATGAATACTTTCTTTTAGCAAGATGGCAATTAAGGATTAGTTCACTTTCAAATGAAAATTAGCCCAAGCTTTACTCACCCTCAAGCCATCCTAGGTGTATATGACTTCCTTCTTTCTGATGAACACAATCGGAGAAATATTAATAAACATCCTGACACATACGAGTGGAAGTGCTTCCATCCACATCCACCCATCATAAACAGATCCAGAGGGTTAATAAAGGCCTTCTGAAACGATGTGATGCAATGCGTTTGTGTAAAAAATAAAATCCATATTTAACAAGTTATGAAGTAAAATATCTTGCTTCCGCCAGACCGCCTTCCATATCAAACGTATGAAGAAAGTGTAAAACTCTTGCAGTTCACAAAGCTTACACTAAGCTTACAAAAAGCTTAACTTATGCAATGCCAGTTTACACTTTCTTCGTAACTTTAATACAGAAGGCGGTCTGGCGGAAGCTAGATATTTTACTTCATAACTTGTTAAATATGGACATTTTTTACACAAATGCATCACTTCGCTTCAGAAGGCCTTTATTAACCTCCCCGGAGCCATGTGGAGTAACTGTTTATGATGGATGGATGTGTATGGAGACACTTTCTTCAGCTCATACTTGTGACTCCTGTTCACTGCCATTATAAAGCTTGGATGCGTCAGGATATTTATTGGAATATCTCAGATTGTGTTCATCAGAAGGAAGAAAGTCATATACACCTAGGATGGCTTGAGGTTGAGTAAAGCTTGGGCTAATTTTCATTTGAAAGTGAACTAATCCTTTAAATTGATCAAAAGTGACAGCAAAGACTTTACATTGTCACCAAAATTTTAGACGATGTTCTTTTGAACTTTCTATTCAAAGAATCCTGACAAAAAAAGTATCACAGTCTCCACAAAAACATTGAGCAGTGCTGTTTTCAATATTGATAATAATAAGAAATGTTTCTTGAGCAGCAAATCAACATATTAGAATGATTTCTGAAGGATCATGTGACACTGAAGACTGGAGTAATGATGCAAAAATTTCAGCTTTGCATCATAGAAATACAAAGTTCTGTCATGATACTCTAGATGGCACAGGATGATTGGTCCTTAACTCAACCTGCTTGCAATCACATCATTCTCTATAGGGTAAAGCTGATTGGTTTCTGCTGTATCAGTAGCCAATGAGCTTGCTGCTCAACCTTCAAATACTTGGGTAGCATTTGCTATAGCAGTGCAGCGTGCTTTCAGAAACCCTCCACCTTCCCCAGCTCCTCCTGTATAGATCTGCTACGGGTAATTTATGTATGCTATTGTACAGCAGCAGCATGTCTTACCACCACAGACAAGCTATCACTAAGACGATGGTGTTACTTTTCAAAACCAAATTAGGTTGTAAAATTAGTTTTTCAGTTTAGTAAATAGCCGAACTCTGTGTAGTACAGAATGAGATAAAATACTCCAAAGAGGAGTGACAACCATAATTAGATGCAGTGTGTATGTGGACATTGTAAAATCAAAAGCTGCTTTCCAACTTCTGTCCGTATGCTTTGAAATGTTTATCTGGAACCGTCAGGTACTTTAAAATTGGCTGTAACTTTCAAATTTCAACATCTGCCAACACATACTCACAACAGGAAAGAATTCCCATTTGGCCTGAAATTCAAGAACTGAACAAAAGAAAAAACTTGACTAGCTGTCTTGCCATAGACCCTCACAAGACATCACTCTCTTTGGGATTTTAGTCCACCTGCCCTCTTTCCCACAACCGTCTGTGGCTTTTTAGAGGGGTTTATGATGTCAGCCTTGAGGGGGTTATTGGTGATGACCCTGGGGCTTCCTCCTTTGAGCCAGGGATTACCTGAAGAATAACAAGAGAAATGGGGCGAAAAAATCCACAGTACTGTGAAAGCAAATACCCCGAGAGCAAGAGGTGAAGGGGAACTGAGAGGTGATTATCAGGGCTCAGACTAAATAGGAATTAACAGCTGGATTTGCAATGTCAGAATGGTTTCAAGAGGTGTTTGAAACAAGGACTAAAGGTGCACAGAAGAGAAAAAAAAACTTTGTTTATCATATGATAAATTTCAAGCATGTGCTAAATGGGACTCGTGTGTTCTTAGGAGTTATCAGCATGGTAGAGTGTAACAGGCGAGGGTCATTTCTGTCTTTCTTCCCTTTGAAGAACAGCGACGAAGCTTTAAAGTGTCCTAACACGTGGTTTCAATTCCAAGGCACTCCAATAAATAGTGCTCTAAATGTATGCCGTCAGTCCCCATACAGTTCTAAATCGGATTTTTGATGTAAACTATCCAGCATATTTACCATTTCTCCTCCAAATAGTTTCCAGATATACAGGTGTTTGCCCGTGAAATATTCTCTGACACATCCTTTTATGCCGTGCTCTGTAAACTATTGGAACATGTCGGAGGCGTTTTTCTCAGGCCTGGATCACCGCCAGCCTCGTTCGCTCTTTTCAACCTGGCTTCAGGGAGCTGTGTGTTTAAGGACTTGAACTTCTAATTCCCAAGCAGTTTAGTTCTCAAATCTGACATAACGAGCTCTTACTGTAGTTGCTATAATTGCAATGTCATGTCTTGCTCAGTGTTAATGATGTCAGTGGAATGCACCTGTAGGGGAAGAATTATATCTGCACAATTATATCTGAAGAAAACAAACGAGGCACTCCTAGTAGTGTTGGACAAACGAGTACTTTTTATTACAGTAATGATGTATATATTAAAATATGGAAATTCAATGAAAAAAAAAGTGTATTTTAAAATGTACATAACCCAATACACTGCTGTTCAAAAGTTTAGATACCGTTCAAATACTCTTCAGCACAATGATAACCACAAAAACTTCAACATTACAGAAACTCTTTTAAATGTCAAACATAACTCCATTAAACACTAACAGGTCTTTTCCTTCACTAAAAACACATAAAATAACACTTCATTTCACACATTTATTCTCCTTATCCAGTCCAATGCAAAGCATGCTGGGAACTAGAAATCCACTGCCTAGTTTCCGAAGTTATCAAGACAATTTCATTAAGTTACTACAACTTAATAAGGCCAATTAACGCAAAAAATTGAGTTTAAATGACAGACAATATTAAGTTGATGTAATGATCAACAGAACTCAACAAATTAATGTTTGCAACTTAAAAGGTTTGATTAAAACAATAAATTAGAATTTTTAATTTGCAACCATGCATTTATGTAAGTGGTGGTAACAGGTCCACTGAATTACTTTTTAGAGTGAATGTAAAGCTGTCCTGAACACTAATAGCTTCACAGTGGGGGCCAAGGTGTTTAAAAAAAAAAAAATCTGATATAATAACATCATATTGAAATAAACTCACCATACATAAACTTTGTTTACAGAAACTTCACAAAACAAAATAGTAAATGTATGTGAAAAACAAGTAAGGAAAAATTGATGACGGGCCGTTGAATTCTTAGAAAATAATGCACACCTGAGGTGGTAATGCGGCCATGACGCGAAGCGGAGAATTCAATGGCCTGGAGTCAATTATTTCAGCTTATACTACGGTTACCACAGCTCAAGACACTGTTCTGATCTTGTATTTTAAGACATTTGTCAGGTTTTGTCCTTAAAACCCTCTTTTGTGTGGGACTAATTTCTTACGCATCTCATCCCAAGCCTCTGTTGCTAATTCCAAAACGTCATTTCAGAACTAGTAACGGAGGCCTGAGCCTTGATATCAGAATAGTACAGTTGATACAGTTATTAAAGCAGTTGAGAGAGAGAGAGAGAGAGAATAAGCATATGTGAATTAGCCTACCTGTCTCTCTCATGGCAGCAGTGTCTCTACTAATAGCGAAACTATAAGTTTATCTACCTCAAGAACCGCACAGTTATTACCTCGCTGGTGAAAAATGTCATGTAGATTTTAAGTTGCTAAACTATTTTACTGATTAATTTGTCAGAGCAGCGCTGACAAAACGTTTTTGTACGAGTGTGTGACCGTACTATACAGTATGTGTGTACGTTTGAGAGAGAGAGAGTGTGAGAGAGTATGCGCTTTCAGGACACAATAAAACGTATTTTGTGGCAAAAACCATGACAATAATTTGTTGTTTTCATCCTATTGTTTACTATATTTATTTGCTTTGTCGGTGTCATTGTGGGTTTTGGTTCTTTTGCGGTTGTAGGCTGTAGCACCTATTGAGATAACCGAAATCATATGGCGAAGTGATATGGAACTGTAATGCGGTCAAGAGCCTAGAACTACTTTAGCCATGTGTTTCCCTGAAAATAATTGGACACCACAGAACGTTGGTCAACCAATCAGATTCGAGCATTCAACAGTCCCGTAGTATAAGAAGAAATATTTAATATTCATTTATAAGCACTATTTTAATCAGGTGAACAAATTTGAGACAATGATCAAGTGACTCTTTGTAATGTCAGATGTTCTTGCTTCCAAAAGATGCTCTATTCTCAACATTTTCAAATCATACTAGAGAATGTGACTTATATTTATGACAAACTTCATGCAGCTCGAGTGCATTAAATAAAGCTTTCACTCAAATTGTTAAAGTGTTTAAAAGTTTTTGCACTTTTGAACCACATTGTATTGGAGTATAAACATTTTTACAGTCACAAGTGTATTCTGTCATGCTGCCCAACCCTCACTCCTACTTTAAGAGTCAGTTTTGTAGTGTATACAGTTATTTGATCAGACTCTTCTTGGCAGGTAGCTGTTTAATGGTTGTAAATCAGTATTTTTATTTTTTTATTTTTACGTGGTTTAATTATTATCCCAGCTCTTAACAAGATAAGTATGGTTGTTTGCTACAGGAAGACAGCGTTCACGCCCTCTTGCACGCTCCTATAATAAAGTGTTTTTATGTAGGGGTTTTTCCTTTCATATTAACAGCTCTTACATTTCCTTCTTTAGAGGTGCTGTAAAAGATTTTCTTAGATTACTAGGAATAATATGGCCTTATTATCTGAGAAATCACATTTGTCTATGTGATGCAAGAGTCTATGTGCATTCTTGTGGTGTCATCAACCAATTAAGCCGCATTTCCAACGAAATTACCCGGAACAATTTTTCCAAGGAACCCCCCCCCATACCTATAGCTAGCTGCATTTCCATAGCAATCTAAAGTACCGTGAAATTAGTCCGGTGACGTAGGACTGCGCGTAACTTTCCAGTTCCTGCTGGATTTCGTCCTCCGCATATAAGCTTAATAAAGCCTGAACCTCACCGTCAGTCCATTAGTTGTATTTTTTAAAACTCAATTGTTGATTCGAATAGCAAACAATAACAGGACAACGCACTGAAGAGATGTGTCTATCCTCAAAGCTTTGCTTTCATTCCTGTTAAAAATCAAAGATGGCGCTGATGTGAATAAGGCCTATGACATCATTTCCTGCGCCTCCAGAATGATTAGCCACATGGCGTTTAGCCCATAAGCAAAGATGGCAGATTTTAAATCACATACCAGGGTGCATGCAGCAGCTGGGCCATTAAGATGAATGGGATTGCTAACAAATAGCTTTCTCCAGGTATTTTAAACCACCTTTCATCCAGTTTGCTGACATGTCTTTGGAGAGAGGGAACGTGGTTGAAGCTAGATGACGGAAGTTAGCAAGACAGCTGAAATCGCTTACAGCACCTTTTAAGCCCTGTTTATTTTACTTGTGGAAGAATGATCTTTTCCAATGTGACAAGGATTTATTTTCGCCATCCTAACATTGGAACAAATTTCAATATTTAGAGCGGCTGAGGACAGTTGTATACATCCACCATGAAGCACAGTGTAAATCAGAACATCTGGGGAAACTGCGATGTGAAAAAAACAACAAGAGTAGGGAATAATTTGCCATAGGACCACTAACCACGCAGCCTCGGGCTTGGGGTTTGTGGACCGCAAAGCCAGGCTGTTTGATTGTGACAGATTCTCAACATCCTTGGCCCTTAATTTTTTCCAAATGTGTTTTCGCTTGTGACTTGTTAATAGATATAACTTCACCGGGGCTTGATTAACACCACCTAACCCGGCAAATGTGGGTGGATTTCAGCAGTGGCGTGTAAAGCAGTCACTCCTACTAGCCACTTTGGCGGGTGCAATGTAGTGTTGTCAAAAATATAGATTTTTCAATACATACAGTATCTATACAGAAATATCTGAAACGCTTTCAATACTTATTTTCCGCAGAATAGATACACGATAGCAGCTGCGTTTTCTCACTCTCTCATCTCTCCGACAGTGAGTTGACACACAAACCTGCCTCCCCTCACTCACTCGTTTCATTTGCTCCGGATGAATATTGTTGGTGTTACAGGGCTTGAATTTCGGCGTGGTATTGTTCATAATTTTACTCATTCCCACAGATTTTGTGCTCACACCCAAAGTGTGCGCACATAAAGCCGCCTCTCTAATAAATTAAAAAATAAATTTCACTGCTTTTTGCGCTTAAACAGTCAAATACACACAAAATAATGTCAAAATGCTTGTCTTGGTAAGTATTCAGGTAAACGTATTCAGTATTCACTTTTAAGTGAATGTAAACAGTTAAGAAAGAAAACGCATGTGTAACAGTAGAATGGATCCGTGCGTCAGGTCTTAAAGTGACAGCAGCCTAATATATATATATATGAAAATATAAATAAAATAAAAATATTAATAAAAATATTATTTTCTACTTTATAGTAGAAGTAGCAGTAGTATATTTCTCACTTTTAAGAGCCCTGAATAAAAGGCAAAACATCTATAACATAATAAAATATTTTCAAATATATATTATTGGAACCATTACCATAGTCCAAAATGATGTGGTCTTACAGAGTGTGACAGCTAAGAGATAATACAGAGATGTTGTTTAGTTCACATGCAGTGGAATTGGCTGCCAAGACCAGTAATGTTGTCTGTTTCTACGGTATATCACTAGTGTAGCCGTAAACAAGTCTGAGGCCAAATCTCACAAATCCCTAAGACCAAAGGTATCAAGTCTGCATTCCAAAATAGTTGCTCTTCTCCACCCATGATAATTACTCTACAGAAACATCATGCACAAGTGCAGTCCGTCTGTACCCTGTCACGGTAGATACCAAACATGGTTTAAAGCGAGTGATGAGACTGTCCAGGTGAAACCCGTGAGCTGCAGCAGTTTCTTTAAATACTTTTCGTGTCTGTGTTCTCCACCCATAGAGAGAGCTGTTTTCGTGACTGCAAGGGTTAGAATGTCCAAGTGTTTATTTCAGGACCATTAACAATTCATACCTAACTGTTTCTGTTTCTGATGTCATTTCGCTCTTTTACTGGCATCCAGAGCCTTATTCAGACTTGCTTGTAAAGTCGCTCCTCACCTGCCAAAAGTTTTGAAACAATGTAAATACTGTATGTCTTTTGTCCTGGCAAAGGTCTTCCGTGTTTTCAAAGATGAGACACTGAACGATTGGGGCTAAAGCATTCAGATTCAGAAAATGCAATCATGTTTATTTTTGCATTAATTTATAAGTTGGTTCGGATAAAATCATCTGCATAAATGAATAAATATTAATGTGGAGGAATTTAAATGAGAGCATTTTGCATGGCTTTAACAGACGGAAAAGCCTGAAATTTGTAATGTGTATAATACCAACAGGAACATTGTACATTAATAGATGATACCTTACTTAGGTCCTGTATATGTTCACACTGGTAAAAATAAGGGCTTGAAATGATGTGCAGAGCCCTTTTTGGCTTTAAATCCGCTACTCTACGGGAAATATTTCAGCGTATTCTTAAACCTACCAAGACCTCCTGGTTCTGGTCAAAAGATCCAGCACATCTGTTTTAGATTGAAATAGCCTGACAGAAGCGGTCAGATTTAGGTATCTTTGTCTCCATGCCTGCGATTTCCCCACAGTTACTCAATACCAGTAATTCAGTAATTGGCGAGCTTACACCTCTACACAGAGAAACAGGAAGGGTGTTGAAAAAATAGGACAGCTGACAGTTGGTCTAAATTGCCTGCTATTATGCTTTTTAAGACAGCTTCCGCAAAATAACGTCCAGAGGGCAAACGAGACAAAATCTCGGCCTCTGGATTCCAAGCAAGCCAGAGCTAGCCGTCAGCACGTAAACAGAAGCATTTGCTTGGCCTGGAGCATCAATTCAGTGCATTTATTCTTTTGTTCAAATTTCTCAATTATAGTTGTGGGATAAGTAGCTGACTGTCAGTTTGTGCAAGCAAATTTACTAAAACAACATGATTTATAAGACTTAAGACATTTGAAGTATTTGAATGGATTCCCAGACCAAAGCAATTCCTAGTGTTTTCTACATGATTCCTTATGGGGTAAATCCTCTATTTCGTATTATTGGTGGCTCCCTACAAACCGTTTGATTAAGCCATGCCCACATAATGACATGATGCATGATAATTTATTTCAGGTGTGAAATAGTATCTGATGGAATTTAAATGGTAAAAAATAATAATGTTAAATTAAATTTAAAAAAAAAATTCTTAATGTTTTAAAAAATAATTGAAAAACGTGAAGCTATCGTGAATGTAAAAAATAATTTTTTGAATATTATTAGAGTACGTTTTACAAGAAAATACTAATGTCAGTCTTTCCACTTCAAAATTTCTAAATGTGTTACATGCCGTTTCTTTGTTTCTACACAAATTTGCGAACTCAGATTTCACAAACTTGAGTTTTTATAAATTGTTTCTTAAATGGTAAAGAAAATTGTTAAATGAAAAAATAGATATTTATAATATATATAATGTAATATATAAACACACACCACAAATATTTTTTTCTGAAACCTAAGTAGCCTACATTTATTTCTAAAAATATGTTTTGTTTTTAAAAATGACAATTGAATTAAATTATAACCATCATGCATGAGAATTTGTCTAAGGTTAAGTATCTGATGGAGAGAAACATCTGGATACTGTGGTAACGGAAATCTAAACAACAAAAATAATTTTCCCACTTCCTTAAAAGGTCCATTAACTTGTTTCTTTTCATGTATTTAAGTTTTCCTTTTGCATGTTGCAGGCAAATAAATTCAGAAATTCACATTCATAATATGCCTTATACACATACCCAACTTAGTGTCATTCCCATCCGGGTCACGGCACCAAATGTAACCGGTCCTGCTCAACCTGCTCAGAGCGGGATTCGAACCGGTGTCTCCGGCATGGGAGGCGCGCGCGCTAACAAGGACTTATACACATACTTATATACTTTTTTAGTTGTCACTAAGATGTTTCTCAAATATAGTCCCTATGCAGTATGTGATTCTGAACACAGTCAGTGATGTTATTTTTGGCAATTTAGCCCTTTTGCTTTAACGTACCGAAATAATCATTAATTTAGAAAGTCCAAATTGTTCACAGTGTGAGGGTCTTTTCATATTAAGATTGATAACTATAATGAAAAATTAGTGTCCACACCAATGCATGATATTGTTCTGTTAATTCCAAGCGCACCCTGCAGTTTTGTTGCCTGCTGCTTTAAATGTGCTGTATAAAAATTTTTTTGTACAAAAATACCATAATATGTTTGCAGAGATTTAGGAAACGTGCTAAGTTCACATACTTGTTTCTCCAAAAATCAAAGCTACAGTCAGTTATTCTACTTTGAAATTTGTGTCAGAATGTCTGATTTTGTTTTGTTCTGTTTGATCCCGCCCACTGCCAATTTACCCAATAGTATTGCGGCACCCCTGGTTGCCAGTTGGTGAAAACACAGCGTACTGGAACCATGGAAGCCAGCAAACAAACTAAGTCAGAGATCGCAGATTCTACCCAACCTAAAAAAAAGCCTCAGCATCCATCTAAAAAACTCTCTGTCCAAAGGCTGTTTAAAACATGGAAAAATCAACTAATCAACATACAGTGTAAGGCTCGTCGCCTTCCATTGTCAATTGCGCTCATTCCTGTTGCGTGTCATCAATCTGGCAACCCTCGTGAGCGTCGAGTCTGAGAAGGAGGGGCGGGAGAAACAACCCTCCAATATTTTTTTAATTTGGACTGCAGTACCCATTTCAACCACTAGCCACAACCACAATTTTACATACTGCACCTTTATATGCTCAAGCTCTTTAAAGCATGATGGATTCTGATTGGCTGTCGTTCATTAGCTGTTTAAAAATCATTCTGAAATTGATTCCAACGATTTTGTTTCTCTGTACTGTTATCGTTATAGTTGTGGTGTGGACTCTGCTGTTCGTTTATATTTACAATGATATTTAGAACTATATCTTTATCATTATATTTATCATTCTTGGTGTGAACTGGCCTTTATATTGGCAAACTTGGCAATAACGTCTTGTTTGTCCGATGTGAATTAATTCAACATTTGAGCATAGTTGTAGTTTTGTGTTTAGTACGCCTCTCTACTGCATTAAAAAGTCGCTCAGTATTTGTTGCTTAGATGTGGCTTCTATGCAGAGCAAAGATCAGCAAATGTAGCCATAATTCATAACACAGCGAGGGGCCCCCGCACAGGACTGTCCCAAACGGCAGTGCTTCCATTGTTGTCCAAGTAAGTGATGTAACTTCTGTTTCTCATTGAGGGAATTTGTTGAGATTTTTAAATTACTCAGCTGGTGGTTTGGAGAAGTACAGAAGAGATCTGGCTTTACAGTTGGGAGATGTGAGTAATATTTTACATTGATGTCTTCATATTTCAGCATGGCTTTTTCTCTGTGTTTTTGAAAGGAAACATCAAAAGATTCTCATTATGTGACCATTGATGCGTTTGAAATGTTTACTCTTCACCCACATGTTACTTTTATACACACGGAAAACATATCTGCTAATTCAACAGCCATTAATAAGTCAAACAACATTTTTATAGATGTCATTTGCTACTGAATATCTGTTCTGTATTGTGTTGACATTGTTTATACTTTTATATACATATTGCATTTTTCTTTGGAACTGCTTTTAGTTAAATTTTTAATTATTAACAGTGTGGATATCCTGACGACAGCGAGAGTTTAGGGTGAGTTGAGGGACTTCAGGCCAGTGCTGCTAACACTATATCTTCACTATGAAAAAAAAAAGTCAGTAAAAATAGGGCACAATATGCTGTAAATATAAATTAATTTTTCTATATTGCTTATTCACAGGTGTTTTACCTGTCTGTGAACTTAACTGATAATGTCATGGCAGAAAATAACCTGCACCTTTTCCATTTTTCTACAGATTTTTGTTCTTATAGTGCTGCATTCATTGTGTTTTATGCAAACATACACATTTAATGTACTGTGATGTATTAAATAGTGTTTATATAAATAGTGCAAATTAACATGTCGCCACAGTAAACTTTTATCTAGTTGGCTGACATAGATTGGGTTCTGTCGAAATGATTTGTGATAGTCTTGAAAGTATCATTTAGCATGGGTAGAAAGTTATAAACAAATGAGTAATGTTTTGGAATGTATGTCCTCATTTTCCAGTGAAAATGCATTTATAAATTACAGCTGTGATGGAGTTACATTATTACAGCCAGTGTTGCAATATAATTTTCATTATATATAAATTATAGGTGAATTCAGGTTGATTGGGACACTTTTTCTTTAGTCATTCTCAATGGCAAAAACTGTCCCAATCAACCAGAATTCACCTAATANGTGTTTGTATGCTCAAAATTGGTTTCTTTCTCTAGCAGGGAGATCAACATTTATATTTTTTTCAACATTTTCAACATGGAAAATAATCAGAAATGTTTCTTGAGCAGAAAATCAGCATATAAGAATGATTTCTGAAGGATCATGTGACACTGAAGAATGGAGTAATGATGCTGAAAATTTATTATATATTCTTTATATTTATTTATATATATATATATATATATATATAAATTAATATAATGAATATATAATGAATTTTCAGCATCATTACTCCATTCTTCAGTGTCACATGATCCTTCAGAAATCATTCTTATATGCTGATTTTCTGCTCAAGAAACATTTCTGATTATTTTCCATGTTGAAAATGTTGAAAAAAATATAAATGTTGATCTCCCTGCTAGAGAAAGAAACCAATTTTGAGCATACAAACACATTTTGACCTCACTAAACTTTAACTGCCATATCTGTTCATCACTGCAAGAACAAATGTAACAGTTTTAGGCGGTCCTGGGAGAGTCTCGAGCAACTGTCTGATACAATAGCCTGAACCTTACACTGGGTGCCACACACATATACCCTCTGGCTACTCACTCTGATGTTCTGTGTTCTGCTCTGATGAGCCTGTCCACATAGGAAGAGCAGGTGATTCATCTTGATCATGTTGATCTACTGGGTGGCTGTTTCCAGAAGACTAGATGCATTAGTGTGTGTACTTCAGGTCTTTTTAACTGAATGAAAACTTCAAAATGCTTATGCTATTCAATTTTTTCCATTACATTCTTTTCATCCTTTTCATATATATATTTATCATAAAATACAATTAGGTGGTAATTATGAATGTATTCCATCCAGGAATTTCTATTATGATAAATATTTCTGTTTCAGTGATGTCACACTTGGGCATCATGGGCCTCAATGGCCAACTGATGAGGTTTACCCGCATTACTCCCCTAAACCTCACTCCCATCCGGGTCACGGCACCAATGTAACCAGCGTTTCCAGTATGGCAGGCGCGTTAACAAGGTCGCTAAAGACCACAGTCTCTAGTGCGCCTCTTGAGGCCAAGGGAGTGAGGTTTCTCACACAGCTCTTACGAGCTGGACTTCGTTACACTCACCCCCCTAAAACTCACTCCCATCCGGG
The DNA here is from genome assembly GCA_003731715.1 of Anabarilius grahami. Classification (NCBI taxonomy): domain Eukaryota; kingdom Metazoa; phylum Chordata; class Actinopteri; order Cypriniformes; family Xenocyprididae; genus Anabarilius; species Anabarilius grahami. The sequence continues at coordinate 487,848 of RJVU01043279.1, read as the reverse complement.
TCATGGCACCAAATGTAACTGGTCCTGCTCGACCCATTCTGGGGTGCGTTTCCCGTACAACGACATAACTCACTGCTTCACTACCATAGTACAATGCATCGTTGAACAAATCAGCTAGTTAGTCACAACTGTTTCCTGAAACCACGTTGGTGAATGATGTCACGCAGGTAGTGGAGTAATAACTGAATCCGTTTGAGATCGAACAGACATGGCATCTGAGGACTAATTCTCATTTTTCTCCCAGAGCACGTACGCACATGCGCACTCTTCAAAAACAGTGCTTAAAATCTCTTGACAAACTAAAATATGCATATATTCGAAATAAAAGATATACATTGTACTTAATGTCAGTTTGCTTATTTTGCTCAAGATATGATTTATTAAGTCCACATGTCATGAAAAACAAGAAACTACTACTACTTCTAACCACAGCTCGAGAGCCATGGTTCCAACCACACAAGTTTGCGATGCAGTTTGCGAATGTTCATTTGAACTATGGTTTCAGGAAACACCAAATCGAAGAACTATGTTAGTAACGATGGCACTTGCAATGTTAGTTGGCTAACGATGGTTTTGGGAAACACACCCCTGAGCGGGATTTGAACAGGCGTCTCCGGCATGGGAGGCAGACGCGCTAAACCTCATTCCCATCCAAGTCACGGCACCAAATGTAACCAGTCCTGCTCGACCCGCTCAGAGCGTGATTCAAACTGATGTCTCCTGCATGGGAGGCGGGCGCGCTAAACCTCATTCCCATCCGGGTCACGGCACCAAATGTAATCAGTCCTGCTCGACCCGCTCAGAGTGGGATTCAAACCGACGTCTCCGGCATGGGAGGCGGGCACTCTAACAAGGGACGCTAAAGACTGCAGTCTGTAGCATCAGTCGCTTATATGCCTCTTGGGGCCAGGGGAGTGAGGTTTACACGCACAGCTCTTACTAGCTGGCCTCCGTTTCACTAGGATATGCTGGGTAGTTGATTGATCCCAAATCTTTTTCAGTGTAAGTATATGAGATGGTTTCATCTAGATCTTTATAATAGCACACCTCTCATCAAGCTGCATGATATCATTTATGTCTGTATGGTGTTACTCACCATAGTTTAATACTTAGGGTTAGGGGTTTGATCATGTTTCACATGGAAGTCATACATGTATGTTTATGTTTAATGAAATGAGATCTGGATATCTTTGCATAATTGCTAACAGCATGTGTATGTGAAGGTACGATAATGTCCAGTTCTATAAGCAGAGCTGATTATATTTCCCCATCTGGATTCATCATCATCTGTTGCCAATAACATCAGTGAGTCTTTCACACCATCTCATAACAGAGATCATCCAGCCAGCCATCTGGGTGTGTGTATGTGAGTGTGTTTGTGTGCATTATGTCCTTGGTTGGTTTTATTAACAATCATAAATTTGTCAGTGAAACATTGATAAACTATGATGGTGGCAATGAAATACTTATATCATAATTTTTATTTGCTGTCTGGCCGGCATTGTCATTTTGAGCAAGCAATGTACTTCCTTTAAATAAATGTTCTTTATATCCTAACATATTTCCTTCTGCAACTACACAACTCATTATACAAATAGTGCCATAAGATTTATGATTTCCTTCTGGCAGGTGATAAAACAAGTGGAGAATCTTATAGTTGCATAGAAGCTAGCGCCCAAGATATATAGAAACCAGGAAATAATAGAGACTAGGGCTCTTTTTACTAAGTAAAAACCCACAAAAGCCATATATATATGTAATCTTATGTATTCATTTCTAATAAAACTGTAAAAAAAGTATTAAATTGTAATAAAATTGTAAAATGAAAAATAAGTAAATATATATTTAATTAATATTAAATTCATTTTAAATGAATTCCACATTTGTAATTGTGAAATATATAAAATAATAAAATATATATTATATATGTATATATATGTAATATTATTCTTTTTTAATAAAATTGTAAAATATATTAAAACATTAAATATGTTANTTTTTTAACGCAGGTGCTGCTGTGCTAGATCATTTAGGCTACATATACATATATATATATATATATATATATAATATTAATAAATATATATTACATATATTCATTTTTTATTCATTTTACATGTTTATCATGTACACATTTTTGAAAGATATTTTACAGTGTAGGTCAGAGTTAATTTGTTTGTGACTGTAATGTGAACGTATGTTTTTCACCTGGGTATTTTTCATGCTTTGAAGATAAGTTTCATCCGACTAGCTTCTTTTTTGCAGGATGGTCCGAACATGCCCGCCGTTTCACCTCATCCTAAACCATGATGATTCTCATTTTATGTAATGTTATGTGACAGCTTCTAGTGTAGAATCCAGCACAAGTCTTCAGTGTGCACTAAAGCGGATGCTGTCTGTGCATGGACTACTGGTCCACAAGCCCAGGGCCAGCACAAAGCCATGCTTCATCCTTGAGCTCTGCCACACATCAGTGCTTAGAGAAAGCTGCCCTCCAGGCGCTGGAATTCATAGCCCTGCGGAGGCTGGAGATAAGGCCCGTGCGTATGTGCGCTTTGGAAGGGCTCACGTTACATGCTGAAACTTATGCCACCCAGGAACTGTTACCATATGAAAGCAGACTGTTTTGAAAGGAGAGTACCGCTTGGCTCGGCTCTTTGTGTCAGCGTGATAACACCGGCTATGCCAGACGGAACGTGTTAAATTGTCTCTATCACAGCTAATGAGTTTGAGGTCAGTGGCAGAGGATTTCTTAGACCACCTCCGCATGCCACACAGAAAGGCTGTGTGATCCAAAGCAATTTACTGGAGGTTTGTGTATGTTGTGGCAGTCAGATGGTTTGGGTGTGGGGTGTTAGTTGATGTGTGTCACGTTTGGGTTTTTGGTCTGTCTTGTTTGTCTGCGTGTGTCATGCTTGAACAGTAATTTGACAGTGATTACTACATCACTCACAGAAGATGTTTTCATTGACTCAAGCTTGGCCTATGATGTCTGAAATGTGCATCTGTCTCCCGACATTTCACCAGTGGAAGGAATGTATTTGGACGGATGAGGTGTTTCTCCCTGTAGGGAAGAAATAAGTCATTGGAGATCTCTTTAATGTGAGAAATGTTTCTGCTTGAAAGCCGTGAGACGTCATTGAGAGCAATTTTAGATTTTTGTCTTCAGAAAAAAGGCCTAATCTTAAAAGCGTTGAACTGGTGAATCATTTTTGTAAAATGAACTGATTCACTGGAATGAATCGGGCTTTCCAATGCGGCATGAGTATTATGTATACGGTAAATGGTAATTATATAAAATTATAGCTTGCTTCATACTTTTTCTACCTCTTTGCAGAGGAGCTGGAAGCAGAAGATGCCACGCTGGTCGATACATGTACCATGAGGAGCACAGGAGATCTACGCTAAAGACAGACAGGAGAAAACAGTTCACCTGGATACATTTCACAGGTAAACGCATTTTTTTCCCCCTTAGTAGAAGATTAATTGTATAAAGTAAAAAAGCCATGTCCATAAAAGAAAAGCTATGCCATGGTAGTTTACAGAGGTTCATTCAGGCTGTGCTGATACACATGTATGCGGGATTTCTACTGCTTGAATAGCTGTTGAAGTCAATTTGCGAAAGAACTGTGATATATACATACTATAAAATATTCTCTGAATAGCGATATAATACTATATAATATGTATTATGTATTACTATATAATATATATATTAATGTTAAATATTTTGTAAATCAAC
>RJVU01043279.1:427587-479932 GCA_003731715.1 Anabarilius grahami | reverse complement strand
ATTAAATTAAAAAGGTTTGGAAATGGTAAAACAAATCTGTTTCATGTTGACCTAAGCTTAAGGTCTTTCGACAGCATTTGTGCAGTTGGTTACCACAGAAAATTATTTCACGTTAACAAAACATGTTTTCTGTGAGACAATTACTGAAGCCTAGTAGATAAGCATGCCTAAAGGAATAGTCCACTTTCAAATAAACATTTCCTGACAATTTACTCACCGCCATGTCATCCAAGATGTTCATGTCCTTCTTTCTTCAGTCAAAAAGAAATTAAGGTTTTTGATGAAAACATTCCAGGATTATTCTCCTTATAGTGGACTTCAATTGGCCCCAAACGGTTGAAGGTCAAAATTAAAGTTTCAGTGCAGCTTCAAAGTGCTTTAAACGATACCAGACGAGGAATAAGGGTCTTATCTAGCGAAACGATCGGTCATTTTCTAAAAAAAAATTAAAAATTATATACGTTTTAACCATAGACGCTCGTCTTGAACTAGCTCTCTTCTTCTTCTCTATTAGAATTCCGGCAGTGTAGACGCTGCTAAGTGTATTATAGTTTGAACTAATTGTTATATACTTGCACTAGCATATTGTATATGACAATTTAGTTCAAACTTTGACCTGTGGAGGGCAGTAATACACTTAGCAGCGTCTACACTGCTGGAATTTTTCTAATAGAGAAGAAGAAGAAGAGAGCTAGTTCAAGACATGACTATGGTTAAAACGTATATAATTTTTTATTTTTAGAAAATGACCGATCGTTTCGCTAGATAAGACCCTTATTCCTCATCTGGTATCGTTTAAATCCCTTTGAAGCTGCACTGAAACTGTAATTTTGACCTTCAACCGTTTGGGGCCAATTGAAGTCCACTATAAGGAGAATAATCCTGGAATGTTTTCATCAAAAACTTTAATTTCTTTTCGACTGAAGAAAGAAGGACATGGACATCTTGGATGACATGGGGGTGAGTAAATTATCAGGAAATTTTTATTTGAAAGTGGACTAATCCTTTAAAGGGAATGCTTAAAGGCATAGTTCACCCAAAAATAGAAATTCAGTCATTGTTTATTCACCCTGTTGGCATTATAATGCCATACGTCTTTTCTTTTTAAGACCCCATACGACTCATGTCATATTTTCCAAGTGTTCCGAGGGCATATGGGTTTGGTCAAAAACACATAGAAATTGTATTTATTATTTAGTGAAAATCCCGCACAATTATTTCAGAAGTATAATCATAACACTCAAACATTACATGTAAGCATGACACTGGTTTGATCGAATTGCTTATCAAAAAGTTAAACTTTGGTATTTGCGCAATAATTCCAGTAATGGACATGGAAGGAAACCAGGAATTATATTGGTAGGGCATAACCAGAACTTTATCCACCTAGAAAAGTAGTTCCACCTCAAATTGGTGGATTTTTGGCCATTTTACAGGTTACTTCATGCAAGTTATTGTAACATAAATGACCTTCATCTTTTTCTTTTAAATGTTGGCCCACTAGACTTTCATTGTCGCTTTCCTATAAATATTTCATATCATTTTTTGAACACTGAGGAATGTCCAGTTTATTTTCTGTGGTCATCGACCGCATGCCGCATGTTGACAGAGCCTAAATTGGATTTAATCTAGAATATTCCTTTAAATATTTTCCATTGTGCTTGAAGCCCAAAAAAGCTACTTTCCGGAAAGGCCTCCATTTAAGCTTTCAGGAGTTTTTCTGGTTTTGGTAGTGTAAAAAAAAACCTGACTCAGACATGACCTTCAGCCATGTGGCAGAAAAACTAAACGGTTAAGGCAAATTTTGTCAGACGCTTTGAGTAAGCTGGAGAGTTTGTTGAACGTGTTGGTGGGGCCGACCTCACGTCTCAACAGATGTGCTGCTCACACATGGAAACAGATCCACGCTGGAATGCATTAGATGTTCTCCTTCCAGAGGCTTCCACATGATGCCTAGAACTGGCCTTGAGAGTGAAAATCGTTAAAAAGCTATTCTAACAACCACAAACAGGTGTGTCACTCCAATCAGACTTTGAATACATTTGTTCAGGCAGCATATGGAAGTCTTAAAAAACAGATGGACCGCGGCCTGCGAGACCCACCTCAGGTTTGACTGTGTAAACAGAAGGAGACCACATGCCAAAGGTCAGGTGCATGGCCAAATGATGAGGTCATGTCTGGAAGCCTGAAAGCCACAGGGATAAGTCTGCGAGGTCAGGCGTCAAAGTTCAGGTGGAATAATCAACAGGATTGTTAGGTTTATATATCACATCACCCATGAGCGAGTCCTTCATCAGCACGTGTTTGTTTAGTGATATAGAGCGGGTCAGGCAGTGGTAAAGGGGTCGTCATTTCAAACAAAGTCACTTTCACACACTCATTTGCTCTCATTGGATGATGTTTTGCGGTCATCGGCTATTTCAAACAGTTCTGTGAACTCGATGAAGAATGAGAGAGAATTTTCCTCACACTCATGTAAATGGAACAAACAAGCGTGTCTCTAATTGTTTGTAGGACAGCTCCCTATGGAGAGTCTGCTGTGACAAATCCAAAAGAGCCCCCTTTGTTTAATTCACAAAGCATATTAATGAAATTAATGAACTGTGGATGGCACTGACATAATATGGAGATTTCAAACAAGGCTACGGCCACCCCTCGGCATGTGTACTACAATGTAGGATTTATCGTCTTCAGAAAGGTTAAAGATTCCCTAATTACATTCAGATAAAGTCTAAAAGTCTTAATCGAGATAAAACTGTGCATTACGATAGGCTATGTAAAGTGATAACCGGTGTAAAGTAAACAGCACTGGATGGAGCAATTCAAAAACAATCAACTGTCGCCCCCTAGTGGTTCATTCGCTAATTTACGCTTTCCCGGATGACGACTGTTTGCAGTTTTCTCTTTAGTAAGTAATAGTAGTATGAACGAGTGAAAAGTTTACGCAGAAATTCTATTCTAAATGTTATTTTACTCATTTTTACTTCCAATTACTTTCACTTTTACTTGATATTGTTGTACAGTACTGAAAGTACACATGTTTGTAGGGCCTATACAGATTTTATCACAAGAGGGAGCACTGCTCTAACAGAACGAATTTATATGGTTTATCTCTATGATATTGGTGTTGTTTAAATGTTATATATTGCTCATATACAAAATATATAATATATCCCATGCCATGGTTTTCTTGCAGCTCTATAGGTTGTTTACCATGTTCCTGACTAAACCAGAGATAATTATAAATCTTTTAAAACAGCAGCATTTCCACTTTGAAATCAATCAGAGATGACCACAATAGTGCCCTTAACAGTGTACATTTAACACATTTTATTTTCGTTTTATTTTATTAAATTATGACACTATAATTATCACTCATTACCCCTAAAATCATCTGTCCTCAGACCATAACTCTATGCTTTATATTAAGACATATTAAACTTAAATAAATAAATAAATAAAACATTACCACTATGTCTGGGTAAATTTAAAAGATATTTCTTCTTCTTCTTCTTTAGTGTCTAAATCAAACATTCTGTGTTCTTGTATTTGAAGACTTTATTCATATTTTGCGGGCTGTATGATCATGAACTCAGATAATGGTCAAAGCCTAGGGTTAGCTCAAGCTTAATAATGTTTTATAAACCCAAGCTCATCATCGTACTTCAGTAAATGCAACAAGGTCGATCTCTTCTTTGTTGACGCCGCTTGTGTTTTGGCATCATTGTATTAAAGCATTTTAAAGTTTATACCCAAAACAGGGAAGGTCAAAGACCCTATGCAAAACTAAATATGAGGAAGTATATAATTTATATATAATATAAAGCCTGCGTTGTAAATATACACAAACATAGGATAAATATAATGAAATGACAGTTTCCTGAAAATGTGAGAAAGATTATCTCAAGATTATCTCAGCGTGTCCTGAGTTTGACCTCAAACCAGCAGACAATGGCATCCTCTCACCGATGAGATGACAGTGATTGTGACTGATGTATTGTGTAGTGAGACAAACCTTATGAAAGAGACTCAATAATGAATACCCTTGAATGTCTGACCACATCATGAAGGCGTTGTAAATTACACCATAACATAATGGCTAAAAGCAATTCTAAAACTGGCAGTCATTGGATTTTGTGTGTGTGTGTCTGTCTATCTATCTATCTATCTATCTATCTATCTATCTATCTATCTATCTATCTATCTATCTATCTATCTATCTATCTATCTATCTATCTATCTATCTATCTATCTATCTATCTATCTATCTATCTATCTATCTATCTAAAAAAATGCTAAGTTAAAAAGAACCCAAGTTGGGTTGAAAATGGACAAACCTAGCAACTAGGCTGTTTAAACCCAGAGATTGGGTTGTTTTAACCCGCACGCCCTGATATTGCTGAGTTAGATGCGTTCCTGGGTCAACATATTTTGTTGATCCTGGAACAACATTCTAGTCTGAAAATTTAGTCTTAACCCTATTCCTACCCCTAAACCTAACCCTATCCATAAGTTATCCCAAAAATCAGAGGGAAATGATAGATGAATAACACTGATGTAGAAGCACCAATTCATGATTTTAAGCCTAAACTTGACATAATCTGTAAACTTGTCCCTCAAATCTGATTGGTTGATTTGAATGTTGTTCCAGGATCAACAAAGATGTTGACCCAGGAACATGTTGAACTCCGCAATATCAGGTCATGCTTTTTAACCCAGCGATTGATTTGTTTTAACCCAGTGAATGGTTTGTTTTAACCCAGCGAATGGGTTGTTTTAACCTGGAGATTGATTTGTTAACCCAGCGAATAGTTTGTTTTAACCCAGCGAATGGGTTGTTTTAACCCAGCAATTAGATTGTTTTAACCCAGCGATTGTTTTGTTTTAACCCAGCGAATGAGTTGTATTAACACAGCAAATGGGTTGTTTTAACCCAGCGATTGATTTGTTTTAACCCAGCGAATGGGTTGCTTTATCCCAGTGATTGTTTTGTTTTAACCCAGTGAATGGGTTGTTTTAACCTGGAGATTGATTTGTTAACCCAGCGAATAGTTTGTTTTAACCCAGTGAATATCTATCTATCTGTCTATCTATCTATCTATCTATCTATCTATCTATCTATCTATCTATCTATCTATCTATCTATCTATCTATCTATCCATCCATCCATCCATCCATCCATCCATCCATCTATCTATCTATCTATCCAGCGAATGGGTTGTTTTAACCTATCTATCTATCTATCTATCTATCTATCTATCTATCTATCTATCTATCTATCTATCTATCCATCTATCCATCCATCTATCTATCTATCTATCTATCTATCTATCTATCTATCTATCTATCTATCTATCTATCTATCTATCTATCTGTCCATCTATCTATCCAGCGAATGGGTTGTTTTAACCTATCTATCTATCTATCTATCTATCTATCTATCTATCTATCTATCTATCTATCTATCTATCTATCTATCTATCTATCTATCTATCTATCTATTAAATAATAGCATTCAGGTCTGAGGAAAACGCGCGGGAAAGAAGCACTGCCCTCGCCCCCATGTCCTGCTGGACCAATGGGCGGTGATGATCCGCGTGCGCGCGCTCTCTCTGGCGAAGTGCACACGCGAGCAGCGCTGGTGTTGACGGTCCGTGAGAGGATTCTGCTTGAATAATATTACTGACCTACATCTCCGAGACAGGCCTGCACATTTGAGCAAAAATTTTGGTCGAAACGGCGAGCGCGCGAAACGAAACGGCAGGCAGGATGAGCAAAGTACAGGGCGGCATGAAATGTGTCAAATACCTTCTGTTCGTCTTCAACTTCATATTCTGGGTAAGTGCGAACAGTACTGATGATATCTGCGCGATGATGTCACACATACATGCTTTGATGTATAATGAAACTTATTAACGCAAATGTACGTGCATCTGCTGTCGCCTGTTTTTTTTAGGAGTTCTGTAGGATTCTTATTCTGTTTCGGGATAAATTTGTTTTTATTTCGCATGGTGCAGGTTTCTATGGACTCTAGCAACAGCAACACATTTAGGATGCCGATGTTTTTGTAAACTACAAGCAGATGACAGATGTTGGCTCTGTCTTAATACCTAGTGAGCCGACTATCTGGACAACACTTTTGAGCCTCATAGGCACGTGCAGACATTTTGAGCATCACATTTGCATCAAGCACCTCTGAAGCCCCAAAATACTCTCTTTTAGATAGACTGAGTAGGTTTTGAAACACAGCCACCATGTGCCTTTGGAAAGCTATGTGTTTATGTTTATGGGGTATTATAGGCAAGAATGGGGCAAGTTGCACTCTTTTTTCCTCTAGTTATGAATATTTTTAGCTTAGATTTGTGACCGCATTGTTGTCACAAAAGGAACTTGTTGTTTATTGACACAAATTTTAAAAGAGTAGCTTATTTTGAAAAAGCCCTTTTGTATAACATTTATTATAATTATATTTAATATGAATTATTTCATTATTAATTAATGTATTATTTATTGTCTTTAAGCAAAATGCAAATAGTAAATCCTTCATTAGTTGACTCTTGATTTAATAATTTCTGGTGTGGTTTTATTGTGTTTACTTGTTTTGCATTTTAATTTGGATTTACAAAATAAATTTAGTTTAGGACAGTTTTTTTTTTAAACTATAGGTGTTTGAAACATACAAAAAAAAAACATACAAAAACCACACTCCTAGAGAATAGGCCCAGTCTCTCCTGTATGTATACTGTAAATAACAGTTAACTATGCCATCCCATAGGAAAAACTGTTGCTTATTGTTTTTTTTGTTTGTTTGTTTTTTTTGGCTCTTTATCAATCCACTTGCATTTTGGATAGTGTCCCAGTGTGTTTTATTTGGCTCCTAGAGTCGCCTATGCCCCAGCAGCTGAGAGTGACAAATATTTAACAGTTTGTCAGTTTGTTGTGACATTTTCGACAGAACTCACATAATATCCAGATAAACAGAATTGCTTTTATTTATTTAGGATAATTTGAGAGTGTGATGTGATTTCCTTCGGTCAAGTCTTAGTTCATGTCCATTGATGATGATTACATATTATCTAACAATTTTCTTCAGAAATGGGGGGAATTCAGGTTGATTGGGGCACTTTTTCCAAGTCATCTCAATGGGAAAATTTGTCCCAATCACTCTGAATTCACCCCTATCATATTTTATCCATCAAGAGAATACATATTATAATCACACACACATATTTTGTGCACTGTTTTTCAGTGTGCTTGAAATTGCCTTTATTTCCCTTAAATGACAGTTTTTGCATTGTTCGCTAAATTTAATTTTCTTTCAAATAAGAAAATATTTTATTTTACTTATGTCTGCAAAAATTCTAAACCAGTGAATGGGTTGTTTTTACCTAGCGATTATTTTGTTTTAACCCAGCGAATGGGTTAACTATGTCAACTATGTAACTAGCAGAACCAGACAAGGCATGTTATTGAAATTATGAGTGAAAATGGTGAAATAGTCATCTATGTTACCTGTCAACTAAGTTACCCTGGCCTGTAGAGCCAACTCTTGAATAAAATAGCTATGGCCCTACTGTGTGACTGTGTACTCTGATGATAATGAATTATTTGCATTGATTAATTTTTATCATAATTTAAGCCTGTATGTGTCAGAGGAGACAGTGTTTATGTGAACATGAGCATGTGTGTACGTGCATGAGGGTGAATCAAAATGAGGAAGGATTAAGGGGTTTTTCACATATTTTTACTAAATTAACTATTGTTTATTTGCAAATGAAAACATATACTCTAAAAAGTAATTCAGGGGACCTGTTACCACAAATTAAATATCATGGTTGCAAGTTAAAAATTCTAATTTATTGAATGTTATATTATGTTCTGTTTACATAATAATGTTGATCATTACATCACCTTAATATCGTCTGTAATTTAAACTCAAATTTCTGTGTTAACTGATTTTTTTTTAAAAAGAATTAACTGGTAGTAACGTAATAAAATTGTCTTGATAACTTCGGAAATTAGGCAGTGGATTTCTAGTTCCCTGCATGCTTTGCATAGGACTGGATAAGAAGAATAAATGTTGAAATTAAGTGTTATTTTATGTGTTTGTTTAATGCTGTTATGTTTGATATTTAAAACAGTTTCTGTGGTTATCAATTAATTTAAAATTAACTTAATAAATTATGCTACAAATTATTAAGTTCCTTTAACTCAGTGTAGCTTGTTGGTGGAACTTAAATTCACTCAAAGTTATCATAACTCAAAAAAATTGATGCAAACTGTTGCGTTATATTTTTGATTGTTGAGCCAACACATTATTTTAGATTGTAAGAGATCTTCACACGTAAATGACTTGTCACTGTAACAATGTGTCCAATCAACTGTTACTTGCATCAACTATGTTTTTTTTGTTTTGTTTTTTTAAATACCTAGAATGCTGCTTCTGATATTTTTTCAGAGTATATATTACATCCACATAGACTGAAGTTTTGCATAACATCTCTTAAAACTATCAAAAAGATCCTCAAGGTAGATTTCTGATGAAAAAATATTCTTGTCCTTAATGACCGTGCTGGGAATTATACAGAAATAAATGCAAAAAATAAAATTCTTTTAAAATAATCACTGTACAAATGCCAGAACAGACCAAAGAAACATTGAATATTTGAGTCACTTAAAGTGTAGCACTTAATAAGTGTATGTAGAGCCATACAGTTTGTCCATAACATTGGCAAACTCACCAGGGACAACATCTTTTTATTTGTAATATCAAAATGGTGTTTAACAATTACTCTTGGCAGCTAGCCTAGCAGACAAGTTAAACTGATAAATAAAATATATAAACTGAAACTAATAGTTGGTTTATTAAGAAATCATATTGTTTTTACACTTTTCTGCTGATGTGAAATGTACCCTAAAATTATAGAATGACTCGTATGTAAGTTTATTAATCATCATTCCACATGAATGTGACAAGTTTACTAAAAACATCCTTTTTACCTTGTTACTTGCAGTATGTACGAAGCAAACAACATACATAATCCATCATAAGTGGCTTTGAAATTCCTCTGGCTGTGCAAACTGTTTTTAAGATGCGAGCTGCACACGCTGAATGGGCAAACCTTCAAAGCTAGTTCTCAAAGATCGGGTTACTATGGAAAGTTATTGAAAGTGTACCACCCCCTTGTGCTGCATTCAACACTTATTTATTCACTGGGCTGTACTGAATTCTGACGGGTGCATTGAAACTGAACTTTTTCTAGATAATGGTGCTGTCATTTCTTCAAAGACAAGGCCACATTGATGATTACGTTTTGTCAAATGCAAAGTGGAGAGATAAGTAATTCTAGACTAAGTGTACTCAGATAATAATTTAACAGCATGTCCTGTGAGGTGGAACTCAGGTAAGTATTTTATCATTTTATGGTCTCGGTTGTATTTTACACTTCGTTTTATTCGTTTGATAAAAGTACAATCCAACTCAGTGCTATAAGCACATAAATTCTGTCATTAATTACTCACCTTCATGTCATTCCACACCCGTAAGACCTTCGTTCATCTTCGGAACACAAATTAAGATATTTTTGATAAAATCCGATGTCTCAGTGAGGCCTGCATTACCAGCAAGACAATTAACACTTTCAATGCCCAGAAAGCTACTAAAGACATATTTAAAACAGTTCATGTGACTACAGTGGTTTAACCTTAATGTTATGAAGTGACGAGAATACTTTTTGTGCGCCAAAAAACAAAATAACGACTTTATTCAATAATATCTAGTGATGGGCGTCGGGCGATTTCAAAGCTTTACCAATCTTTTGTTTTTCGAATCAGTGGTTCAGAGCGTGATCAAACTGCCAAAGTCACGCCCCCCAGTGGTGAACCTCTGAAATTTCAAAACTCTTATGATGTAACGAAGCCTCGTTTACTAAAATCACGTGACTTTGGCAGTTTGATACGCGCTCCGAACCTCTGATTCGAAACATAAGATTAGTAAAGCTTCGAAGCTTCATGAAGCGGTGTTTTGAAATCGCACATCACTAGATATTGTTGAATAAAGTCATTATTTAGTTTTTTTGGCGCACAAAATTTTTTCTCGTCGCTTCTTAACATTAAGGTTGAATCACTGTAGTCACATGAACTGTTTTAAATATGTCTTTAGTTGCTTTCTAGGCGTTTGAAAGTGTTGGCACTTGGAGGCCACTCTGAGCCATCGGATTTCATCAAAAATATGTTAATTTGTGTTCTGAAGATGAACGAAGGTCTTACGGGTGTAGAACGACATGAGGGTGAGTAATTAATGACAGAATTTTCATTTTTGGGTGAACTAACCCTAGGGCTGCACAATTAATCGAATTTCTAATCGCGATTACGGATGCCACTGTTTCGTTCAAAGGCGCGATTACATAAAAAAAAAATCCACTTGCATTACTATGCGTGTTTAAGAGGTGTTTAGAGCATGTTACATTGTGAGAGGCGAATCATGACTGCTTCAGAGTGTAAAAGGTCTAACCCAGCACAAAATTAACTTTACCAGTGACGCAAGTGTACGCTGATTGGTCGAACGAACGCGAAACACCAGAACCCGCCATTTTTAAAAAGCTGTGCTCACAACCTATATTTATATATGATATATTTACTCCACGAACTAACTCTACAAACATGCAAAACAGTGATAGATGGACCTCTCAACCTTACACTCAGGAGAAAATACAGATCGACTTTGAGCAGAACAAGCAAAACATGATTATGTTTTTCTGCTCAGCTAGCCACATTGGGCATCAACCACACCGCAAAATCTGATAACTTTCATATAATTTACTGTCTACTTTCTTTGTATAACAGTTCTGTCTAATAACGTATTAGACAGGACTGTTAAACAGATCGTAAATTAATGAAGATGGAGAATGCAAACACTGTGTGCTCAGGCTCTGGCTGAGCTGTTCTCAGTGCCGTCACAACAACAAGCGCAGTTTAAAGTTCCTACTGGCGGTGAAAATGGCCATAGTGGAACATTATTTCTCGGGGAATCCCCTGATGGCTGTTATTTCCTATAACTAAGTCCTAAAACAACATGTATTATTACATGCATATGTTTACTTTTTTTATTTAAAGGAGAAACCAAACCAATGTATAGTTGACATTTGAGGCTTAATGCTATAGAAGAGCAATAAAAAAATCAGGAAGAGTGTTTTCTGCTTGTTTTTTATTTTTTCATAAATATATGACATGCAGTTGCTTCAAACAATGATATAAAGCTATTCAAAACATCATTCAATGTAATTGTGATAATTGTAATTAATATTTGCAATTACAATTTCAAGAGAATAATCGACAATTATGATTTTTGTCATAATCGTGCAGCCCCTAACTAACCCTTTAAAGGGATAGATCACTCATAAATGAGACACACTCACCCCATGTTATTCTGTCAATGTGATTATTGCTTCATGTTCCAAGTCTTCTGAAGTCAGACAATAGCTTTTTGTGAGAAACACACTGAAAGCTGTTATTCGCTCATAATCTTCACCTCCTAATTTGTGATTATGTTCAAATAAAACATTGTGCCTTCCATTACTGGTGCTTGATGTCATTGACATAAGTGCCATTGGTTTTCATGTATCACGTGACCAGTTGTCTCAAGACAAGGCCGCATATTAAAATCTAAGGAAAGATTATTAGTAGACAATACTTTGCCACTATTTTTATACTTTTATGGTGCTTTTTATCCTTTTAGTATAAATCACCATCCTGTTTTGATGAATGGAAAAATGAAACTCAGCCTCAAACACTGTACTTTTGTTTTTTTGTGGTAAAGAAATATGATTTACATTTTTTAGATGCTTTTATCCAAAGCGACTTGGAAGGTTTATATTTTATCTGGTCATGCGTATAATGACATTGGTGTTGCTAGTTTTGTTATACAGGGTTGGAATGATTATGGATGTAAGTGATTGATTATAACATTTAGATTTTTAGCTAAATATGACATTTTTATTATAATTTTTTTTTAAATATTTAATGCATAAGCCAAGCCACCAGATCATATAATTTGATTAGTGTTATATAAGTATTATTTATATACTATTGTATCATTTCTTAATATTTTAATTGCCTTTTATTTTTACTTCGATAAGTTTTAGTAATGTTGTTATGTGCGTTTATTGTTTTTTATTAGTTTTTCATTTTATTTTTCTCTTTAGCTTTAATTTAGTTTTATTTCAGCTTTAGTGATTTTAGTACTTTAACTAAAACTGATTTTATTTCAGTTAATTGCTAAGGCCACATTTCTAATTTGCGTTTAAAATGTTTAAGGTAAATCTGGATTTCAGCTTTATTTTAATGAAGGGTTTAAATTAAGTTCTTTTAAAGCCTCTTTTCATTCTTTAGTCTCGGTTGCTCAAAACCACACAAAAGTCATAGGAACCATTCAAAGACCACATCACACTGTGATTTTGTTACTGCGCTAATGGTCACATTAGATTGGCTTAGACGGTTAGTGTAAGATGTAATGTAGGGCACAGTGGCGTCAGTCATTGGTTATCTGTAGAGTGGTTTCACTGCGCTGGACAGCAAGGCCTTTGTCTTTGAGAGGGCAGGCAAAAAAAGAAGTGGGTCGTTGTCCTGTGCAGTTTTATGTCCTGGTGTAGCATAGGGTGGGTATGAGGGGGCAGGGGATGGCACCGGGGGATGGTGGATGCTAGCAGGACAAGCCTGTCAGACTGGCACAGCCTGCCTGTTGATCATAGAGAAGGGCACCAAAGTAGACCACAGTGACCTGAAAAACTATTTGGATACTCAAGTTACACTTAAAAATGTAATTGCACACAAATAACTTTCATGATGCAAGACCTTTTGTCAAAATGTACTTAAGTTCCCTTTGCAATAATAATCTGGTCCACAAAGATTATGCAGTCATTTCAATAGAAGCCCGTTTCTGCCACATAAGAAAAGTAATAAAAACTAGAAATTATGAAATGTAAAAAGTCAGTTGATATTAGCAATCAAAATGATGAGATAAAAAGGTCATAATATGAAAAAAATGTATCTAATAATTTGACTTTTAAAGGTGCCCTAGAAAGCTTTTTCACAAGATGTAATATAAGTCTAAGGTGTCCCCTGAATGTGTCTGTGAAGTTTCAGCTCAAAATACCCCGTAGATTTTTTTTGTTGTTCATTTTTTTAACTGCCTATTTTGGGGCATAATTAAATATGCGCCGATTCAGCGTGCTTCCCCTTTAAATGCTCGCGGTCCCCGCCCCCAAGCTCGCGACTCTATAATACATTGCATAAACAAAGTTCACACAGCTAATATAACCCTCAAAATGGATCTTTACAAAGTGTTCGTCATGCAGCATACCCGATTATGTAAGTATGGTATTTATTTGGATGTTTACATTTGATTCTGAATCAGTTTGAGGCTATGGTCCGTGGCTAACAGGCTAAAGCTAGCATTACACACTGTTTAAAGAGATTTATAAAGAATGAAGTTGTGTTTATGAATTATACAGACTGCAAGTGTTTAAAAATGAAAATAACGACGGTCTTGTCTCCGTGAATACAGTAAGAAACAATGGTACCTTTAACCACATTTAACAGTACATTAGCAACATGCTAACAAAACATTTGGAAAGACAATTTACAAATATTACTAAAAATATCATGTTATCATGGATCATGTCAGTTAATATTGCCCCATCTGCCATTTTTCGCTGTTGTCCTTGCTTGCTTACCTGCATAACGTCTGATGATTCAGCTGTGCACAGATCCAGACGTTAATACTGGCTTGTCTAATGCCTTGAACATGGGCTGGTATATGCAAATATTGGGGGCGTACATATTAATGATCCCGACTGTTGCATCACAGTCGGTGTTATGTTGAGATTCGCCTGTTCTTCGGAGGTCTTTTAAACAAATGAGATTTACATAAGAAGGAGGAAACAATGATGTTTGAGACTCACTGTATGTCATTTCCATGTACTGAACTCTTGTTATTCAACTATACCAAGATAAATTCAATTTTCAATTCTATGGCACCTTTAATAACTGACTTTTTATCATAATTTTTGTCATAATTATGGTTTAATATTTTGAAATTTTAGATTGAGGCTGATTTAACTAAGCAAACATTAACTAACTCACTGAAAAGGGTGAATATTTTTAAGTCTAAAATTTAGTGTTGTAGTACTCGAGACTGGTCTTAAGGCCATTTTTTGAAGGTCTTGGTCTTGCCTTGGTCTTGACTGCATTTGTACTCGGTCTTGCCTCGGTCTCAGATTGAGAGGGCTCGGGATTTTATTTCAAGACCGGTCAAGACCACAACTGCGGGGATATTGCCGGATTGCCATTGCGTTGTTTGATTTATTTGTTAACATCATTAATGTGACTGGATGTAAAACTTACTGCTTCAAATGCAATCAATAACTTATTTTTAATTAAATTATTTTGTTACTTTTGTGCCGGGTCAGATATCATCAAGGGACTGTGTCAAATATGTCACCAAAATGAATACAAATGTCCACAAAAATCAAGATATGATTGCAAAAAAGTAGATTTTTTAGAAAGTAGATTAGAAAAGATCTTGATATTTATAACGTATTATATAATCAAGCAATATTACGAGCAAGAGGGCTGTTTTCACAAATATAAGCACAATTGCAAACATGATATTAATTTTATACAAATGTTCAATAAACAATTTTATTTTTAAACCTCAATCTCAAGATTATTTATACATTTGTAATTGTACAAATTCAGATATAACTTCTGTGCCACCTCTGCAGTGTAAAGATGAATTTTGTTGTTAGTGATTTCATTTGATTGGTAACAGCTCTACATAGTGGTTTTTTTTGAGGAGAGCTAGTCTGGTCTTGGTCTTGACTCGGTCTCAACCCCCATAAGTCTTGGTTTTGTCTTGGTTTCAGTTTAGGTGGTCTTGACTACAACACTACTAAAATTTGCAAATCTAAATGTCTAGTAGGTTTCCCTTTGACTTGATAACTAGGAGGCAAAGGGACTTTCTCTGGTGACCTTACAGATGGACAAAAGGTTGTTTCCAGTATCACAATAAAGCACTTTATCTTACAGAATTACAATCAATGCTCTATTTTAGTCAAGGTTATTCTTCCAGTTACGGTGATGAGCAAAATGCAAAGTATCCTGTTCTAAAAGTCCAACCCTGCATTCATGTGTTTGTAACTAAATAGACTTGTGCAGAATTTGAAATCAAAGACATGGAGTAAGGATCAGCAAAGGTCACAGAAACAGCGTGAAGTGAATTGATTTGTTTCACTCTTGTTTCACTCTTGTTTCCAGCTGTCAGGCTCACTGGTGTTGGCTGTGGGATTATGGTTGAGGTTTGACCCAGACACGGCCAACCTCTTAGCCGAAAGTGATGCCCCTGATAACTTCTTCATTGGTGAGTCACAAAAAATGTTAAAGCCCACATCAAATGTTTACATAACAGTTTTTGCAGGTTTCATAAACCTAAGCCAAAATATAGTGTCATGAAAGTGGACTTAGGGGTTTTTAGGAGAGGAAACTGGCCTGTAAATATATGAAAAGGGGAAACTGTTAAAAGGGACCATGTGACCAACGTATAAAATGACCAACTACAGTTTCCTTTCTTTTTCTGTACCATGTAGGAGTGGGTGTATCTGAAATAGTTGATACTACAATAGTAGATCGAGATAAAGAAAAAAACATGCAAGAAAAATAATTGCCAGTGTTAATTTAGTATTATATATATACTATTGTAGTATGATTTATTAATATTGTTTAATTAGCTTTTATTTATATATTTTCAGTTTTTATCTTAACTTTAATATTTATAATTAGGTTTATTTTATTTTAGTACTTTATTTAGTACTATTCTATTTTAGTACTTTTTATTTAGTACTTAGGAAATTTATGCAGATTTTGTAATCAGAATTTCTGTCCCTATAATAACTAAGAAAACAGAGCAAAATACTTTGTAAACATGACAAAGGCAGACTGAATAAACCTTTGAACCCTGGCATAAAGCCAGCCAGTCAGTTTGTTTTGTCCTATATAGATCAGACGGAAGGTGAATAGTCATTAAATGCTTCTTGTGGTTGAACATGCTGTATATATGCCATATGCACTACATCATGGGACAAATAGTATTTATTATGTATAGTATAATATTTAGTATAGTTTATTATGCTGCCATCATGTGCTATCAGAAATGTCCTATTTCCCACTTCTGAAGTCATGATTTAGAGCTCATTGCATTCAAGTGCTTTATTGTCGGAAAGAGCAGGAAACATGGAGGACACCAGGTTTATTCTTGCCTATTTGGGAAAATCTTATTAAAGCCAAAACTATTTTTTAGCTTCCCATTCATTGACAACCATGTAAACATTCACCTGCACGCTATCTAGATTCTGGAATTTCAGTCAAATACAGGCTATTTTCACTTTTTATAAAACATACAATACACTACAAATGATTATTTATATATGTAAATATACTAAATATGCACTATTTTAAGGACAAGACAAGGTGATAAAAAACTAATGAAGCATACCTGTCACAGCAGCAATCGTTCTCCTCTCCGCCATGTTTACAGTTAATGGCCCGCCCAACTTGGGTATCAAAATGATCCCCGAGCGTCCTAGTGGTAAATACGTCATGAGACGGCGTTCATGTCCAATTTTTAACTAGGAAACTCATATTTAAGAATAATTCCGATAGCATGTGAAGACAACATTAATTCTACCATGGTACGTTATCTATATTATCAATCACAATGTACAGAAACTGTCATAAAGAAACCCATACCTAACAGTTTCATAAATAAGCACAACACCAATACCTATTAACAAAGCACCAGGCTCCAACAGCAATTTCAAGCTGAAATTTCCCATCTGCGTCATGGAGCCCTGATGGCCTCTGTAATGGCGTATCTGATATTGGTTTTAGCCATGATGAATGAGCAGGGATACTGATAGTTCTTGCTAATGGCTAAACCTGATTTCTCATAGGGGAAGGTGTGTAACTGGTGTCGGTGAATTATAACAACGTAATTTCCCCTTTAGCTCTGGATTAGTCCCCAGAGCAGCCGTTTGCTGTGCTGCTGTTGGTCGGAAAGCTGGTCTTTCCGTATACCTCATTGGTCTTGTAGAGGAGTGGTGCAGTAATTCGTTTATTTAGAATGGTTAGGGTGTTGATAGGTGGTTTTAGAGCGGTATTTAAGGGCATTTATTTGCACATTAATAACCTGGCTTCCTACTGTTTTTCAACTTGTGGCAGCAATGAGATGATCTATGTGAACTGCTGTCCTGAGCTACATTTAAACTCTCATAATGGACAAACAAATACTTTGCAAGTGCTAACCATTATGAAACAAATTGCAATAATGGGACTTGACATCATATGCTGAGACATTGATGTTGATCAGCACTGGTATAACCTAAAGCAGAAACGTTTCAATGATGTCTCGGCGACAGAGCCAATATGAAAAAGAAGAACTGAGAGATGCTCTGTAGACTCATCTCTAGTACACCATAAGATAACAAGCATTTCCTGGCAACATGCTTATACTTGGAACAAACAGTTTCTACCCAGTAACAGAAGAATATCACTTGGCAAACAACAATGTGCCATGAAGCTAATGTAGCAGATGCAGAGGACAAAAACAGGAAGCAAGATGAAGAATTCAGCAAAAATACAGTTATATCCTATGTGTTTTCTACTGTGTGTGTGTGTGTGTGTGTATATATATATATATATACACACACAAAACAAATAAGGTTTTTAGAAGTGTAAAAAAACATAATGGAGATATAACTAATTTTGAAGTGTTATTAAGTGTTAACAATGAGATTATGTGGTTTTATAATCAATTAACATCTTTTGTCATTTTTTACTAGATGGCCAAAATCTGTCACCAAAATAGTCCTTTGGTTTAATCAAAATTTTGGATTACCGAATGACACTTTTGGTTATACTGAATGACGATATTTTCAAACAATGCTAACAGATATCTAGCTAGCTAGCTAGCAAAAGGACATTCAAACATTTTATATTTAGTACAAGTTTTTAAAATATTACAACATTTTCCATGTTTTATAGCAGTTGTACCGAATGACCTGATGTTTCGGGACATGCGTATGAGCAAGTGAAAACATGAATTTTTCAGATAGTTAAGAGAGAGTTAGTTACTTTGCTTCATGACCGTGTGGTCCTTTGCAGGTGTCTGAATGATGTCACATCCTGTCACGTGATACTGACCGCATATATACAATATATCCCTTTATATTGGTTACTCCGAATGACATCAATGAAATTCATTTTTCCGGACATTCTTTCTCATAACAAAGCAATGAGTTCTACACATAATTTTAATACCATTTTGCACTAGGTTAATATATGATGTTATAAAATCATGCCAGAATAAAAAAAATATACATTTATACTACATTTTAAGACATTTTAATCACAAATGAAATGGCTGTATTGGCCTTTGGATGGTTAAACCGAATGACCTTTTGACACTTCAAAATCTTTAAAAGACCTTTATATGTAGCAAAATATAATTAAAACCTTTTGGATTCAATAAAAGAGATCTAGTTGTACTACCTTACATACTTTGGATCTCTTTGTTTTTTTAATTTTTATTAAGGCCTTTGGACTAAAAAATGACCCGTCGCATTATTGACCCATATATACTGTCTAAGTAAAGAGTTCCTGATGAAAAGGTTCTGATAAAATTCACTTTATACTGTATGTGAAAATTGTCACATTTAAAATGTATATATATGTATATAATATACCCCCAAACAGTAGTTATTTTATACTCTGCCTAGCGCTAAGGTTAATAGTTTCTATGGGTGCTGTAGTTGGGTGAAATTTTTTTTCATATCATAGCAGTTGCTTTATTGTGCGATTTAGCATCCTGTAACAATCCATTTTATAATTCCAGTTGACAGCATGTGATCTTCCAGTAAACATCTTTGCAGAAGACTCAAGGCTTTCCATTTGCTCATCTTTTTGCTGTTCTTGCATCATTGGTAAACAACAATTGCCCATTTTCCGTGCTCTCAAGCAATGACCAGCTGAATTGACATGGCATGTTGAAGAGAGAGCTCTCTGCCCATTTAGAGATGTTCAGTGTTTATAGTATAAGGAGAGCAGGAGGGCTGTTTATATGAAATGCCAGCATGTTTTCCATCCATTTGGCAATTAGGAAGTCAAGAGTAGTGGGGGCTTGGTGTTTTTAGCTGGCTGAACTCACAGAGGACTCATGTCAAATCTCCTTTGTCCTGTCCTCGGAAAACAACATTATTTTCTCCCTTGGGGATTAATTATTGTGGGTTGTGATGCTTGCCTTCCTTTAGCCTTAATAAAACCTCAGCAAAGCTTCAGCACTGTGGTTTTTGGCAAGCCTTTTGGCCTTCTTGACTCCTTTGAGGATGGAAATGTCAATGGAGTCATATCTGAAATGTAAACCTGTGTTTAAGAATGGAAACTTGTTTGAAACGCAATGTGCAGTTGGCTTTTAATTCATAGTCTGGCATTAAACAACAGGGATTGTAGCATATTTAGCTGTGTTTAGCTTCTCCAGGCCCTCAGATTTTGCTGTAGTTTATCTTTTTCCATTAATTAGTATGGCTCTAGCTTGCCTAAAGTGGCAGGGGAAAGCAGCTGTTCGCGAGGGAGATTGCACCATCCTAGCAACGGCAGTCTCAAGTGAGTGTGGCACAGCAGACGTGTCAGCGCCATGAGTCTGGGGTGGCTGAATTGTTGCTATGGTGAGATAATTGGCAAGAAGAGGAGAATGACAACAGGATCATGAAGATCCCGTAATCATGAGTGTCCAAAATAGACCCGAAATGTTATGTCTTTAACTACAGTTTCACATTCTCTGAAGAAAATTAGAGCGCTGTTTGCTAATGCAAAACCTTGCGCCACAATGCGTAACTGTTTTAGGTGGTTGTTTATCAGTTTATATATGAAAATATGACCATTTTATGTATGAAAGACCGTTTAAAAAAAAATATATATATATATATATATAATACAGGGAAANTTGTACAGGCAAACCAAAAATTATTCAGACACTAGATATATTTCTTTATATATTTTTTACTAGTGGGTGCAGGACACTATAGTTCATTTATGTAAGTGAGGATAGCAAAATAAAGTAAACTGTGACATATTATACCCAAAAAGTCTTCATACAGTGGACTACCTGTAAAATTGATCAAAATTTGGAACCAAAAATTATTCAGACAGTTTGACCTGACCTTGTTTTGCTTAAGTGTTATCTGACATAATTAAGATTAATTTTTTTATGACACTGTCATATTTTCTTACCATTTTTTTAAACTATAGTGAATAAACTGTATTAATGAATGAAATGTTCAAGGTGTCTGAATACATTTTTACAATAATAATAATTATTATTATTATAATATTCAACTTAAAAATGATTAACAACTTTGCACAAATGTAATGTCATAAATGAATAATTATAATAATAAGTGTTATTGTTTTTATTACATTATATTTGTGCAAAGTTGTTTTGCAATCTAAAAATATTATAATCAGTTGTTATTTTCAATTATTATTATTGTTATATTGTGAAATATTATTGGTATACATCAAATTATAAACTTTTTTGTGAAAAGTTTATATAATATAATATAATGTAATTTTAGTTGTTTTGCAGTCTAATATTAATGCAGTTTATGGGTTAGTTAGATTATTATTTATTATTAATAATAAAATATTCATAATGTATATTATGTTTTATTACTCTACTGATCATTTAATCAAAAAGCATACATAAATTATAACATCTGGTCTTTTTTTATCAATTTAAAATATTTAGATCATAAAACAACTTTATTTATATGCATAAATATAATGCCATTAACAATAATACTGTTCTAAAAACAGGCTGTTTTTGTTCACATTCCAGATCTTAGATTTTGTTCCCTAAACGTATAGCATTTCTGCAGAATGCATCTTTTCTTAAAGCATTAAGCAGACAAAACTAGTTAAGTGCAAACGGCCCTGATCTTAGTCAGATCTGCCCATTATTTTTCTGAACACTGAACCGAATCCATAAAATCTGAACCTTTCTTAACAGGTGACTGTGTGTTCGAGATGACCAATGAAATCAGCTGCAGGGCAAGGTTTGCGCTTAACAGTTTTGAGAAAAATAATCATGCCGGTAAATACGATTAAGACCTTGGAGCAGTGGTTGAGCTTGTGGTGTCTGTATGTGTTGTGCACACAAAGACTGTTTGTTTCTGTTGAGCTGAGGCCTTTGACACTGTGGTTGTTGGAGATACTTGAGGAGGTGCATTTCAAACATTCTCAATCTTCTCACTTCCCTGCATAGACGATGCAAAACACAAGAACTGTGTTTTTGTGTGGGATTGTAGTTTACATTGAGTGGGAAACTACCTAACGCGTAAGGGTGATTTTGATTTTTAACATCTGTCAGGAAATGCCTACAGAACCTTTATAAAATTAGCATCAGTTGCTTTCACTCTCAGTCATCTAAAAGTACACCTGGGTCCACATTCATTTATTTTCCATCTGGTTAAAAACCACTGTATTTACAGTATAGTTAAAAATTACTAAATGATTTAATTACCTTTTCATGTTCTGCCATCATCTGGTCATATAGAGGATAGCAAACTCAAGCTTTCCTGTAGCTCAGTGGTTAGAGCGTGGCACTAGCAATGCCAAGGTCATGGGTTCGATCCCAGGGATTGCACATACTCCGATACAAATGTATAGTATAATGCAATGTAAGTCGCTTTGGATAAAAGTGTCTGCCAAATGCATAAATATAAATATAATAAATATATAGTGAACTGCATGCTGGGTTTTTCAAGGATTCAAGTTCAACTGAAAATGGACTTACTTTGAACATTACACTGTATTCTGTTCTTCCCGCAGCGGTGTACATCTTGATCGGAGCAGGAGGTCTGATGATGTTGGTGGGGTTCTTCGGATGCTTTGGGGCCGTGAGAGAGTCACAGTGTCTTCTGGGATCGGTGGGTAAGAACTAGAGGTCTTCTCGGGTCCTAAGATTTGTACCCGACCTGAATCGACTCGAATCACTTCTTACCCAAATCCGACGTGCATAAATTAATTAGGAAAAGAAAAAAACCTGACCCAAGAAAGACCTGATAGCAAATTTTTTCAAACCTGACTGGACCCGAATGTAAAAGAGTCAGCGATGTCTGCACATGCCTGCAGCACCTCCATAGTGGTGGAGTGGGGACTTTTTCAACTGGGTATGACACAGACCAAAATAAGAGACAACAAATAATTGAAAAAAAGTAGATTTAAAAATATGCCAGTCTTCCTTCTTATTTTGTAGATCCTCTGATCCTTCTTAGTGACATTTACGTTGGCTATGGTTTAGCCACGTTGTCAGATAATAAAGAGCTGCGCGATTAATCGTAAAAAGATTGCGATCTCGATTCAAACACGCACAGCATCTTATTTTATTAATGACAACGATTCGCCCGTGTCTATTAAACCTTTGACAAAATCATACCGGAACTTTCAAACCACACAGTAGTTATTTCTCTGTTACAAATATTCAAATGATCACAGAAGTACTGAGATAAAAGTTTAAAGTTAGGATATAAACAATGATGTCTACAGTAGCGATCAAAATAGAGCAAATGACCTTTTGAAACTAACTTGGCACTTTAAATAACTACTAGGTGGTGACAAGTGACTGTTAAAAATATATTTGTCATTGAATTATTCATTCAAACGATTCATTCAAAAACACTGATTCATCCAGTAATGAAACAAGTATTTATTAGTGAGTCATTGAATTCATTCAAAACCATTTTTTAAATAATTCATTCAAATTGATTAAACATTTTTCCAGCAATTAATATTTTGTCAGAACCTCTAATAAATGACATGTTATTTTGTTTTGTTGTATTCAGAATCATGGGAGAATCGCAATCTCTATTTGAAACCAAAAAATCGTGATTCTCAATTTATCCAGAATCGTGCAGCTCTAATGTAGACTATAGCTTCTTTAAGGATGTGTTCACACTTGGCATGTTTGGTTCGATTAAAACGAACCCTGGTGCGATTGCTCTGTTAGTGTGGTTCATTTGGATAAGTGTGAACGCTGCTATCTGAACCCTGGTGCGCACCAAACAAGTGGGCTGAGACCATTGAAAAAAATGGGTCTCGGTCTGCTTCCAAACAAACTCTGGTGTGGTTCGAATTAAATATGAACGCAACATGGACCAAAGACGACATGATGTCACAAGATGCGACCCTAAAAAGGACAGAATGCTCAAGCATACCAGTTTTTTCTTGTAATAGTTGCGATGTTGCCCAACACAGTTCGGTACAGGCATCCTTGCAGAGGATCTTCATTTGTGTGTGTGATGGAGGGATTCCTGCCGCTGTTTTGACTCCTTTACTCATTTTATAAGCTCTTCACGAGTTGTCAGCTCCATCAATTCAGTACTATCATATGAACGCACATACAGCGAGCTCATTTAGCCCCAGCACACAGCATAGTTTTGGATGTTCCGTCGCAAAATATATGTCATAAAAGCTGGGTTTTTTTGTATTGTATCTTTAGGTTCGGTGTTAAAAAAGATAGTGTGAACACTAAGCGAACCAAGACTAAATGTATTGTTTTCTTTTTTTGGTCCGGACCAAAAGAACCAAGAGAACTGAACTACAAGTGTGGACATGTCAAAAATTTGTGAAAATGTTTTCTGAAAGTTTTCAGGAATTGTTGTGTTTGAGGAAAAACACCAAAATATAAAGTTATGGTTTCATTTTTGTTAATTTAATTAAGTGCTGCATATAGATAGTTTTCTGTAATTGATGTCTGGTTACTTACGGTAAATCGTTTTTCCTCTTGGGCGAGCAATTCCAAATTTAAATGAATGTTAATACTAGTCATTCTCTCGAATGGCTCGGGTATTGTAGAAGACGGTATCTAGGAGGGTTTGGTTACACATATAAGCCTGGGATAACAGAATGATTTAATATGTATTTGTTTTAAATAATAAAATATTGTTGAATGCCCAAAATGAATAATGAAAAGTTGACATATTTAGAAAGAATTCAGGTCCTCTCAGGTTCTATCTGTAAAAGCACATTTATTTAAAAGTACCCAAGACCCGAGGCTAGTAATATCACACCCGACCCGTGTCCGAGGCACTTGTCAAAGTTTGGACTCAAACCAGCTCGGGTTTAGGGTCAGACCTCGGGTTTTCGGATCAAAGTGGACCCGTGAAGACCTCTAGTATGAACTAAATGCACTGAAATACTGTTTCACAATCCCGATCTGCTGCCTACTGGCCTTTTAAGTTACTCTAAAAAGGTAATTAATTACTAGCTACTAATTACATCTTCAACAGTGTAATTAGATTACTGTAGTGATTACTCTCTCTAAAAAGTATTGCATTACTTATTACTAATTATTTTCTTAAACCCACATCAAGCACGACCATTTGAACAATACAAGGATAGACATGAAACTGCTCTTTTAATTCTTTCAAATAAATTATATGAAATTGCATAAGTTATTCTTGAACTGACCACAAAATTCCTGTACATTTTAACATTAGACGTTGAATTTTGATGTTAAATCTGCTATTGTTTTATATAGAATTGCTCTACAGTATTTAATGCAATTACATCAGAAGTAACTGTAATTAAAATACAGAAAAAATAAGAGTAATCCCTTACTTTACTTTTCCAAGGGAGAAGTAATTAAATTACAGTGATTAATGACTTAGTAATGAGTTACACTCAACACTGCCTTGAACACTTTCTTGTCAACATTGATGCATTTAAAGTCAAAATGAAATCAAAATGGAATTACTTTCTGGATACATGTTCCTGGTCTCGTTGTGCATGACCCATCAGTACACATTTACATTTACATTTATGCATTTGGCAGACGCTTTTATCCAAAGCGACTTACATTGCATTATACTATACATTTGTATCTTGAGTATGTGCAATCCCTGGGATCGAACCCTTGACCTTGGCATTGCTAGTGCCATGCTCTAACCACTGAGCTACAGGAAAGTACACAGTGTTCAAATAAAATAAAATGTTTACATAATTTAAGATATATCATAATTACAATTTCATGTTGACTTTATATTGACTTTAAATGATTCTACAGTGATTTAATTAGGGTTAGAATTAATATCCTTCTTGATATCCTGTTGAATTGCAATTAGTATTGAAAAACTAAACTGAAGTCTCTTTTGTACTTTCTAGTTTTTTGCTTGCCTTCTGGTGATCTTTGGCGCTGAGGTCGCTGCCGGAGTCTTTGGCTTTTTGAATAAGGAACAGGTATTTCATGTACTGTGTCAATCATTTTATTGAGCATAAATATGAAATTAACTGTCACATGTGTTTCTAGATCGTCGAGGATGTAAAAACCTACTACGAGACTGCTATGAGAAATAACAACGAGACTATTGCCTCCATGTATCACAATGTGGTCAGTCAAGCATTTGATTTACAAACACACTGTTACTAAATGATCCGTGGCCATTAGTGTCTGTGTGGCCGTAATGTCTGTTCTTTTTTCACAGCTGCGGTGCTGTGGGACTGAATCCTCTCGCCCTCCTGAACTGTGCACTGAAAACAGCCCTACAGAGGTATGTTAAAATGCACCATCTGATCTTTTATTGCTTATGTTAAAGAGCTCAATATCATTTCACCTCTGCCGCTTCATCTGCTTCATTGGAATTCAGTTCACTATTCTGAAGGAATCTCTTGAATTAGTTGAAGTGAAACATAATTCAACTCTTTGACAGGTTCCAATGCCAGGTGATTTGAGATGATTTGCCATTCATAATTATATCTGTATAGGCCATGAAGCTATATTATTTAGCATTTTTTTATTATAATGTTTATTATATTTATATTTACATATTGAAATATATAAATGCGATAAAAGCAAACAAAAGTGTTTGTTCTAACCAGCCACAATGTGGGCGGGGCCACGGTTAAATCACATTGGTCCAAAATTCCACTGCACATGTTTATTAAATATCAGATGTGTTCTGATTCGCTGAAAATGTTGTGTCTCTCTGCATTGCTTTGAAGTATTTCCCCCGCCAGCATTTTCTAAAAAAGTTTGAAGCCAACAGCAGCATTTTTTTTTTATCATATTCACAAAACTTTCATGGCCGCCAAGCTTTTAAACAACAACATCAAAATTTTTTATTCTAGCTTTATTGATTTTATTTTTCTTCTTTTTTTCAACATTTTTTATGTGGGTAAAAAAAAACAGCATTTAGAACAAAAAGCTAAACGTTTTTTTTAACTAAAAGTATACGTTTTGTGCTCGACATTTCATTTGGTAACATTAGGCAGTTTTGATTTCTATGCTGTTGAATGTTTGATGATCACGTTAGCTTACTTGTGCGTAACCAAAGTCTATCCAAGCCTTCTAGTTCACACACATCATCTTTGCTTGTTTTTGGATCCAGAAATGCTGTACTATTTCAGAAGATGTGTAACAGCGCCACCTACCGTATAACAGTGAAAACACGGATTGCCCGAAAAACTTGTCAATGGCAGGAAATGTGTGGACAGATAAACTACTTGTTCACACCTGGTTAGATTGGCTAGTAAATGCATTTTATTTACTCTCGCCAAGCTTTTCAGAATTTTTTCTATTCATTTTACTTTTAACAAGCTTTTCATCCTTCCTTTTTATTTTATTATGTGTGTCACCAAGCTTGATATCATACATAGCACTCTTAGACTCATAGGAAGGACACCTTTCATACTTAAAAGGAACAGTTCACTTCAGAATTAAAATTTCCTGATAATTTACTCACCCCCATGTCATCCAAGATGTTAATGTTTTTTTTTACTTTAGTCAAAAAGAAATTACGTTTTTTGAGGAAAACATTCCAGGATTTTTCTCCATATAGTGGACTTACCAACGGGTTGAAGGTCCAAATTGCAGTTTCAATGCAGCTTCAAAGGGCTCTACATGATCCCAGACGAGGAATAAGGGTCTTATCTAGTGAAACAATCAGTAATTTTCTAAAAAAAAAATAATTTATATACTTTTTAACCACAAATGCTGTTCTTGCACTAGCTCTCCGATTAGAAAGGTCACATGTGATGTAGGTGAAAGTACAGATCCACTGTCTACAAAGCGAATGTGCAAAGATTAGGCCAAACGCCCTTTACAAAAAAAATAAAATAAAAGTATAACAATGATGTCGGACGATTTTGAAGTTGGAGGATAAAATGAGATTGTGGTACTTCCGCTTACGTCACACATGACCTTTCTAATGTAATGCGTGGCGCATCACAGAGCAGTGCAAGACGAGCATTTGTGGTTAAAAAGTATATACATTTTTATTTTATTTTAGAAAATGACCGATTGTTTCGCTAGATAAGACCCTTGTTCCTCGTCTGGGATCATGTAGAGCCCTTTGAAGCTGCACTGAAACTGCAATTTGGACCTTCAACCCGTTGGTAACCATTGAAGTCCACTATATGGAGAAAAATCCTGGACTTAATTTCCTTTCGACTGAAGAGCTTGTCTTGGATGACATGGGGGTGAGTAAATGATCAGGAAATTTTAATTCTGAAGTGAACTAATCCTTTAAATGATGAGCAGTTCTGATGCAGACCATTAGGTGGCAGCCATGTTGCTCTGTACGGTGTAAAGGGAGGGACACAGACCAGTGGAGTGAGAAGGTAAGAGGGGCTTAGAGAGAGAAATGAAGCAGACAGCGGCAAGATGTCCCATGAGTCACTTGATCCGATAAGCCCACAGGGGCACAAAGGCGCCAGTTTTTTATTTATAGCAGACACGAAGGGACATTGATCGACTGAGAAACATGATGTCACATTGTGCTTCAGCTGTCAAGTTCATACTGTCAGTTGATCCCAATCAGCAAAGCACATTAGAAAAAAAGTACAGCAAGCAACAGCGTGTTAACAGTGTGTTAGCCTATAAAAATGACTTCTATTTAGCTGCAGCCCCTTGTGTGTGTGCGTCTGTGTGTGTGTGTGTGTGTGTGAATATACTGTACGTACACAAAGGTCTTGGGTTGATAAGATATTTTAATGTTTTTAAAAGAAGCCCCTTATGCTCACATTGGCTGCATTTGATAAATACAGTAAAACAGTAATTTTGTGAAATATTATAAATGCAGTAAACGCTGTCAATGTGGTCTTGCATTCAGATGCTGGTGTTTGTGAAAGCAATTGTGTGTTCTTTAACCAAATTAAACCAAATCATTTTGATGACTTTGCCTCAGGCGTTTTAGAATGATCAAACCAACTTTTGAGATGCTGTGCACTGGTTAGTCCAGTGATCCAATTACATCCTCTGTTGAGGCAAAGTCACATGATTTTTTTTTGTTGTGCATCGAGGGATTTATTCGACAAATGTGTTTACTTCGTAGTTTTTGCGCGTTTTTTCTTATTGGATAAAAAATTTATCCACCTCAATTGAGCATGCACATTTTTTTTATGCACTGTTTATTTATGCACATTTTGGCACATTCCCATCAAGTTTTTTTTTTTTTTAAATCAACATTTATTTGAAATAGAAATGTTTTGTGACATGCATGTTTGATAAAAGTTCATTTCTTTTTACTGACCCCAAACCTGTTTATCCCAAAACTATGTCAAAAAAATCAATTAAAAAAATCATTGTAATGCATAACTGTGTTTCCTACCAAATTATGCAGATATGGCCACTGACTACTTCATGATTGTTTAAATTAAATTTATAAAAAACATACAAAGTGATTTGTTTTTATGCACAATACAGCAAAGCTTTTTGGCAATAAAGATGTGGGTAACACTTTATTTTACAGTGTCATTGTTACGTGTAGTTACTATAGTAATAACTATAAATTATGCATAATTACATGCAGCTAACCCTAAATCAAACCTTAATCCTAACCCTAGAGTAAGTACATGTAGTTACTTAATATTACTCAGCACTTAAATGTATAATTACAGTGTAACAAAGACACCTTAAAATAAAGTGTAACCAAGATGTGATATAAAACACTAATATTCAATAAACTGATTTATCATAATTGTTAGTTATAAAGGGTGTGCATATCTCTGTTATTTTACAACAGCTTTGGCGGCTCATCCAATCAGATTTAAGAGCCAGAGATATTCGTTTTATGAGAGCTAAATTAATAGAAGTGGACAGATGTTGTGCATTTATTGTTTTAATACTACATCAGTTTGCCACTCTCAACTAATGTTCTTTTGAAATATTTTCAAGGATTGTGTCAAGGCTATAGAAAGCTTCTTCAATGAAAAACTCTTCATAATTGGATACGTTGGGATTGGCATTGCTGGAATTATGGTAAGCTTATGACACTAACAGACTTCTTTTTGTGAAATCTTATGCTTAAAGTCGTCAAATTTATTTGTATAGCATTTTTCACAATGCACAAACTCTGCTTTACAAAAAAACATTTTTGTTTTACATTTTGTGAAGATACAAGCAATCAAGTGTATATTGCCCTACGCAAATATAATAATAATAATAATACTATAATAATATAATATGTGTGTGGATAAAGTTGGACATACTTATATATGCAACTTTATATAAAGAGCTATTGCTTAATTTTGCGATGAAATAAAAAAAGACAGGTGAGATTTGCTTCATAGTATAGAAGACTCTTTGTTTGATATTATGTAATGCATTGACCATCTTACGTTAAGTGTGGTTTGTTCACTGTAGCCTGTGTTTATCATGTATAACTTTTGAACATTCCCTCACTGTTTTAACAGATAATTGGCATGATCTTCAGCATGGTTCTTTGCTGCGCCATTCGAAACAGCAGAGAAGTTATTTAGGCACTTCACAGTTCCCCTCTCGCCCAGTTGGACTGTTTCAAAGCCCACCTTCTTTGACCTCATCAGACCATCACATTCAGGCTTGGGAGCAGGGTGGAGGAACTCCCATGAGGCAGTGTGGGTCTTGTGGTACTGTTTTGTGAAAAGCATTCTGTCTCTTTTCTGTTCTTTGCATTGTTTGAAGATGATCGCCACTGCATGGACTGCTACTGTAACCCCATTAACCTTTACATTTATTTATTGCTGAATCATCACAAGGGGTACGTAGTGTACATCTCTCTTTTTTTCAAACTTGATCTCCTGTAATAGAGTTCTCGCATCTCGAGTCCTTCTTTGGTCCAGACTTTCACAGTGAATTGGGCATTTACTTACTGATGTAAATAAGCTCTCTGATGCCTCTTACTGATCAACTTATTTTCATGTTATTTATTGTGTGAACTAGACCAGTGCTAATAGATAATGGGTCATATGCTTATTGTGTTTTGCTGGTTATTTTGGTTATTGTAATTTTGCCACATCATATAGATACTGAATGAAGCCAAGGAGTGGACGAGTATGATTAAAGACCTCTGACAAAAACATTGTCACGCTTAAAGTCAGCATGAACTCAAAATTAAACCTACTTGATTTAGTAACAGAACCTAGTTCCTGGTTCTAGTGTGAAAGATTCATGAGTGCATGATATTCCAAAGAAAAACAAATAGCTTCATAATTTTTCATCAAAATGCTTTTTCTGGAACCTTTTGAGTTTGCTATTTTGTAGGCTATTGGTTAATGTTAACCAATAAACAAATACCTAATTAGGCTACTGTTGTAGGCAACCTTTTTAAAATCTTGCAAATAATTGAATGTTGATTAATGGTAATGTAATAAATATTACAGCAATAATAGCAAATATATATTTGTAAAAATGGTGTTACTGCTGAGAGGAAACTCAACCTTCAGACTCCACGTTCCGCTCTTCAAAATTGTTTGATTCATGTTGACTTTTTCCAAGTGTGGCACTTGTTTAACTTTTTAAGTATGCTACCCTGGTTTATACACATTACCTTCCTCACTTGGCTGATTTTGAATCTGTTCAAACACCAGCTTTTAGAGATATCAACCAATGTAATTTGCAACATTACTGTAAAATTGTAAAAAAGCAGCCAAATCAAAAACATATCTAACTTCTACCATTGCTTTTTAGTTGTCTGTTCAGGAATACGACCCACTAGTTTTATTGATCTATGTGCCTTTATAACTGACAAAGTTCCATTTGCAGTTACAGTAATATGCACATTTGTGTTTGTAGTTCCTCTCAACTTCAAATAGTTTTTTTTACTCTTTTATAGCATTGTGCTGCATGTAAATAGCTTTGGAATGAGAAAATATGGGCACAGGGCAATAAACCCTGAACAACATTAAAACAGCTCACAAGTAAACATTTGCTTTTTTATTTTTGCAATGTTGAATAAACCATTTCCATTGAACAGAAATTAATACGTTGCATTGAAGTGTCATTGTGGATTGATGTTAATACTGTAGTCATAACACATTATAGCACTTAAATATACAGTCTTTTGTTCAAGGCCGAGGCCCTCAAACTTTGTGAAAAGTTTGTAAATTGTGTTAATTTAAGGCAAACACATGACCTGAAAATAATGACCTATGCTTTAGGATTAGAAATCCAGGAAGCTACAGTTGTAACACATGCTGGTCCATGTAACGGAAGGAAAAACAAATGCAAGTCTACAAAATTGCAAAATATTGCATAAATACGATATGCATCAAATGTTGGTCTGTTTTAGGTAATTATCAAGATAATCTTACATTTTAGACTACACCTCACATCCCCAAAATCAGTTCAAAAAAAAAATTTGAGCAAGATTGAGGGCATGTGCATCTGATGGAACAAAATGGAATAAAAGTCAATGACATTCCCTAAAACTTAACAATTTAGAGTTACAAGGTCTGAAAGCTTCAAAAGCATTAAGTAACCCAATTGTTTAGACACTAAAAACAGTGACAAGAACAGAAATAAATGAATTCCAAGTTGGAAAAGAGACAAAGCAAGTATTAATACAAAAAGAATTGTACAAAGTGGATAGATGGGGAAAAAAGTGTCATGTCATTAGTGTCATTACAGCGACACCAGTCTCCCTCATTGAGGGGAAACTTCCACATATGCTTCTAGAAAATGTAAGCACGTCTTAAGCGCTCTCCTCCAGACATATCCTTACCAACAAGTGCAAAACACTGGCTACAGCCCATCAAATAGGCATGTAAACCATAGAGGAAGTGCGGTAAGGCTGGATAAACTCACAGTAACTTAACAAGAGTGGACGTTGTCGTTCTTTCGACAACTTTACCATCTTGATTAATGTTTATCTTT
This sequence comes from Anabarilius grahami, assembly GCA_003731715.1. Lineage (NCBI taxonomy): Eukaryota > Metazoa > Chordata > Actinopteri > Cypriniformes > Xenocyprididae > Anabarilius > Anabarilius grahami. The sequence continues at coordinate 447,693 of RJVU01043279.1, read as the reverse complement.
TCTTGTAAATGTACAGTTGTGTAGCTGCCACAGTCTTGGTTGACTCAGAGGTACTGGGGTCTGTTCAGTCAGAGATTAGCTTTAGGGGGGACTGGCTTAAGATAAACTCTCCGACACCGATGAAGTACATGACCTGCACGATGCCGAACAGCGGTGCGATGACTAGAGCCCTGCAACCCGCACCCTTCAGGAAAGCAGACGGCCCTTCTCGCTTCCAGATCTTGCTGTAGGATGAAGACAAGCAAAGGTCACACACAAGTAGATGATATACTCACATTCCAGAATTACAGAACAGTTAAATCGTAACACTTAAAACAAGTAATGAGACTGATGTGTCACCTGAAACAGTCAATTATGCCACTGTAGGTTTCCTCATTGGCTCCTTTGCTCAGAGACTGCAGCCTGGTCTTAACCACTGTTTAAAAAAAAATTAAAAATAAACCCAGTGAGCATGTGCTTTGCCTTTTAAAAGTGCACCGACAAGATGAGGCTTGAGAGGGCCAAAAAAAGCTTACCATCACATGGGTTAACAGCAACAGCAGCTGTGGAGCCCGCAACACATCCAGAGATGAATGACCAATAAAATGGTGCGGCATCATCAGGGGAGGCCTTGCCCAACTTGTTTAAATTTGCAAAGAGAGGGAAGTAGATGATAGAGAAAGGTACGTCTCTAAATAAGAGAAAAAGAGAAAGCAAAGTTGCATTTATGGTCTTATTATTGTGAATATTTGAACTTAGCACTACCATAAGGATTTTATAATGCATTACCTCAATAGAGTTGCTCCAAGGCCTTTGTAGAGCCCCTGAATGCCTTGAGTGTGCAGTAACTCTCTTGCGATCTGGGTGGCAGATATTGCCCTGGGTGAGGTGTTGGGTACCACGTTGTAGGAGCGACTCAACACTGCGTTTGTGGTCGCCAGTCTATTTGGAGGGATGATGCCTGGTTTTCTCTGCTGTGCAGCTGTGAAGACGATCAGAAAAGTTGTTCTGGGTGAGTAATACAACTACAATGCATACGGAGTAAATAAGGAAGGGATAATGTTGGTCAATCACAAAATAAACTCCTTCAGCATTGGGGTTTATTTTGCAATAATGACCGACTGACTACATTAATCACACCTAAATAAATTTACAAGAAAATTATGCAACTAACCAATCCGATTCAAGTACGGCATACGCAAGCATTCACTGCTCCAATAAGCACATAAAGGAAAACCTACCTAGTCTCCCAGCATCCTGTAGTTGAATTTTCAGCATCTCCATTGGAGTAGTGATGACAACCTGGCACATGCCAGCAGCACATCCAGCCAGCATCTCTTTAAATACAGTCAGCCCTCTCCTGTAACAAACAATGCAATGATTATATAACACAGCACAGATGTAATATTGTAATTGTTAGGAAAAAAGGAGTTGAATAAGCACTAAGTGCAGCAGAAGCAAACATACCCATCTTTGGAGAGGTGGTACCGGAAGAAGTCATTGGCTGCCAGTTTGATAGCCTTCTCAGGAGTGACCAGTGTTAGATTAACTGCAGCACCTAAAAGACAAACAAACAGAGGGTTAAGAAAACCACACCACAACTGATCACAGATCAGCAAACACATATTCCCAACCACCATCAAACCAATAGATAAATCTACAACATGACCTTATCAAGTACCATTCAAGCAGATTATAAGATAAAAATGCCACAAACAGACTAAGAATATAAGCAAAGTTAATGAGAAAACTGAGATGATGGAGGGGGATTTTACACAATGTGAACAAATTCAACAAAATGAAAAAATAAAATAAAATGAACTAATATATAAAACAAAAGATAGAAATATAAGATAGAATATTTAATTTAGTGAGACAAGAATGCAGGCACATTCCAGAAAGAGACTGTCAGAAGGGTTGTGCAGTATGACGGTATATACTGTGCAAGTGTAGAAATGTGAGAATTTGCTATGCTGTTTATGCCACGTTAAATCTGCAAATACATCGCTTCCGATGAAGACAGCTTCGATGTGTAGATTTGGTGTTGCATGTGCTAACTGTAGCATTAATAAAGTAAATCATCTGATGTGCCGTAATGGCTTTTTTACAACAGCTTCAAATGTTGCGCAGATGTTGTTTTTAAACTCGTTAAATGAAGCAAATAATCTGTTTTACACTGATGCCAGAATTATGAATTTGGGTGAATTCTTTTTTTTCTTCCCCAATCAAGTTTAAATATTAAAGAAAAATATAAAATAAAAGATTAAGATTCCCTACATTATCAAAAACAGGCATTACTACATGATTATGTTATATAAAAATATCTGTACTTGAATTCAGGCAAAAACAATTGAGATATACATTTACAGTGATGTGAGAATTTGTTCATACTGCCCACCCCAAACTGGGACCATGTTATTTTAAGATACCACTGTGTCTAAAAGAAGCACAGCAGTTGTTCACATGATCAGACTGATCTTAAAGAAAAAAGAAAAAGAAAGCAGATATTGTGTGTAAGTGATGATGATGATAATATCCAACAAAACATTCTAGATGTTAACAGAACATGGCAAGATGGGTTAGTACCGAATGAGACAAGAGCAAGGACAGTGAAGAAAGTGGGAAAAAAAATAAGAAATAATCTACAAAGAAACAAGAAGCAAAAAAGTAAATATCAAAATGATTCAACAATTATCTATAAATAAAACAAAAAAATTGGTGCCTAATTGTAATAGAGCAGAGTAGGTAAGAACCATGATAAATGATTTGCCTCCAGCGTGGCTGCGCCTTATCGGCTAGCCTTCACTATCCCAGCGGGGACCCATGTCTGTAACATGAAAAACACAGATGCAAACAACAGCATTCCTCACAGAAATGGAGACCCGGCACAAAACACCGACTCCAATCTCCTCCAAACTCTACAGATAACACTCTTCAAGGATACTTATATTGGTTTATTGAATAACTGAAGCCAAACAACCGATCAACCAAATGAAGTAATTACAACATGTTTGAGAGGCTAAATTTAAAATTAACCCTCTGATGCATTACATTTAAAAATCACATGTCTTAAGACTTTAAAACAGCATCTAATCTTTCCCAAATTATTATTTGAATACATATTTTTCTTTAATTTAAAATAAAATCTGCATTTTGAAAGATTTATCAATTTAAAATGAAAAGATAATGGTAAATATTGCAGATGTACTTTGAGCATCACTTTCGTGAGCTATGTTTAATATATGAATAAGGACAGTCATGTAGAATTATGGGTCAATAGCTCACCCCATTGTGGTTTAGATGTAACATCACACCCTGAATGGTTAAAATGCCACTATAGTGAACAACATGCATCAGAGGGTTAAAAATAAAGTATAAGTAATACTCTAGGTTGATAGTGAGTTCATTTTTTCCAACCAAAGTATACTCTGAACAGTCTTTAAAAAAAGAAATTCAAATAGTTGACCTAAAAATCAATATTTTAGATGTTGGGAAATGCTTAAATATTGCTACAAATAGCAAAAATGTTTGAGTTTACCATCACCAGCCAACCTATTCTAGTTCATTCTCCAAAGTCAAAAGGACTGGATTCCTCAAGTCTATTCAGGTGTACCCATCATGCCATATAAGAAACTATACTAATCTAAAAAGGGAATACTACACATTTTACAGCACTTGTGAATAAATAAATAAATGAGTGAATCTTACCTCTATACATGCCAAAGTATCCCTCGGATCGTACTGTTTTGATGAGGCAGTCAATCCTGAAGGACAAACAAAAATGTTAACATGGACCAGTCTACCGGTTTCCACAAATTAACCTTAATTAACAACAAAAGCAATGTGCATTTGGTTCACTATGTATGTGTTTCTGTTTACATCACGCATGGGACATGGTCTAGCCTTAATCCTAATAAGGCTTTGCAGTGACCATAGCGGCTGAACCATCATGTCAGGCGGCAACTAACGCCTGACCACGCATCACACATTCCACTAGGATTAGCTACCAATGCAAGTGGGGGCTGACACTGGAGTATCTTATAATACCACTAAAATTGTGTTTGTGAATTGAAATACAATGTTAAAGTTACAGAATTTGCAGCATTGAGAGGTGTAAAGAAAAAGTGGAGAGTCCTTACATGCTCTTGTAGACTTGCTGGCCTGGTCTCTGGTTCTGAAGTCTGGTCTTGGTCAAATCGATGGGAAACACGCAAGTGACCCCAACGATGCCAGCAATGCCACCATTAATCAGTTTGGCAGGGAGGCTAGAAGGAAAAAAAAAAGAAGAATAAAAGCATGTCCAAGTTGAAAACACACACATATTAAAGTTAAAATACAGCTAAAATGCTTTACAAAATTCTTAGAGCTACTTTAAATTCAAGGGGTCTTTTATCAAATTCATTAAACAACATGTTGAATGTCTATTTGATGTTAAAGAATTGACAATCACCACCTTTAATTTATTGAGAGAGATATATATATATATATACTTAAAGTGGCTTTTGCCAATTCATTAACATCAAAAAGACATTCAACAGAAGAAACATTTCAAAAATCACACAGAAACAATAATTTAATTCATTACATAAAACATTAAAATGTGTGTGTGTGTGTGTGTAACATATGAATTATATTCTCCTGTACCTGATCTGTTGAGACATTATGCAATTTCAGCGACGTGATAAAGATTGAGAGATTGATGAGAGCTTCTCGCAGTGAATGAAGTTCAGACCACGAGTGATGAGACCTGGAAGTAAAGAGACATTGATGAGGGTTAGCTGACTGATATAAGACAACACGTACTCTACAACCGGAAAAAATAACTTACACCTCACGGTCATTAAGCTCTTCCTACGCATCTCATGACGCTTTAATCCACCAACCAAAACACTGACCCATAAAGGTCAAATGACACTGAGTCACTTCCGGCTAGTGTGTAAGTGCGCGCACATGTATACTACGCCTGTACACTACGCATGCGTTGAGTTAGGGGGTTGGCTTCTGTGTGGTGTAATTGGATCTGGTGAGTAGAGATAGTGATGGGAAGCCCGACTCATTTCCGCGAATCGGTTCTTTCGAACAGTTTATTGCAAAGGGCGGGCAGTTTTGTGAAGTGGCTCGAAAAGAGTCGCCCAAAAGAATGAGTCAAATTCACTTTACAAGAATTTAACAAGATTACTCAAGACCTGACATGCTTCAGTGACATTCCTCTCTAACACACGGCCACTGCTTCAGGCTTGCAAACTAATTTAAAGTCTCTGCGTGTTATTTCTTCGGCAATTTACAACAAACGCGGTTCCTTATTCTTAACATCTTTGTGATTGTCTATATCTTTAATGCAATAAATACAGTACTAACAAGACAACGAAGTATCTAATGCAATGAATGAAACACAGCCGGTTAAGGACATTTCTAGAAAAGCGGAAATGAATTACCCGCGTTCGCCTAACCGTCTAAACTGCAGGGTAGACTACAAAGCAAACTAAACCCGGTTTAAATAAGTAAAACGCTTAAGAGAACACACCTCCACCCATGAAGATGTTAAGATATTGTAAGTCAGCTAACGTAAATATTACTGGTAAGTTAAACGTTTAGGCGGAGAGCTTGCTGCATAACATTTATGTTTCTACTATATTATATTTTAACTTCTATGTTACTACCAGAACATAAAGCTAGTTTAGGCTTTTCCTAAATAAACACTCACCTCAGAAATCGTTCAAATGTTTTAATGAGTTTCAGTACCAGAACCTTCCACGACGAAGAAATTTGAATGAATGTTTGAATGGAAAATTCCTTTCAGCTTTAAAATGGGAGGCGGTTCCATTTGGGCCGGGTGTAAATTTACTTGTCCAATCATGCCTCGATATATTTGCATACCCACATTCATTCGCCACTCAGTTCTAAGGACCTCCTCCTATGAGTCAAAGCTGAGGGGGTTCGTGTGGGCACGGTGTCGAATTACACCGGCCATATGGAAGGCTATGGGGTATTTCCTTTCATGACGCTTACAGAATAATATTGTTCCAAACACAATATGCGTGAATAATAATCTATATAAAAATCAATATGAAATGACATTACTTACACCTTACAAACTAAATATATGCCATATCTAAATTATATACAGTCATGATATCATAACAAAAACATTAACACATTGTTGTAAAAACAAATTCCAGAGTAGATGTGTTCTACAGCGATTACATAAAGTAAACTATACTTTCACAGACATTAGTTAGATAATTGCCCTGATTAACATTAGAATGCTTGTGTAGAAGTGCTAATCACTGTATGAAGGCCAACAAGAAAACAAGCTTCTCCTGAAACCCCGTTATTATAAACTGTTTTGAAGCACAGTGTGTTTACTTGTTTGGTTTAAGTCGCCTAAGAGATGTAGGACACTGCCACCCTCTTTCTACAGATCACGATGAAGGGAAATACCAGGAAGTACTAATCTATCAACACTTCTTCTCAGTGAGATTAAGTGAAACTCCAGAAAGATCAGTGATCAACGTGTTAATCTTTGTTTCTCTGGTTGAGACAGAAATACATTTCTAAATTAAGCAAACACTTGTTTGATATGTTGAAAATAACAGATAATGAACTTATAGGTGTTATATTAAAATGATAAAGCCTGAAGCTGGTGCTTAACAGTCACAGTAACAGCTTTATTTAGCTCATTGACTCATAGCATGTGATCCACAGCTATTGATAAATTCTAATTTAGATACTGATAAAAGCAAACATTGTTTGTTATATTTCACAGCTGTATTCTTCTGTCATGCTGCTTTTTTCAGACATTTTTTGAGTAACTTGAGTGACTTGTTGAGACCTGAATGGCATCTGAAAAGTTATCACAAACGCCAAAGAACCGACTGGAATGTAGGCTTAAATTTGAATGCAATACTATTGAACTTCAGCAACAAAACCCCCACTGAAATTCAGCCTTTGGCTTCTCAACCTTTTGGTTTATGTTTCAAGTCTAGCCAGTTTTAGCAGGAGGAATGCAGCAGAAAAATTCCACTGGACACTGAACACATGGGGAAGGTATTCTAGTCCCACCAACCCTGTAAAAGACTGCTGAGCAGCCAGATTCCACCAGCTTTATTGTTTGATGTATTATTATATCAGGGCATTGGATTATCACAACACAGACTCATGCGCTATTGTCAAGAAAGCCTCTGCGCCATTCTAATTTGATTGGCCAGATTGTGACCAAGCCGACAGGAATCCTTGAATAATATAAAGGGGTCCACAGTGGAATGGCCATCTCTACATGTGAATGAACATTAAAGGAAAATTAACAAGGAGAAATAATGAAATAACAACTGAAAGATGAAGAACAACTTCACATTATGCCATTGTGTAATCCTTACATGTCAAATAAAAATTTATTGATTTGGTACTGTTACATATTTGAACAGGAACAAAAGGAACACACTGTATGTTTTCTCTTATAGGACCATTAATTTGTTTCAAAGTTGGAGAAGGTTATGTTTGTACTGGTTGATAGGACACTGACCGAGAGGCGGGACATGACATATTTCATTTGTTGTCCTGTTGTGAACTCCAAGCATGTGACCAGTGTCAGTTCTTGATCCACCTCTAGGCAATTCTCTCCCCACCCTCCATTGTAACCCTTCTCTATTTTCTGACGCGTAAAAAAAGAAAAATATATTGTTGCGTGACAGCCATAAAAGAAAGACATAGTAAGGGCTGGTAACAGTTAGCCATAAAATAAAATATGGCCTATAAAGACAGAAACAAAAGGTCTAGAATGAATGCAAACTTGGGTTAACCATCCTGTGAGTTTGTAATATAAATAACCCACAGCTGTTTGCCTCTCTAAATACGCATTATCCAGCAATGATTGCTCATTTACTACACACAAACACACCACATTGATGGCTGCTTCTGAGACAATTAAATGTCAATGACACTGTATGGTGGTTCAATACAAAGCAGATCGTTTAATGAACAACATTTAGGCAAAACAATGTTTTACCAAGTGGCACAATCTCAGAATCAGTTTTCAAATGGTTCTCTCAGCATAGCAACATCAGTTTAGCCAATGGCGTTTAAGGTGGGACTGTTTGTTTGATGACTAATGGCGGACAGGGGGAATGTTTGGGAAACCGGTTTATTAACGTTTAGTCATTTAGGGGCCATTTACATTAGACAGTTTTCAACTAAAAATGAAAAAAATGTCATGCATTTTGGCAGTCCATGGCCTGAAAATGCAAACTTTTCAAATCAGATTTCAAAGTGCAAGTTTTTATAATGTGTAAACTACAAAAACATGAATTTGTGAAAACGGTGACATCATGCACATGCGTATCACATGTTCAGTCAAATAGTGTTTCTTTACAAAGTGACATCGCCAACTACTGGACTGGCTTGAATAATGCAGCGTTTTTAGTCGTTTTCGCATGTCCGTGTCAACGGGGATCATTTTAACATTATTGTTTGTATGTGGAAAATGCAAAGAAAAAACCTTTTTCTATTTTTAGCACATTGTTGTTGTGTAAACTTACCCTTAGTTTTGCAGTTCTGGCCAACTCGATTTCACGACAAATCATAACTAATTTACGAAGCAACTTTGTATGAATTCTTATAAAATGGTTAGTTCCTGTCCTTGATTCTGATTGGTCAATAGCTGTGTTTTATTCACGATAAAACACAGCTATGACTGCTTCACCCAACTGTTGTATCACTACACAACACCCTTAGCAACCACTCTTAGCAACATAAACTGTTTGTTCTAAATGTATATTGTCCCTTAGCAACCACTCTTAGCAACATAAACTGTTTGTTCTAAATGTATATTGTTCATTGAAGCTTACTGTATTATGTAGAAGAGTATCGTGAGAAAGATATTGAGTGAGCGAGTTTATTACCTGCATTCAGATTTAGCCTTTTCCTTCAGGTCAGTCTTATGTTCATAATCAAAAATTTGTTTAAATGTCCGATGTATTATCTTGTCCTTTTAACAGTTAAGGGGTTTTCCCGTGACTGACAGCGCTAGCCAACGCATTTGTCAGTTGCGTCTTGTTCTGTGTTCACAACAATTCAGTCTTTTCAATGTAAAAGTCTTCACTACCGACACACTCATAAAGACAGTCTTTGCCGCCATCTAATGGCATAATAATGTAACTTCTGTTGCTGTTTACGGTCTGGGACTATTTTTTTCTGGCGGAAGGAAGGCTTTTAGTGAAACTTTTCTTCATGAAAGTTGCATTGATACATATTTTTGGCTTTAATATTGGTATTGTGTGGTAACCGTTTATAGAAGCAATAAGGTACTCGAGGCTAGGGCTGTATCGTGAATAAGTCACGGCTGAAGAGTGTTGCACGAAGTGATTTATTCATGATACAGCACAGCCTTGAGTACCTTATTGCTTACGTATGATGTGATTCCTATGGAAATATACGTTTTTTAGAAAAAATAAGCATGAGGGTTCACCTCTAAAACTAACCATCAGTAGGATGTAAGAAGATTGTATGAAAACGTACAAAAGACATTGTACAAATTCATTTGAACTAGCCACCAATACAAATTGCCATTAGAGTTCAGTGACTGAATTTACTCACTCTGCCTCTTGTTATTCTTTAATCCATTGCACGACTAGCTGTTGTCCTTACAACCAACTGGAAACCACAGTAGAGTATGAATAATTTCATAAACACCCATTGTTAAACCATAAACACCAACAATAATGATAAAACTCATTTTTATGTAAGGATTTTTCCTCTGAAATTTTTTATAGAGACACTGCCAATCAAACACTAAAGCATCATTAAAAGTTCACATAATGTCTATTATCCATAAAAGCATACATATTTGAACCCCATTAAAACCACACCTTCTTTTTTAACCACTTTTGGCCTCATTAAAGACATCAGATGCTTGATATAAAATACAGCAAACATAATGAGTTAGGTAACTTTGTGACATAAGGTTTACTCAATGATTATCTAACAGAAAACAGTCCCCAGTCAACTGCTACAACTTAACACTTGGTTTTAAGTGTTTTAGTCAAGGAATAATCAAACATTATTCATACTGTTCCCAATATGGCTGGATGTAGCTGTTCTCCTCGTGGTCGGGGTACAGATGACGGACAGGTTTGGAGCATTTCCTCGCAGCATTGCTGGTTTTGTGGGCACATTCATCACTGTGGGTGTTACAGGTGCTGCAGTGGCAACTAAGTGCAACTGGATAGGTGAAGTGAGGGTCTGCATATGAAGGACAGCCAGGCAAGATGGCTGTCCGGTACTCAACTTCTTGATAGGTGCAGCCCCTCTGAACCAGGAAACGAGGACCCACCAGCTCCTTCACATTACTGTCCTATAGGATGAATGTAGTGAAGCATATTTAGCCAAAGCGCCAGAAAATAATTTCCGAAAACATTTGAGGTTATGATCCAGAAGATCCCAGTTTATTTCTTAAAGTAGTTGTTTGTTAAATTAATTTACTCACCCTCAAACCAATACCCAAACACTCTTAAAAAGAAAGGTTTCAAAAAGGTGTTTTTCATATGATGCCATAAAAGAATCATTTTTGGTTCCCCAAAGAACCTTTTAGTGAATGATTCCTTGTTTTTCTTAGTGTTTAGAACATTTCAATAATCTAAAGAACCCTTTTCACTGTCAAGAACCTTTAGGCCCTGTTTACACCTGGTATTAAGATGCAATTTGATTGATCGGATCGCAAGTGGACGACCCTAAATCCAACTGTAAAGGGGGTCTGAAACATTTTGAGCTTGTCCACTTTCGACCACTTCCAGCGGTAGTCGAAAACACATTCGACCTGATTGCTTTTGTAGTGTAAACACTCGAATGGTCGAATGGGTTCGAACAGCCGCAAAAGACCTAAAAAACCCCACACAAAATAACGACTTTATGACAATATCTAGTGATGGGCGATTTTAAAAACACTGCTTAACGAAGCTTTACGAATCTTTTGTTTTGAATCAGGGATTCTGAGTGCCAAAGTCATGTGATTTCAGTAAATGAGGCTTCGTTATGTGATAAGTGTTTAAAATTTCAGTGGTTTACCACTGGGGGCGCTTCATGAAGCAGTGTTTTGAAATCGTTATTTATTTATTTTAATTTTTTTTGCCGCACAAAAAGTATTCTCGTCGCTTCATAACATTAAGGTTGAACCGCTGTAGTCACATGAACTGTTTTAAATATGTCTTTAGTTGCTTTCTTGAAAGGGTTAATTGTCTTGGTGGCAATGGAGGCCTCACTGAGCCATCGGATTTTACAAAAATATCTTAATATGTGTTCCGAAGATGAACGAAGGTCTTATGGGTGTGGAACGACATGAGGGTGAGTAATTAATGACAGAATTTAAATTTTTGGGTGAACTAACCCTTTAACACCAGGTGTAAACAGGGCCAAAGTGGTTTCAAGGATGTTAAAGGTTCTTCATGGAACCATAGATACCAAAAATGAACATTTACTTTTAAGGGTGTATGATGTTTATTCTTCTGTGGAACACAAAATGAAATTAAATGTAATAGAAAAGTGTTGATTGTGTTCCACAGAAGAACGAAAGTCACAGGTTTGGCACTGGTGTGAGAAAACAGAGACAGATATCATCTTTTGTTAAACTCAGCTTGTCACAGCTTGCATGCTGAAGCGTCTCTCCTTGGATCCAGTTCTCTACAATACCCTCCTCGCTTTTCTTCACATAAACTGTGGCTGCTTACCCTGGAGAAACAGAAGCCCATGCAGATGGAGGTGTTGACAGCCACACAGTAATTGCACTCCTGTCTCTCGATGTAAATGGTGTACTCAGTGGGGGCACACATAGGTGCTGCTATCTTCATCAAAAGTCCCAGCATGCCAACCACATACAGAGGAGACATTATAGCTGGCAGTGTATCAGGATGTCTGTTGGAGAACCACAGTGAATATAATGTAAAATGAACTCTAAAAATCACAATAGACATAGTAAACTAGGCAACATGATTTAAAAGTCTGTAGATTTGGCATTTGAGAAATGAGAAATGTGAGTGGTGATTGCACATGCTTGCACAAGTTGCCACCGTGGCTTGTTGTTGTTGTTGTTGTTGTTGTTGTTGTGTGGTTTCCAGGCAATTGTTATGCTACCTTCAAGTGCACCTGGAAACTCGTACCTCTGAGTTGGGCTTTAGTTATTACAACATGTTGAAATACTTTGTGAAGAATAAACTTAAATAATCACACCTGAATTCAAAATGATGAAAAATATAAATTTCTGTCACTTAACATCATTCGCTACAGATTTGCTGATCTCTATATAGATTATGCACATATATTATCTATATTATAGATCAGTGTTTCAAATCAGCATGCTCCTTCCAACATCACAACTTGTCAACTCAATGTATCATCTAGAATTAATTTAGACTTTGCTCGATCATTCATGTGTCAGAACTCGTAATTATGATATTTCTGACTTCACTTGAAGAGCACAATAGGCTGACTCATGATTTTATGGAAGCCTATTTCCACCACAAAAAAAAAAAAAAAAAGATTTTTAAAATCATAATTATGACATAAAAATACAAAATTATGAGACAACATATTCCTGAGATGAAAAGTCGAAATTATGACACAGTCAATTATGAGATGAAAAGTCATAATCATGACAAAAAGTTCAAAATGTTGACATTAAAAAGTCATAATTATGACATTAAAAGTCAAAATAATTACAAAAAGTCATAGTTATGACATAGAAAGTCATAATTTCTACCTTTTATCTCAATATTATGACTATGTCAATTATGGCATGTCATAATTTTGATTTTTGGTCTTATTAATTTTTATGTCATATTATAGACTATTTATCCCATAATTCTGAAATAAAGTTCAAAATAGACTTAGTAATTATGTAAGTATGTCATAATTATGACTTTTTAAATCATATTTATGACTTTTTAAGTCACCGTTTCAACTTTTCATCTTCACTGACTATGTCATCATTTCAACTTTTCTTTTTATAAATATGATTTAGGATTTTGTAATTTCGATTTATGAAATCATGATTTTTTTTCATATGTGGCGGAAATAGGCTTCCATATGATTTCATAGCACTACTGACAGTGAAAAAATGTAAACGGTCGTTCACAGAATGCGTTTATGCTGTAAAATGTGAGACGACACATGATAGTGCAGAGATAAAGCACTTGAACTCTTTTAACTTTAACTTGCAGGGGTTCTCAACTCTGGCACTTGTGATCCACTTTCCAGCAGAGTTTCGCTCCAACATTGATCAAACATACCTGCCTGTAGCTTTCAAGTAAGCCTGAAGGTCTTGATTAGCTTGTTCAAGTGTGTTTGATTAGGGTTGGAGCTAAACTCTCCATGAAATTGGACCTTGAGGGCCAGAGTTGAGAACCCCTGGTCTAGTACATGTTTGCACAGTAAAAAAGAGAGCATTATGGTATACAAAAAATGCACTGCCCACTGGCCTGGATCGGCATGGTTTCACAATGAGAAAAATTTGTCCATATGATGAAAAAGAGTCAGCTAAAAGAAAGTCACTTTTTGGACTATAACTCAAAAATACATTCTGAGTCTCACAGCTATCTTTCATGTGTCTTTCTGAGCTTTTCTTCTTTTTGGCTGGCAAACAGCAGTAATATTGTAAATCAAACGGACCACTTACCTGGAGGATCTGATCAAGCCTGCTTGTGTTGAAAGGCTGCTGCTCTTATACCGACACTGAACCTGATCTGTCTCCATCATCTCCATCATCAACTATTGTGCAGCATGCATAAAAATTATGCTAACCAAATCGCCTACATGCTGTATGGCCACCATTAAGGGCCTACTAAATATTCACACTGCATTAGTGAGGTTTTCCTAAACATGAGGAGAGGTTGCTGCTCTTCATGTCCTCAGGTCTATTACATTTAAATATCAACTGAAGTCTCATGTTTCTCCTAAAATGACTTACAAAATAAACATAAAAAATAATAAATGATAAATGTTTTTTTTTTTTTTCAAATTTTGATTTGATGAGAAATATTTTAAGCTATATTACTTTATATTAAAATCTCTGACTTAGTGGCCCAAGAGACATTGCTGAGATCTCAATTAATCTCATGAACAGACAAATCTGCAGGAGACTTAAATGATAATCAACATCTACTTTTGCAGTAAACAATTGAGATACTAGAAAGATCTAATTTGGAATGTTCCTTTCCTACAGTAGCTTTTTGGGTCTGATCCAGTATCAATGTTGCCACTGCATGATAGCTTTGACATAAACACTTATAAAATGTCACTTTTCCATAATAATTACAGGATCCATTTAATACTTTTTTGGTGTTCCTAAGATACTCGGTGTTGAAATATATCCTATGTGGGTTATGTACACAAATCAAGCTGTATTTTAACAAAGCATGGCAACAAATTGGCTTCATTTAGTCATCTCGCTTGGCAAATCACACAACTGATCTTTAATAAAGAGACACGCTGTCAGTTCAGTCAATTTACCAAGCTCTCATCATATAAATCTTTCAGGCCTTATCTTGTGTGCAAAGTTCACAGTATTGAAAATGGAAAAGTAAATGCACGCACAGTTTGCGTGCAGTTAATTCCACCTGAGTGATACGCATCTTCAGTGCTCAAACAGGAGAAAGAATGCCATTAAAAATTGTTTTGCAGCTTGGAGAACCTGTAACAGCATCACAACGTCAAGATGTTTTGACAGTGTCACAGATTAACTTCCTCAACCATTACTTGTGTTGTTTTACTGGCGTGAACTATAAGGTTCACGTTCACAGTACACCTGTGCTATTGAATAGTGTCTATAGATTTTACGGCTATCATTTGCTTGCTTTTATGTTGATGTCCTATAGAACCCTGGATTCATATGCTGTTAATAATTGCTTCATCTTATCGCATGTAATGTCTCAGTCAAGCTGTAGCTGATTGGAAAACCGCTCACTGTTTCTGATTTACCTGTAACCGTCGGTAGATAATGATTCAACACTAACTACGGGAAACATTTTAAGCTAAAAACAAAAAGCCTCATTTCAAGTAAACCTCAAAACAGTACCAGGAACTGAGGAGTTTAGGATGACCTGCAATGGGCACACAATGAAATGGTATGTTAGTCATATTCTGGAAGTCCTTTGATCTTGTGAAATAATCTTAAAAGAGCTAGCTCTTCTTTTGGTTTACCTTGATACCTTACGGGGGGCAAATTAGTTGACTGACTAAGCGAGGTTAAAGTCAGCACAATGCATCCTCCTAAATTCCTTTAGCAACTTCGACTAAACCGTTCCGGCAAGATTAGGAATAAAAAACATTCACTTCCTTTTACAATGTAACTTGAAATATCTTCCTGCCTTGAGGGATCATTAACTCAAGTTTTTTGTGGTTGGTCCAAGATTACAGAAGACTTGAATCCTTATCAGTTATTGATACTGACCGGAGCTACTTGGTTTCGTCCTCCTGTTGGCAAAAGCTTCGGAGGAATTTCCAGCAGAACATCACTTCTGACTGGCGTGACACCGGGTATATATCTGTTTTAGGGTCTCTAAAAGTGCACTTTCCCAATCATGCCGGGCGGTGGAGGTCCAGTTGCGACGTTCTCAGTCTGGGACTATGTGGTGTTCGCCGGCTTGATTCTTTTTGCAGCGGGCATTGGCTTGTTCCAAGCCATCCGTGGACGCAAGGAGGCCAGCAGTGAAGAGTTTCTACTGGGTGGCCGGCAGATGACCGCAGTGCCTGTGGCTTTGTCCCTAACGGCTAGTTTTATGTCAGGGATCACTGTTATTGGCACTCCTGCAGAGGCTTACATGTACGGCACAGCGTTCTGGCTCTTTGTCTTCTCTTATGCCATCATGTCCACCATCAGTGCTGAAATCTTCGTGCCTCTGTTTTACCGCCTGGGCATCACCAGCACATATGAGGTAAGAGGGTGACACTGGGCACAAGGGGTTTGCATGAGGACAGAGAACATAGAGAGACTGAAAACACCCTCAGACTCTCCATTTGTGCCTGTGCTTGATAAAGAATCAATAGATGGAAATGCAATGAGGACGAGAGAGAGAAAGAGTGAGTGAGATTAAAAGGATTAAAGGGAAAGAGGCAATGTCAGGATAGTTAATTGACAAACAGATTTATCATAGTGAGATGTGCTTTATTGTATAATCCAAAGTACAAAAGCTATGGTCACTGTCCATGTGAAAACGACAGCGAAACATAAAAAATGTCAAATAAATCAAAATGAAAACAAAAATGCATATATTTAGAGTTAGAATGTATTCAAGGAGTGTATTTCGAAAACAGCAAAACTAAAAGGGCACACATTTCTTACACTCTAAAAAATGCTGGGTTAAAAACAACCTAAGCTGGGTTGAAAACGGACAAACCCAGCGGTTGGGTTAAATGTTTGCCCAACGTGCACGCTGGGCAGTTTTATTTAACTCAACTATTGTTTAAAAATTACTTTATGGCTGGCTTAAAATGAGCCCAAAATAGGTTGGAAATTAAAAATCAGACACATAATTACTAGAAGCAACCATATAAATATCAAAATGTGAGCATTTATTAAAAAGTGATTTAATAAATGTTTAAATTATTATTATTCATTAAACTAAAGGTTCATTTTAAGTGAGCAAAACAGTCATTTTTAAACAATATTTGAGTTAAATAAAACTACCCAGCATGTTGGGCAAACATTTAACCCATCCGCTGGGTTAAAACAACCCAATCGCTGGGTTTGTCCATTTTCAACCCAACTTGGGTTGTTTTTAACCCAGCATTTTTTAGAGTACATGATTAACTTTTAAAACAACAATGATGTTAATCTGAGAAAATCAATATGTAATGGTTCATCATACAATCTGAGTTTTGTGTAATGATGTAAATTATATAATGTAAATTTGTTGTTTCGTTTGCTAATAATTAATTGAATTGGTCACTTGTTTTTGCAGTACTTGGAAATGCGTTTCAACAAGCTCATACGAGTGATTGGAACCAGCATGTATATTGCTCAAACCGTAAGTTGGATTTTAGCTTCTTGCATGACTTTATACATAACCTAACATGCATTTGATGAGTGATTGTGTCATTGTGCATCGCTTTGGAAAAACAATGTCTGTTGTGTCTACGTCTGTTCCACGTAATAAAGTCACATAATATGCAGTATTGATGCATTTTAGGCTAAAAGAGATTTTTGTTCAATCATCTAATGGGTGGTGTTATCTCTCATAGGCTTTATACACAGGCATGGTTATCTATGCCCCTGCACTTGCCCTTAATCAAAGTAAGTAAAGAACCATCTTTCATTTATTAATGTCAAAAGCCATTTAACAAAGCCTGCCAGAAGAAATAGTAATGCCTCCTCATAACTTCACACATGAATATTAAATCAAATAATGCTTGCATTTAAAATGCATATTGGTGATTCTTCAATTAGAGAAACTTTTCTGTAATACATTATGTTTTTAGGGAAATAAATGCTTACAATGAGTGTTATTTAGCTTTTGTGTACAATTAAAAACAATTTTAATAACAACAAAATAGTTGTCCCCAATATGGCAATACATTACCAAATATCATTTTCACTGATGAAACAAACAGTTTATAGGGTTAGTTCACCCAAAAATTAAAATTCTGTTATCATTTACTCGCTCTCATGTCGTTCCAAACACGTAAGACTTTCGTTCAACTTCAGAACACAAATTAAGATATTTTCAATGAAATCTGAGAGATTTCTGTCCCTTCATTGACAGCTACGCAATTGAGTGGTTTAGTCCAAAATTTCTGAAGAGACACAATCACTTTATTTGATGAACAGATTGAATTTTTTTAGTCACATATAAACATTTATCAGCGAACATAAACAGAAGCTCAACCAAACTTGCTTTACGAGCTCAAAGTGCTGCGTAGCACACGAGAATGAACCTCACTGGTTCTCGTGCGTCAAGCGAACATGCTTGAGCTTCCATTTACCATACCTGATGTGTGAGTTGAAGAATGTTTATATGTCAATTAAAGCCTAAATTCAATCTGTTTGGTGTATAAAGCGATCGACTAAACCACTCAATTCATATGCATTAGTTTTAAGATCCCTTTTTAAAGAGTCAAAGTGGTAGTTGTGTAGCTGTCAATGGAAGAACAGAAAGCTTTCAGATTTCATCAAAAAAAAATCTGTTCTGAAGATGAACGAAAGTCGGACGGGTTTGAAACGACATGAGGGTGAATAAATGATGACAGAATTTTCATTTGTGGGTGAACTAACGCTTTAAAGACAGTTTCAGCAGTCAAAAGTGCCCCTAACTGATGAACACCCCATAAACACAGTCATTTCTATAAATACTCTCTTGTGTTGCAGTCACAGGTCTGGATCTGTGGGGAGTGCTTGTAGCAACAGGGGCCGTCTGCATCATCTACTGCACCCTGGTCAGTAACATCATTCAGTTTAATCATAATTTCACATACTGTTTGAAATTGCAGAAAAGGGCAAGAAAAGATAGCCTAATGTCCCATACACCCCAGGGTCATTTACTAGTTTTGCATTAACTTCCATGAAAAATAAAATCAATATAGGCTGTAAAAAAAGCTCCATTTTCCATTCATGCCACTCTTAAAAATAAAGGTTCTTTATTGCATCAGTGGTTCCATGAACAACATCCATGAAACATCCATGTTTCAATGCACAAAAGGTTCGTTATAGTGAAAAAAAGACTCTTTTGATAATTAAATGTTCTTCACAGTAAGAAAAAATGGTTCTTTAAAGCATTGTTTACTAAAAGGTTCTTTGGGGAACCAAAATGATTCTTCTATGGCATCGCTATGAAAACCCACTTTTATGTTGTACTTGGTCTTCAGGTGTTCATCTTATGGTGTGCACAAACGGGCATCCTGCATTAATTATGAATTTGTGACTTTTATGCAAAAATGCTTTTGTTAACAGGGAGGGCTGAAGGCAGTGATATGGACAGATGTGTTCCAGATGATCATCATGTTGGGTGGGTTTGTGGCGGTCATCGTTCGCGGGGCTGTGCTGCAGGGGGGACTCGGGAGGATCTGGAACGACAGCTACTATGGAGGACGTTTGGAAACATTCAGGTAAAGGAATCTGTTCTAGAAAACTAGATCACATATACACTACTGATAAAAAGTTTGGGGTCAGTAAAATGTTTTTCAGGTTCAAGGATACATTAAATTGATCACAAGTGACAGTAAAGACATTTGTAACGTTACAAAAGATTTATATTTTAAATAAATGCTGTTCTTTTGAACTTCCTACTCATCAAGGAATCCTGAAAAAATAAATAAATTAATGTATCACGGTTTCCACAAAAATATTAAGCAGCACAACTGTTTTCAACATTAATAATAGTATATGTTTCTTATATAAGCATGTTAGAATGATTTCTGGATCATTTGACACCGTGGGCTGCTTTACCATCACAGGATAAAATTACAAAAAGAAAGAAAGACAGATAGACAGAGTCACTTCTAAAATGTTTCTTTTCAGTTTTGATCCTGATCCTTTGAGGCGTCATAGTTTCTGGACAATCATTGTTGGCGGCAGTCTGATGTGGGCGTCCATGTACTCAATCAACCAATCACAGGTGCAGCGCTACATTTCCTGTCGGACAGTAACTCATGCCAAGCTGTGAGTATTCACTCAAGACATGATATTATTAGACTTTACTCATGCTCCTACAGCTAATACTGCAGATATTCAAACGTAAACACTGGCGTTCTGTCAATATTTGCCCACATAGATCTCTGTATCTGAATATGGTGGGATTATGGGTCACAGTGAGTTTGGCAATGCTCTCTGGTCTCACCATGTACTCCATCTATAAAGACTGTGATCCTTTCACCAATAAAGATGTAGGAGCTTCAGACCAGGTAATACAAGTCCCAGCAGTGACCTCTTAATCTTTACTCACAGTGCTTACAATTAATCTGACCAACTAAAATGCTTTCCAGCTCCTTCCTTATCTGGTGATGGACATACTAGCAGATTTCCCAGGACTGCCAGGCTTGTTTGTGGCTGCAGCTTACAGTGGAACATTAAGGTGAACAATAAATATCTGTCAAA
The DNA here is from genome assembly GCA_003731715.1 of Anabarilius grahami. NCBI lineage: Eukaryota > Metazoa > Chordata > Actinopteri > Cypriniformes > Xenocyprididae > Anabarilius > Anabarilius grahami. The sequence continues at coordinate 427,643 of RJVU01043279.1, read as the reverse complement.
TAAGTCCATTATGATCATTTTGGGAAAGTTGTTCTAACTAGAACCATGGTCATTGT
>RJVU01043279.1:380535-427514 GCA_003731715.1 Anabarilius grahami | reverse complement strand
TAACTTTGTTTATTTTTTTTACTATTTTTTAACTATTCATATCTTAATTTTCATACTTATAGTTTTCTATTTAAAGCTATACTAAATATTACAATGTTTGTGTTGCCAAGTCCACAGTTTTCCCGCGGAATTGGGCTACTTTAACACTGTTGCCGCGGGTTGAAGCAACCCCAAATGACATGATATTTAGCCCCTGGAATGCGATTTTACTCCCCTGAAATATATATAATATAATATATATGGTTATGATTATTTTAAATTACNATGGTAATGATTATTTTCAATTACCATATAAAACTATACTAAATATATTATTGTTAATATGTATTTAAAAATATTACAAATGTATAAATATTTACATTATTATAGTTTTTTTTCCAATTATAGTTTTCTCTATAATACTATACTAAACTATATTAAATATATTATTGTTAGTTAATATTTCTATATTTTTAGCCTATTTATTTAAAGCTTAAAACATAACTTACTAATAAACATAACTTAAAACAATACTAATAAAAAATTAGGTCATTAGGATTTAGCTGACAAAAAGTGTGTGATCCTCTGACTTTTAAGGCTTGATGAAACACTCAATGTGATTTTTGTTGAGGTCAGGTCACACGTCAGACACCATCAGTCATAGTTTTTGTGTTGTGTTTCAACAGTACGGTGTCATCGAGTATCAACGCTCTGGTGGCTGTCACAGTGGCGGACTTTATGAAACCAGCATGGCCCTGGCTGACAGAGAAACAGCTGTCCTGGATCAACATGGGCATGAGTGAGTTTCAGTGCAACAGCTGTATACACTGACAACTGCACGCTTCACTTCAGAACAAAGCAGGGGATGGAGGGGGAAGATGGATTGACGTGCATGTTAAAGTTTAATGGTGTACTGCTCATTCCTAGGTGTATTCTATGGAGCTGTATGCATTGGAATGGCTGGTGTTGCCTCCATGATGGGCAATATACTGCAGGTAAACCTATTCTATGCACAAAGTACATTTTTAATGTAATTGCAATAATGTCCCTGCTTGTGGTTTAAATCCACTGTATCTAAAGCACCCTCTGCTGATAACAGACTGTAATGACATGCTGCGAATCCCTTCCTCCACAGGCAGCTCTGTCCATATTTGGTATGATCATTGGCCCTCTCTTGGGCCTTTATCTCCTCGGCATCTTCTTCCGCTGTGCGAACTCCACTGTAAGAACTTTTTCAAATATTTCAGTTAAAATGTTGCATTTTTTGCTTTTTACATCATGCGACAAGCACACCCATAGTTTGTATAAATTTCAAGACCACTGCCACATCAAGAAAAAGTACTCATTGCACTTTTAACACTAAATAAAATTCATGTATTCCTACAGGGAGGCTTAGTTGGTTTGATTTCCGGCCTGGTCATAACGTTATGGGTGGGAATTGGAGCTCAGTTGTATCCTCCTTTACCTGAGAAGACCCTCCGCCTTCCTTTGAGTGTGGAAGGATGCATTGCACAGAATGTGAATGAAACCACTACTATGACACCATTCAGCCCAGTCCTACAAAGCACAACTCCACAGTTAGTAACCCCTAATTCATGTATATATATCATTACTCTAGTCTTCATGTGTCACATGACCCTTCAGAAATCATTCTAATTTGCTGATTTGCTGCTCAAGAAACATTTCTTATCGTCAATGTTGGAAACAGTTGTTCTGCTTAATTTTATGGGCAGTCAAAATAAAAAAAAAGCGAAAAAACAGCAATTATAGAAATATTTTGTAACATTATAAATGTCTTTACACTATTGATCAATTTAATAAAAGTATTAATTTCTTAATATAAAAAACTTTTTCTGTTTGTTTTGATGGAATCTATACTGCTCACATTTTAAAAACGAGCAAACACACTGACATCGAAGCTAACTGTAACTGTCTCATGCTGTCCTTCAGGCCAAGACCAGTTTTGGCAGACAACTGGTATTCTCTGTCCTACCTGTACTTCTGTCCAGTGGGCATTCTGGTGACCATGATCACAGGACTAGTAGTTAGTGCAATCACAGGTAAGAAGACTCTTTCTCATCTTCTTGTTGGGGAGGCAAACAATCAGAGATTGAACCTAAACTTTGATTGTTTACTTTTTTATTTTATTTTAGGTGGCTGTAAGCAGCAGAAAGTTCGACCCGAGCTCTTTATTAGAAAGTCAGATCTCTTTTGTTTTGGATGCAGAAACTCAGACTCAGAGGTGAGACCTTTCATTACTAGTGTGACAAATACTGTCCAAAATAATAGAACAGGACCAATATATTTTTGCATTGTGACATTATTTTAACCCCCCTCCCCCCATATATATATATGCAATAAATGCTTTTTTTTAAAAAAAATTTATATATTGCAGCAATGCAAAAATATATAATTATATAAAGTTTTAAAAATGTCTGTAGTTAATACAGTATACATTTTTTGTAGTGCTTAGCCATTTCATTACTAAAGTTTTAGTAAATCTGCTTTGCGAAAGATGCTTAATAACTGCATTGCATGTTTTATTCTTTTTAGGTGTCAGACTTGATTGAGAAAGAGCCAAACCACATCCAGGGTCTGGACAGTCCAGTTTTCTATGACAATGAAATTGCACTGAAAGAGAAAGACCAGAAGGAGAAGATCACAAAGTTTTAGATGTGAAATATGGATATGTTGTAAATAATAAATTATGACTATTTTTGTATGTTGAAATTGCTAAGTGATGATGATAAATTTCATTTTTTNTTTTTTTTTTTTTTTTTAAAAACCTTCCCATAAGAGAAACAAGAAATTAATATTAAGTGTCTATTTTTGTGCCAGCAGGTTACTGTATATGGGCTGTTTTCAAACTATAGACAGTCTGCAATTTTCATGATCAAGTTTTGAATAATTTACACTGCTGTATATACTAAAAGTTTTGAATTAAATCGGAATTGTTTTGAAATAAAATTTGACAAATGATTATGTCAAACTCACTGAGTATCATTCACACACAAAAGTTAGCAGAAAAAAGGGAAAACACTGAAATCAAACAATTACTTCAGAGTGAGGCACACACAAGGGTTAAACAATGGCTGAACACCCTCCTCCTCGATGCCGGTAAAGGAAGTCAGTCATTCAAGGCCGGCCCACTCTACCTGTTTGTTTGACGTGGACTTGTTTTCTTCAGGGAGTGGAAAAAGCATTGAGCCTGAAGCAGGTGGAGCGTAATAACTGCTGCGCGGCACTTCCTGGTTTCACTACCACGGTTTGTTTCAGCTTACAGGTAAGTTCTGCTCTTGTTGTCATATATTAATACTGTCATAAACTACTTATATATATATATATATATATAAACTACAACAATTACACAAACAATATGGTGTAAGAGAATGAAAGTGAGATGATAGAAAGAGATGAGTGGAATTAGTTTCGAAAGATTCATAACATACAGTTGTTCTCATAATAATGTACTTTATGTAAATTATCAAAATTGTCAGTGAGAATGTTAAATTATGTGAGGCCACTTTAATTAAGGAAATTCTGTAATGGATGACATAAAACAGGTCGCCCATGATTGATTGTTTAGCTCATGCAAAAACCATGTGGCTCTTTGTTGTCTTCGGTTTCATGTCAGCGCCATTTTTGATGGCTCATCTTCTTCTAAATTTCTGTATATGTTCTAAACATATACAGTATGCTTTTTTTTTTTTATGTACATATTAATTCAAATGTCCAGGACAATAAAAGAAAAACCTATTGTTTGAATCAAATGACTATAATCCACTGATTATAGTACTAAAATTCAAAGGAAGTCATGATGACACCTTTTTACAAGAAATAAATGTTCTTAGTAAAAGGAAGCTTTGCAAGCGCCTAGCAGGAAACCACATGTCAACACCACAGATAAACACACTGAATTAGGCTGTATGCCTGTATCTTTTGACCTAGACTGACTTATGCTCTGTGTTTTTTGTTTTTTATTTAAAGGAGAAAGCAGTTGGAACAGTTATGGGTGTGTTAACTCTTCGGCTTTTGGTATGTGGCCAACTAATATTGTTTTCATTGGTTGTGAATAATATAACCTATGCACAACCGAACAATGAGTCACCAACAAAAGCTCCACCTCTGACTGCAACAGGAAACCAAACAAAGAACAATGCTTCAGATTCATTCAGCACTTCAGCATACAATGGTAGTGCTACAAATCAAAACAACTTGACAACCCAGGTGACTACTATTGGTATCAATAGTACTGTGGGACCCACCCAAAGCAATGTAACAGTCACAGGACCGGCAGTGCAGGCAAACTCAACAACAAACCCTCAGACAACCCAATCAGGCACATCCTCAACAATCAACATCAATTCAACAGCTGTCACTTCTACAGACAACAGCACTCACAGTAACAATGAAAGTGCTACATCAAGCACTACACCAGTGACCAAATCAACAGCGATTACTTCCACCTCTGTAATTCAAAACAGCTCAACTTCTTCCAATGAATCTCAAGGTAGGTCTATATCCTAGCATTAATAATGTAAACCAAATAATGAAATATGTTTATCCTGCATAACTATTCCTACCTCTATTTTAAAGCAGGTGGTGGCCTGAATCATTCAGAGAAATCTCTGACCATTTTATTCAGCATTCTGCTCGGTGTGATAGTTCTGGTAATTCTGGTGAACTTTATGTACAAGTACGGCAGAAGCAAAGAGAGAAGTATCCAATATACTCATCGCCGTCTCCAGAATGAAGATACAGGTTAGACAAATCTGTTATCTGTTTATGATCTTATGGAAATGGGTTATAGTCTTGGAAAGTTGTCAGGAAAATTCCAACATCATGCTGTCAGGTCGTGAATGCATGGGCAAGCACATTTAATCTAGTATATAGTTTATAGTAATCATAAAGATTATTATATTGACTATAAAATTTGAATAGTGTTACAGTATTATCTGTAAATTGCTTTCACAGGTGAGCCGTTTGCAGTGTCAGATGACACGCTGGTCATTTCAGGAGGACTCTATGATGGCCCTCAGATTTACAACCCCACCATGACAGTGCAGAACGATGAAGAATACCAGACAGACATACCTGGATTTGCTTCCAGACCTTCTCAGTTCCGCTTGGAGTTTCTGAGAGAGGATCAAGACAGAGCATTTGACAACGAGACCTCCACCTTTCAGACATTCCATGCACATGACCAAGAGCCTTAAGATCTCAGAAACAAACCTCTTTTTATTAAAAAAACAAACAAAAATACAACAACAAAACTTTTTGAGCTGAAAATTTTACTTTTACTTGAAGCCTCTATGAAAAAAGGCTGTTTTTAAACTGCTAAATAAATCTTTTGAACAAGTAAAATTACTGAACATAACAGAAAAACACAAATATAAATGTAAATACAAAGATTTGTAACCGCAACAACTGTACCAGGAACCATATTTTTGATAAACATTGTAAGGTACTGTATATTAACTGAATAATACTATTATGTGAAATTGAGTACTGAAAGCTAAGAATAAATAATATAAATATTTCTGCACACCAGTCGAAATTGTAATCAATCAAAAGCAATCATATGCACATTTTTTTTTTTTTTTTTTAAAGGATAAAATCAAATTTTTGATGCAAACAGTTTCAAGCAAAGATCTTGTCTGTTACTTTTTTTTTCTTCTTATCTGAACTGCTAACAGTGGTCCATCCAGCATCTCGCATTCTCTTCATTGCAGCCAGTTTCAGCGCTGCTCCTGGAGACTTGCACACGAAAGAACTCTGAACCTGTACATCATTTGCACATGATGTCAGTCAAATTAAGAACATAAAGAAGTCAAATTTTGATAAAACTGGTCAAATGTGTGTTTTTTTTAACCTTGAACATGTCCAAACTCTCTGCATCTGGGTCTTTTGGCTGCATAGGTTTCTTTGATTTAACAGGTCTTGGAGAGAAACTCTGCACACCAGATTAAGAAAGAATTAAGAAAGAGTAACAAACCACAAGCACAAATAAATAAGCAGAGCATTGAAAAGTGTTTGTCTGTTTATAGCACAGTACTAGTGTTGTCACGGTACCAAAATTCCAGTAGTCGGTACCGATACCATGAAAATTTTACGGTTCTCGGTACCAATTTCGGTACCACAGCAAAATCTGTTGAAACTATTTTACTATTTTATATAGCCTATTTTAAAAACATTCAATATGATTTGGAGTGTGTGTTTGTGTGTGTGTGTGTGTAGGCTATATATATAAGCTACCTCAATTAAATACATTTTGAAAAAAATAAAATAAAAAAAATTATATATATATATATATATCATATATATGAAAAAAAACAGCATATGCTGGTACGGTAGGTTTTGAAGCTGGTATGCTGGTCCATGCTGGTCCTAAACCGTTCTGCTGCTGGTCCTTCTGGTCCTGGACCAGCATAGGAACAGCTCAAACCAGCATAACAGCTTCGAAACCTACCAGCATATGCTGTTTTTTCAAAAGGGGTAACAGACGTGCATGTTTATTTTAGCTATTCCGTTAGTGAAACAACACACTACAGCCTGTAAACTATGAAATAAATATCGGTAAATAATGGTAACCTAAATAATAAGAAAGTTAAATATTATTTAAAAAAAAAATCGTTTTTTATTTCCACACATAGATGCGTCATATAGCCAAAGTCCCGTTATTATAGTCTTTGATATAGCCGCTCTGCGCTTTGAGAGGGATGTGGGACACAAGCAGGAAAGAGACCATTTCTCTTTAATAATATCTTCATGTTATCTCCTGATGATACAAGCAACTGACACTTGTTGTAAAAGGTCCGAAGAGCGAGTTTTATCTTCAGCAAGGGCAAGACATTCAGGCTGTTTGATTTTGCACTGTCAGAGAAAGCGAAAGTAAAAATCACCGGCGTGTGAAACGCACTATACAAATAAACTTGACGCGCCTTATAAAGTCTAATAACAAGCACAAACTGTGTTAAATAGAAATTGACGTGCAAGCAAAAAGGTTTCTGTCCAACGGTGTTTTTTGTACTTTACCACAGTAAAGAATGCGAATAGCCAATAGGTCTAAATGCGAACGAAAGAAAGAAACGTTTATAATCCCCTGTGTTCTCATTCGGCATGAACCAAAATGTTTCCATGGCTGCGATGTCACATTTAATATTATTTCTTTTGTAAACAAAGCTTTGTGCTACACTCGTGTCATATTCAAGTAAATACTGCCACAGCCCTATCAATGGGTACCGAATATACCCGGATTCTCTGTACTACCTGTACTACAGAAATGCTGGTATCGTCACATTTTCAAAATTTCAGTACCGACTTGTACCGAAGTACCGGTACTTTTGACAACACTACACAGTACTAATGGTATGCGAATTGAGTGACAGTAGATACAATTTACCAGTATGTCATTGCTGTCGGAGTTGTCTGACTTTGGGTCCAGCTTCAGTATATTTTTCTTCCAAGACCCTGTAACCTTAGGTGAGGGTGGTGTGCGGATTCTGAATGACTTGAAGTGGAATAAATAAACAAACAAATAAACTGGCTGGTATAAATGCTCAAGATGAATGATGACTTGTGCAAACAGTTAAGATTGCCCCCATACCTTTATTTGAGGTGTTGTTCCAGATTTTTTGCCCAGGCTCCATAATGGTGTATGAAGGACTTCATTCACTTCTCCCTTGCATCAATAATAAAAAAGAAAGATTGTTAGATGATAGATGTGAAGAATAAGAATGTACAAAATGCACAAAGATAATGGAAAAAGAACCTACAGCAGGAGTGTAGGATGCATTTGTTGATGGAGTTTCATTTTCTTCCTCATACAGAAGCTTCTTAGTGGACACAGCTTTCTGAGTTTTAGATATCTTGTTTCTTCCCTTCTTTGGTTTGATTTCAGTTATCTAAAACAAGATTTTCATACTGCACTTTTCACTTTAAATTGCCATGTATACTTATGGTATCTCATTTGACCAGATACTACCTGATAAAGTGTGTCTTTTTCAAGAGATGAAACTGGTGTCCTCAAGGTCACCTTTTCTCCTTTGAGCTTTTCTAATTGTTGTCTCAGCTCACCATTTTCCACTTGCAGGTGGGACAGCTCCAGTTCCTAAATTAGAGATTTTTTATACTATACCTACTAAAGGGACAAAGTCTCACTATAGCAACTTTTGGTTAAATGTCTCAAACAAAATGGTAACTCTACAATTAATGCATTAATCAATCTTTTGGTCCTAGGACTTCTGCATTAGCATCTCGGGCATTTAATGACAAACTCTGTTATGCTGAGCATGAAATTCAATGCAAACAACGGATTTCAAGTTAAGCAATAAAAAAAAGTCAAATAATTACCAGTGATGCTTTGCTTGCGTTGACTTCAGCTTCTCTCATCCGTTTTTCACTCAGCTCTGCATCTTTTTCTTCCACCATTTTGTCATACTCATGCTGCCAAGAAAAGAAAACATTAAAATGAATGGAAAGTGCTTAAAAACAATTGAAAATATTGTAGAATTTCAGAGACCACAGAGAAATATTAAGAATGATAATGACCTTGTGCCTCTCCATCAAAGCAACCATGTCTGATATCTTCTGCTGGCATTTAATTTCTGTGTCATCTTTACTCTTTAGTGCCTCCATGGCTGTTTGCTTCAGGTTTTGCACCTTGAAAAAAAAAATCCATCCATTATTTGCATCGAGTCTTGTTTTTTTTTTTTCAGTTATTGCATTTAATAGGAAGAAAAATCACCTCAAGTTTGAGTTGTTCCTCTGCTGTTGACATGTCTTCAAGGTCAGAGCGTATTTTCTGAAGCTCCTCTATGTGACCTTTCTTTAAATCATCCGAATCTTCCTTCAGTTTACTCATCTAAGAGAAATATGTCAAATACTGTAATATGACCACTGTTTTACTTCATAATTCAAATGTATGAAAAAGCAGTGTATGCAATCTAAATCCTCTAAGAAAACTTGTCACAAATTAAATTAATTTCACCAGGGTCTCTTATTTTTCACATTCTCCCCTCCAAACAGCTGCTGAATAAAATTAATACAATTCTGAATACCCTTTTGGCAAAATGGGTTGTGAATGCTGTTTCGTGTTCTTTTTTTAACATTATCATTTAGCAAAATAATATTGAAACCTTCTTTTACTCATTCCTTGTGAGCTTTTGTTTTGGTTTTAAGAAAATTTTCAGTTTAAAAACGTTTTTGAGTACAGTGCACACTACTGTATATGTACAACTAAATCTGATTTTTACCTTCGACTCCAATGCTTTGAGTTTTTTGTCTTTCATCAGAAGTTCTTTCTTTGCGCCTTTGCCCTGTTGGCATGATTAAACATGAATTATTGTTAGACACGTGAGGTTATACACCTCAACAAACTAAAAGAATAAAACAATATAATAATGTGAACGCACACTCTCTCTTAACTGCTCCTGAACATTCTTTCTCTCTTCATCTTGAACAGCAATTTTTGCAGTTAAAATATCCACCTGTTCCCTGGAATATGAAATTGTACATGTAAGACAAAATAAAACTACAAATGAATCCAAATTTGCAATGTTGCAAGACAAAAGTCTCCTCCAGTCTTACTGAAGCTGTTGCTTCTCTCTCTCAAGTCTATCTATTTCTGTCTTCTCCCGTTCTGCATTTGCATTGCTTTCCTGTTTAAAAAAATAAATAAAATAAACCATCACATGCAGCATTTGAGGTCATTTTATCAATTTACAACATTTAGAGGCTTGATTTAATTTACAAACCATTAGATGAGACTGAAGGACTTTCTTCTCTAAAGCACCACTATCAACCTGTTGTTGAATGATGTCTTTCTGAATCAGCAGGTCATTAAACTTCAACATAAGCTCCTTGTAATTCTCCCTTCAAGGGAAAACAACTTCAATAAGTTCAATAAAATATTGAACAGATTTCAATGATTCAATAGCAAAATGGCCAAAATGCTTAATTTAATGATATTTAAATGAACATTACATTGTTAACTAATTTTCTTATATGAAATGTAGTGTACATCCCTGTCTCGACATATAATTACTCACAATACAAATCCATTTGCAAAACATTTTGATGCTAAAAGAATTTAAAGATAGAGGTACCCTTACATTACTACCCATACCAAGATTATCTGTATAGTATGTGACACAGTAAGCAATAAATTAGAGGTTCACTTTGAGATTCAAAGATTAACGGTGTAAAACCTGACAGGTTTGTGTTTGCACTTACTTCTGTTGCTTTATGTCCCTCTCCAATCGTTCTACTTCTTTAGATGAATTACGACTGCTCTCCAAAGCTCCTGACAATTGTTCCTCCATCTCTTTCAATTTAGCCTGGATGAAATATGTACATATTCAATTTGAATATCCAAGTTATTGTCCATGTTCCATCATATAACTCAACCCAAATAAATACATATGCTATGGAATATAGTGAAAAACTGAAAGACAAAAACAACATCTTGACCTCTTTTAAGACAACTTCTTCTTGCAGCTCTTCATTGTCGTTTCTAGCTTTTGTCAGGGCCTCCTTCATGTTTTTATTTTCTGTTGTGACATTCTCCACAGCATCCTGAGAGAGGTGAATGTGAGATATGAAGCACATGTAGCATTGAAATTATGGAGGATGCATTTTACTACGCAGATGAATGCTTAATGACCGTCTCCTCACCTTCAAATGATTTGTCTCACTTTGTTTCTCTTCAAGTGAAGCAATAAGCTGGAGCATCTGAACTTCACTTGCCTTTAATTCCTCCTTTATAGAGCAGAGTGAATTTGACTTCTCATCCTGTTACAGAAATACTGTGAGCTTAGTTTCATAAATGCATAAATCATAGATTATAAATGCTTAAACAGAGGGGAAAATGCATACCAGCTCATCTCTGAGTATCTGTATTTGCTTGCTATGGTCCTCTTTCTGCCCCTTGATAACATCTGCATGAAGATAATGCAACCAATAATCTTAGAATGGTGCCAACAAGGCATGCAACTGTGAAATTATTCATTAAAATTTACAGATTTAACACACCCAATTCTGCACTTTTGTCACTGAGTTCATTCACCACTGAATTTATCTTTGTCTTAAGGTCTTGTACCCTGTGAAAACAGAGGACTCATTCAATAATGGATTAAAAATTAATTATTAAAGTTCTTGCTTAAATATTGTAATTCATTTTCACCTGTGCTATCATCTTAAACTGGATTTACAAAACTAGGTCTTGTACTGATATACTCTCTTTAACATACCTCTGTATCTCAGATGTTAGTGAGGATTGCAAAGAATTCACTGTCAGCTGCATCTCTGCAAGTTGGTTCGACTGTTGCTCTTTGATGTTGTTTAGTTCCTCTAGTTCAGTGTCTTTCTTTTGAACAATTTTCTCATGGTTCTCCTTGCTTTGCTCCAGTTTGTCAGTTAAGGCACTCTGGTTTTCCTTGAGAAAGAGATACAATACAATACACCACGAAACAACAACATGAGTTCTATTAATCTTTAAGTATTACCCTTACCCTTAAAGGGTTAGTTCACCCAAAAATGAAAATTATGTCTTTAATGACTCACACTCATTCCGTTCCACACCCGTAAGACCTCCGTTCATCTTTGGAACACAGTTTAAGATATTTTAGATTTAGTCCGAGAGCTTTCTGTCCCTCCACTGAAAATGTATGTACGGTATACTGTCCATGTCCAGAAAGGTAATAAAAACATCATCAAAGTAGTCCATGTGACATCAGCGGGTTAGTTAGAATTTTTTGAAGCATCGAAAATACATTTTGGTCCAAAAATAACAAAAACTACGACTTTATTCAACATTGTCTTCTCTTCCAGGTCTGTTGTCAATCCGCGTTCACGACTCCGCAGTGACGTGTTATCTGGTGCGCCCGAGCTTCGTTTACAGTCTGAGGGAGACGCACGCTGTATTCAAGCTATTCTACATAGCAGCCATAGCTTTAGTCGCTCTGGATCGTTTACCGGGAAAGAGTAAAAGTGAATCCTTTCATCTGTCGGCGTTGGTAATGCACTTTTACGTCGCCGTGGTTGTTTTTGGCGATTAGGACATCTGCGACATGCACACTTACGCACCATTTTAAAAAATATAGCAATACCAAAATACAAACAATGTAGAATAGCTTGAATACAGCCTGCGTCTCCCTCGGACTGTAAACGAAGCTCGGGCGCACCAGATAACACGTCAGCAGCGTCACTGCGGAGTCGTGAACGCGGATTGACAACAGACCCGGAAGAGAAGACAATGCTGAATAAAGTCGTAGTTTTTGTTATTTTTGAACCAAAATGTATTTTCGATGCTTCAAAAAATTCTCACTAACCCACTGATGTCACATGGACTACTTTGATGATGTTTTTATTACCTTTCTGGACATGGACAGTATATCGTACATACATTTTCAATGGAGGGACAGAAAGCTCTCGGACTAAATCTAAAATATCTTAAACTGTTTTCTGAAGATGAACGGAGGTCTTACGGGTTTGGAACGACATGAGGGTGAGTCATTAATGACATCATTTTCATTTTTGGGTGAACTAACCCTTTAAGTAAGTCCAAAACAATCATATTAGTAAACACAAACCTCAATCTCCCATTTGAGTTGCTCCATCACCCTGAGTTTTTCCTCAAGCACCTCACGGTCCTGTGTAACGCTCTGAAGTAATTTCTGATGTTTCACTAAAAGCAACATGAGTGAAAATAAATGACTTGTAGAAAAATTAAGAAAAGACTTATGCAAATGTTTCCTGCATTCCTACTTGCAGACTCCTCTAGCAGAATGCAGCTTTGCTTTGCCTCTTGGAGTTTTACTGAAACATCTTTTAGATTGTTTTCTTTTTCTTGGATTTTTTCTTGAAGCATGGCAACCTTAACAAGGAACACAAAATACATATGTGTTTTAGTCACAACATGAACACAAAGACAGTGTTACTTTATGTGTAACACTGAAAAGCAACACTAGAAAGTGTTACTTTATGCAAGATTATTCAAAATCAAGACTAACCTCTTTTTCCTTTGCATGGCATTCACTCTTGAACTTAACTTTAAGATCCTCAAACTGTGTAAGGCATTCTCTTACTGTATCATATGCAAACAAAACAATGTTAAAATGTTTCATTTTGTCCTGTCAAATACAGTATATGCTTAAAAACTTAATTAGATTATAAAAAATAGACAAATTATTTAAATATGAGCACGTTTCAACATTTCCTGCTGATCAGCCTCTGCCTGCTTCCGAAGACATTCAAATGCTGCCACCATCCTCTGTAAATGAACAAATTACAGTGTCATGAAAAATACTGTCCCAACTGGACATATTTCCCACGCTTCGTCAGTAATAAATAAATAAATAAATAAGTAAATACACTCATTATAAAGTTACCTGAATATTCTCACTGTTCTGTATAAATAGATCATGAGTTTCTTCCCGTTCAGCCTCAACTATTTCAGGCAAAATGAAAAACACATTATTGTTCTCTAATAATTGGCATTGAATTAATACATTATGTTATGCTATATGACATCTATCTTTTAACATGCTCTCACTTACACAGATTCATTTTCTCAGCAGATCTCTCAAATGTGTCCTTTAGTATGTTACACAAATTTCTGGTTGCATTACTTCTGCATGATAAAAATATAATAATATAATATAACATAATATAATATAATATGTGCTTATATAAATATTACCCATGATGTACATACTTATTTCTAAGGTCTTCATTCTCATTGAGCTGATCCTCTAATTTCATGCTCAGTGTTTCATTTGCAAACTGCAACAGACATAATTTAAAATAATAATTAATAATTTATAATAAATTAAATTAAAACAAATGTANCTCAAAGTATTTACCTGAAGCTCTTGAATGGCTTTACGCTGCGTCTCAATGGTTTTTCTGTTCTCCTGAAGCTTCCTGTCTTTTTGTGAAATCTCAGAATCTATTCTGAACTTCCACGTTTTAATTTTCTCAGCTTCATCGAGCAATCTGGAGTACAGCTGGCTGGATCTTAATGATGTCTATAATGCAAAAACACCATAGTAATTAAACTGCTTAGATTTATTTTCATTATACATTGTATTGAATTCATAACATGGACCTTAAACCATTCTACAGTATACAAATACATTAATAATTAATCATTTAAGCAATAAACTACAATACAAAATTAAATGAGCATTCAATCTAACCTCCTCCTTTTCCATTGGCATGACTGCAACCTTCTTCATACCCTCTTTAATATCAAAGTATTAGGTTTAATGAACATGTTGCTTTTAAGACTAGCATTGACACTACATTAAAACATTTACATTTTATTCATATTTATTAACATACACATCTCCATTTTAAACTTTATAAATGTTACCTGGTCTTGATATCTTCGTAGGAAGCACCATTTTTGATGGAAATGGCAGGCTTGTCTCCATATCTGAACACTTGTAACTCTACAAACAAAATAAATATGTATCAGTCTAACGTACAATTAAATGTTCACACAGCAGTTTTAGAAGCCAGGACAGAGTCAAATAGCAACATTAGCACAAACAGAGAATTTACAAGTTTGCCAACCTGATCAGGAAGAGAAAAAAGACCGTTTTCTTCAAACAAGCCTGTTTCCTGAGGCTTCACTGCAGACACTTGATTCAAATGAGCTCTTGGGGGCACCAACAGTTTGAAGTTGAATGGTTTTTGCATTCTGTGGAGTCAAACGAAACATCACTTCAAAAAATCCTCAGAAATGTATACCGAATAGTTTTATTGTTGAGTTCTTCCCCTTTTGAGATACTAGCTAGCAGATAAAGTAACGTTAACGTTAAGTAAAAAACGTTATGACGGTTAAACAGTTATTCCTCTCAAACTCCTCAGTTAGACAGTTATTCCTCACAAATGATCCGATTTTCGTTACTTTTCCTCTTTTATAAACTATGCTTATGTAATTAAACTTAATTTTAAAGCATTTTACCTTTAAACAATTCACCCGATCTCTTTCTCAACGGCTTTTATGATCGATTCGACTCCGCTAACCAACGGATTTTACCTGACGTCAGTTGTTTGACTCGCGCGACGCCGATTTTAAATGGTTTGCGCGCCGCTGTTCCAGCCACGCGCTGATTCAAATTAGCAATAGCAGAACCAGCACGGTTTGTCGCAACTTTGTAAATATTACAAATTACAAAAAAAGTGTTAACCTTGATGGCAAGCTTGAAAAGTAGTACATTGATCTCGGCGCCTCAGAGACCAAAGGTAACATAAATAAACACATTAAATTTTCACATGCTGACATCTTCTGAAATCAGATTATTTCCAAAAGCACAACTGAACATTTTACTGTGGATACCGGTCACATTTATGAAAGGTGCGTCCAAAAAAGGGTTAAATCTTCACTATTATCACATGGGTTTTGACTAGCCCAGTGGTTCCCAAACGGGGGTACGTGAGGTGACAAAGGGGGGTAACGTTACGCGAACAAAATGCTGAGTAGTTCATTTAATTCTACCTTAAAATAATATTAAAATCGATCATGTATTTCTAACTGCCAAAATGTCGTAAATCCAGTACATTCAATCAAATTACCTCATCATTTGCTGTCAAAAATGACTGTATCCATCCACACAAGCAGCATGCATATGATAGATTTACATCGCGCTAAATTACTGTCGTTCTCGACAATGCACCTTTGCAAAAGTGGGGATTTAGCTCTTACTCACATGAAGAACAGATATAGACACAGATAGTGGATAGAATTCGATTTAAGCCTCAAACTTTCTCTGATACAAAAACATACCTTGTGTGAGTTCTTGTATTTAAAGATGATAACGAGCAAGAACGCAATTGTTCCCAAATATCCACATGACTGCAAACGTGACATTATTATACAACAGGTCAAAAAATAAAACGTACATTTTAAACACAGTACTGTCAGTATTTACTCTATTTTGCAATGAAATAATAGTTCTAACGAAAACCACAGCAGAACTACAACACAAGTGTTTCGCGAACAATTCTGCAGCTTTGAACGAATCGTGAGAGTCAATGATTCATTCACAGTCACTTGCTTCGTTACTGAATGAATGACTCGATGACTCACTCATAAAAACAGTGACTTGCTGCCACCTACTGGCGGTTTTAGTTTAATATTTAAACGTTTTACTTCGTTTTACCATCATTGCATATTTCTCTATTGAACATTTTTTTATTTAAAACATTATTTATTTTATAAAATTATTCATAAAGGTAAAAAAAAATGCACTGGAAAATCAATTTAGGGGGCAAATATTGTCCCTTAATGGTAAAGGTGTGACTGCAATCGAAGTGGAAGAGAGGGGGTATGCAGAAAGATGGTAATCCCTTCAGGGGGTACTCCAAGCTAAAAAGTTTGGGAACCACTGGACTAGCCTATAGTTCAGATAAACATTTTGCAAACGTTGTCAAAGAAAAAATAAGATAAAGCCTACTTACATCATTGTAAATCTCAACAGAACACAAGGGTTGACACCCAGCACTTGAAAGACGATGAAGCAAATAAAATTATTATTTAAACGAGAATCATTTTTATTTTAACCGTTTTGCAACACAAATGATAAAAAAATTCTCTGTATCTGATAGCAAATTATTTGGCATTTCAAGAACAAATTACCATTAGGCTATAAACAAACAGTGGTTGCATTTTCAAAGTTTTAAAAAAGTAAACAATCTTTCATCACTACAGTGCTAGGCTACACACATACATACACATGCATAAGAATACATAAAACAGACATTGGTGAGTGTGCATGGATTCTGACAAAATGTGTTAACTGAAAATATTAACAAGTTATATGTTTCATTTGTGCACATATTTAACAACAGACACTCTTTGCATATCTACTGCTTTTTCATTACTCCAATGTCTTTTTTGTCAGAAGGCAACATTTGTTTCTTGTAATTAATTCCTTTATATTCACTGATTTAATCTTTCACTCACTGCGTACATGAAACACTCCAAAATAGATGTGCCACAATTCTCGTCCTACAATAAAATGTTTAAAAAATGTTTTAACCCTTGTGCAACCTTATGGACTTTTTTGTCCATTTCAGTTTTGTTTTTTGTTATAAGTCTGTCTTTGTTAATGCCAACTACATGAATTTTGGCTCAGGTGTTTATTTTTATTGGAAATTTAATATTTTACTCCCATTTCCTTCAAAAAATAAATTTTACCCTCCGTACAAAAAATACGCACACTCAGGACCTTAAGGACAAAAATGTCCACATTGAAACCCATTAAAACTGCATTTTTTTTTAACCCAGGGCCATTTGACTATAAAATTATACAATATTTGCAAATAGGCATTCATTCTATCGGCAAGGCTTCAAATTTTACATTTTTACCATTTTTTACTAGATTGTGCCATATTTTTAAATTTGGCATACAAAAGAAATACTCGCTTTATTTGTGTTTTCTGCTTATGCATATTAAAGTCTATTATAGAGTCAATTGGAAAAATAATGCAGCTATAATTGTGTGGGTATGTTGGTAAGGATGTCAGAGTGTAGTTTGCATGTGTTTACTGAAAATTTAATGTGTGTAATTAGTTTGAAATAAATGATATTGTACTGGCAATCAAAAATCCCACTCCATGTATGAGTCACACCCTTGGCAGGGTCATAGGGCCATGTGAAAACTATGAAAAAGGTCAAAGAAGGTTAATGAGCTTTGAGGTTTTTCTTTTTCACCCAAACACGCATCTTAACCCTTGATTGCACTTTTTCACTTGTTATTGTTTTTGTACGGAGATAAAAGGTGCGCTTGAATTTGAAGTAGAAGTTCAGAAGCCCCTAAACACATTGTTTTAGTTCTCACCACAAGAAAATGCTGATTGTTTAGTCTGGTAGATTTTATACAAAGTTTGAGTTCACACAGGTGTTCTCACAGCCAAACCTATAAATATGTGGTGCTTGAGGGGTTGATCATTTCATTGTTTGCAAGATGAAGAGACGTTACTCAGCAGAGGAAGCTCTGAAGCTAGTGTTGCCCACTGACAGTGAGCACACAGGTGCATTAGAAGCTGAGGATGTAAAGAAACCGATTTGTAAAGTGTTACAATTCTGAAAATGAATGTTTGGTAATTATGAATAGAAGAGATGCTGATTAAAAAAACAGTCAGTGAAAGTGGAAAAAAATATTAATATATAATATTTCTATTACAGTTTTTTGGCATGGACATTTTTGTCCATTATGGACCTAAGTGTTAGTTTTTTTTAAAATCTGACACTACATAAAAAATATAAATGCCTCAAAATTAATGTTGTTGTTCTTCATTGACACACCCAAGAATCTAATAAGCAAAGAAAAAAAATTCTGCTTAGCATTTAGTTTATGAAAATAAACTACTATTTTAAATTTTTTCATAAAAAAACACCTATGACATTATGTAAACAAACCAGCATTTAAAGGGTTACAGTTCTTAAAATTAATGAATGTTTGGTATCTATGGATAGAACAAATCCTGGTTAAAAAATTGACATCAGTGAAAGTGGAAAAAAATATTAATAAATAATATTTTTATGACAGTTTTTGCACATGGACATTTATGTCCATTTTGCACCTATGTGTAACTTTTATTTATTTTTTTGATGCACAAGGGTTAAACTAAAGTTAAATTCTAAAAGTAAAATGCAAGGCACTGAAATGTTTGCAAGGCATTGAAATGTTTGCATCACTGTCTCAGTAACATGAATAGTCCATGTATGTCTGTAACTAGATCCTCAATGTGGTGAGCGTAGACATTTAGGGATCACCCATAATAACAGCCAGTGTCACACAGCATCCTCTGCAGTATTGTCATTTGGTACTTTCAGTGCCTCTACAACTTCTTTGCCAGGTTCCTCCTGTCGATTGGCTCTTTTAGATTCCTCTTTTGCCTCTCTCTCCAGTAGCCTGTAGTTGATGCCCATTCCGATGAACAGGAACACACTGCCAACCAGCAGGACAATTCCACAGGCCATGTAAGTATACTTATAGTCATGGTAGATGTCATTGAACTTCCCTGTGAATGTAGACAATTGTCATTTGAAAAGGTCAGTGATTCAAGTTGGATCCATCAACTCATTATCGAAAAATGTGATACAAGCGATTCAAATTTTATTTCTATTGGGGATAAAAACCCTCTGACAAAATATCTTAATTTGTGTTCTGAAGATGAATGAAAGTGTTACGGGTTTGAAAGGACATAAGGGTGAGTAATTAATGACAAAAATTTAATTTTTGGGTGAACTAACCCTTTAAAAGGTAATTCATCCAAAAATGAAAATTCTGTCATCATTTACTCATCCTCATGTCCTTTCAAACCCGTAAGACTTTCGTTCATCTTCAGAACACAAATGAAGATATTTTTAATGAAACCTGAGCGATTTCTGTCCCTCCATTGACAGCTACACAACTGACACTTTGACGCTTCAAAGAGTTCATAAGAGATCGAAAAAATAATCCATATGTATTGAGCGGTTTAGTCCAAATTTTCTGAAGAGACATCACTTTTTATATGATGAACAGATTTAAAGGATTAGTTCACTTTCAAATTAAAATTTCCTGATAATTTACTCGCCCTCATGTCATCCAAGATGTCCATGTCCTTCTCTCTTCAGTCGAAAAGAATTTAAGGTTTTTGATGAAAACATTCCAGGATTTTTCTCCTTATAGTGGACTTCAATGGCCTCCAAACGGTTGAAGGTCAAAATTACAGTTTCATTGCAGCTTCAAAGCGTTCTACGCGTTCCCAGACGAGGAATAAAAAATGCTCATCTTGAACTAGCTCTCTTCTTCTTCTTCTCTATTAGAATTCCGGCAGTGTAAACTAAATTGTCATATACAATATGCTAGTGCAATCATATAACAATTAGTTAAAACAATTAGTTAAAACTAAGTGTATTACTGCCCTCCACAGGTCAAAGTTTTAACTAATTGTTATATGATTGCACTAGCATATTGTATATGACAATTTAGTTCAAACTTTGACCTGTGGAGGGCTGTAATACACTTAGCAGTGTCTACACTGCCGGAATAAGAGAAAAGAAGAAGAGAGCTAGTTCAAGATGAGCATTTATGGTTAAAATGTATAAAATTTTAATTTTTTTTTTAGAAAATGAGTGATGGTTTCTCGAGATAAGATCCTTATTTCTCGGCTGGGATCGCATAGAACACTTTGAAGCTGCACTGAAACTGTAATTTTGACCTTCAACCATTTGTAGGCCATTGAAGTCCACTATATGGAGAAAAATCCTGGAATGTTTTCATCAAAAACCTTAATTTTTTTCAACTGAAGAAAGAAAGACATGAACATCTTGGATGACAAGGGGGTGAGTAAATTATCAGGAAATTTTAATTTGAAAGTAAACTAATCCTTTAACTTAGGCTTTTATTCACATATAAACATTCATCAACTCACACATCAGTTGTGGAAAACAGAAGCTCAAGCATGTTTGCTTGATGTGCAAGAACCGTTTGAGCTCCCGCAAGAGGTTTGTTCTCGTGCGTCAAACCGGTTCGGTTGAGTTTCTGTTCGCTGTTCAATGTTTATATGTGAATAAAAACCTAAATTCAATCTGTTCATTATATAAAGTGATTGTGTCTCTTCAGAAAATTTGGACTAAACCACTCAATTCATATGGATAAGTTTTACGATCTCTTTATGAACTTTTTGAAGCGTCAAAGTGGTAGATGCATAGCTGTCAATGGAGGGACAGAAATTGCTCAAATTTCATTAAACATATCTTCATTTGTGTTCTGAAGATGAACAAAAGTCTTACATGGGTTTGGAACGAAATGAGAGTGAGTAAATGATAACAGAATTTTCATTTTTGGGTGAACTAACCCTTTAATATGAGGTCATAAAACCTCCATGCATAATAAACCATTTGGTTTGCTATTTAAAACTGGACAATTGTTTGAGTATGAGACGTAAACACACTTCATACTCACCTAGTAAAGGAGGCCCCAATAACACTGGTGCACATTCCACAATCGTCACCAGTCCTACAGCACTGGAGAAACGCTGAGTCCCCACGAGATCCATGAGAGTCTCAAACAGCACGGAGCTCAGCCAGCCGAAGGCAAACCCAAAGAAGATCGCGTAAATGACAAATCCTGTGTAGTCTGTGGACAGAGGGGCAAGCAGGTGGCACACACCGTTAAGGAGAATAGATGCGGCGAAGAAGTATTGCACCCTTGGTCTCACCCATTTTGTGTTGGCGACTATTCCCATTGAAGGTCGTGCAACCATATCTACAAAGGCCAGGACAGAGAGCAGAAAAGCTGCCTTCTCCTTTGGAATTTCTTTACTCTTGGCATAATTACTGAGGAACACAAGAGGAGTGAAGAGGCCGAAGAACATGACCACATTCCCCAGAAGGTAAAGCAAGAAGCCACGATGCTTGAAGAGTGTCAGATCGATAAAACCATTGATGATCTCCATCACGGTCTTTTGCTCTCTAGCTCTGTTGTTACTGTTAGCAGCTTTAACAGCAGGTTGGGGCTTTGGGCCAATGGGCCTCATCAGTGATCCAGCTACACAACAATTAAGCAGAAGTCCACCCAGAATCAAGAAGCTTCCTCTCCAGCCGAACTGGTCAAAGAACCAAGTGTTTAAAGGAGCCAGAGTAGACAAGAAGACTGGGCTACCAGCCATAGCGATACCATTAGCTATTGGACGTCTCTTGTAGAAATATTTTCCGATCATTGTGAGAGCTGGGTTGAGATTAAATGCCAGTCCCAGACCTGGAAAACATCATAAAAAAACTTTAAAAAAGAAAACCGTCCCCCTGGGTGATATTAAAATGTCACAAGAGTGTAACATCTACAGGAGTGCTATTACTACAAATGGAATGGGATAAGAGCAACGGTTTATGTTTCAGAGTTTATTTATATTATGTGTCTTTAACTACTATGTACTAACATCTAAATTAATCATTTGATACAATACACTTATTGTGTACATACATGTTTTTACGTTGTACATATATTTAAAAAAACACCTGCATGTATTTACAGCTGTTATTAATTTCTGTAGTTACATCTATAATTACACTGTTGACCAATCCCTTACACCTTAATCCACACTTAAACCTACCCATACCACCAAACCTGTCCCTAACCTTACCCATATCCCACCTCAATAGCAGCAAAAGTGTTTTGCAATACTATATGAACACATTAAGTACATTGTACTGATTATTTGATTTTAGTACATAGTAGATAAGGACACCTAATATAAAGTGTGACCGTTTAAAAAATAATATATATATATTTTTAAATTATACCTCCCACAACACCGACACAGAAGTACAATCCCTCAACAGTATTGCAGAAAGAGGCAGCGACGAGCCCTGCTCCCGAGAGACAGCCTCCCAAAATCATAATTGGCCGACTTCCATACTTATTGACCAGGATACTGCTGACAGGACCTGGGAATGGGAAATGGAAATACAAGCTGTCAGAATTTGTACAAAATAATAATACAAAATAAATTATTAATAAAATATATTATCAGACATAAAATATATTTATTTTTTGAATTTGAAGCCAGAAAGAGATTTTTTCTATTTTAAGACAATTGTAAATGTTATTTCTGAAGTTACAGTATACAAAATGATCTTCAAATTGAATTAATCTTTATTTATTTGTTATATAGACTACCGTTCAAAAGTTTTTTTTTTTTTTTAAGGAAAGCAATACTTTTATCAAGGATGCATTAAATTGATAAAAAAGACAATATTTCCATTTTACATTTTTAACTTTCCATTAAATAAAACAATCCTGAAAAATGTCTTTAATCAATCAGTTGTTTATCCCTTTTATTGGTTTTACCCCTGTCCCAAGCCCAGACAATCTTAAAATAGGAAAATCCATCATAAAGATATTAATATGTAATAAAATATGGTGAACTAAAAGAATGATATGATATGATGCCACTGCAATATTTGTGTGGAAATTATTATTTTTTTCATAATATTTAGATTAAATGATGACTGTTTTGATAAAGTAAAGCTTTATCCAAAGTCAGTGTACTTGGTTACCAAGAAGATAACAGTGCTGTTAAATTGTTTGCTTGAGATTAAGTATAAGATATGTGGAAAAGAAAAATCAAAGTACATACTAAAAAAGAACAATGGTTCAAGAAACACCCAATTCCAAGTTATCAGGACAAAATGTAACCCAGGACTTGATTTTATCCATTGAAGATTGATGGGATTGAAAACAGAAAGGTTGGGGCAAAAAGATTTCAGAGGTGGAGCAAGTTATTACATCATGATTACAAAAAGACATACATATATTTTCTTTTAAGCACAGATGAACTGTTCACAATAACACCAGCGTTGTATACAAAAATAAAAATAAATAGGGTCGATTTTAATTTCATGGCTAAAGTAGTAGTCTCTGTTCATACCACTAGAGGGCATTGCAACTCTGTGGGGAAGAACAATAGAATTTGGCATTGCATATTACTGCAGTAATCATCAAACTGCAGATTTTGCTGTTTCCCACCATCATCCAACTGAGGAAAAGATGTTACCTGTGAAATGCAGAGGCTCAAAGACATGCTCTACTAAATCATATTCCAGATGTGTTTCACTCCTATGGCAAACTTTAGCCCTAACAAACCAAACTAATGTGTTCTGATACGCCCCTGCAGTAGCAAACACAGTGATCCCAAAGGTATTAGCAGTTACGTGCATGTTTTAAGTCTTTAGTGTACAGAGTCCAAATCCTATCATGAATGTAGGAAGGAAGCCTGCTAATCATGTGAAAACCGGGGAGTGATGGTGAGCGCCTGCACGTCTTCAGCCTCTTAGTACAATAGACTGCCTTGTTTTCCTCTCTAATCCACCTCATACAGCGGGGGAGTCACTGCGAACATGTATGAAAGAACACATTAACATATTTATAAATGTGTAAAGTCATTAGTGTCAGGTACAAGCACAGTTTACCCCACAACAACTACTAATACCAGTACTTTAAGCAGATTTGTGCAGTCGTGCTGTATAAGAAATATGAGTGAAGTATACATGTAGGACTGCACAATTTGGGGGGGAAAAATGTAACTGCGACACTTCTGATGATAATTGAGATTGCAATTTAAATAAAAATAATGAATAAATAAAAAATTACTAAAAACAAAATAATAATACTGTTGTCATATTTAACATATTTCAGTATTTAAGAAAAATAATGTATTTTTAAAAAAATTTACAAATCTATTATTCATGCCTTTCTTAATTTTTAAACGTTATACCATCAAACCAACTCCTCACAAATGAGCTTGAATACTTGCAAAAGACCAGCTCAATACAGCAACATTGTTTTAACCAATGGTGTGAGTCTAGTACGGGGCTATTTATTTGACCAACCAATGGCAGACGACTGGAGTCTTCAGGAAACCTGTACGAAAACTGTCATTATTTTGTGACGTTATAGTGATGCAGAAATGACAGTTTAGCATTAACTTTTCTTTTCTTTTAACTATAACTTTCAGGGTAATTTGGTGCATTACTACATTCTGTACACTTTCTTTTGTGCATATTTGGTATTAAAACCAGAGTAGATCAAATTAATGTGACTTTAAATGTGGTACGGGCAGTGGTTTTCAATTAGAATATTCACTGACTAAGCCCTTGGGTGACATTAAATCAAAACCCACTCCTGGCATATCAGATCAGTCTGCATTCATGTAAATATCCTCATATCTGGACCTCTCTGGCTCCAGGCAAATTACCTCTGGGCTGCCTGGGTCACCGACTACAAGCTTAAATACACTAGAGGTCTATGTAGGAAGATGTCTTGGCCTAGAATGCCAAAACAACACATCCTTGGAATGAAACGAACACCTTCTGACAGTATTTAGCTTTGAGGGCATTCAGACTTCTTTGCAAACGGTGAGTGAGACAGTGGATGTATTCATAAAGAGGCAGAGGGGGCATCAGAAAACGGCTAGAAAGGCAAATGACAGCAAAAGGGGGACCACAACACATGTCAGTCATGAACAGCATCAAACTAGATGCTAAAACAATGCCATTCAGATTTATTTGCGAGCATGTGAATTATTATGAATACTGAATATATTGCTACGCAGACCTCTGCATAAGTCAGCATAACATTTTCACAGTTATGTCTTGGCTGCAAATATGTTAGTACAAACCATAGCACTACAAATTGCGATTCTGTACATCATTGTGTTCAGAACAATACTCTTGAATTTTCCATGAGTGGTTGGGTCTGTGATCATCTGGGTCATGTGCTCTGTATTGCCCCCTGCATTACCGTATAGGGAATTAGCTCTGCTGGGCCAGAAGGGGCAGTGTAGGAGTATGAGGTCAAATGTAAAGTCATGTGCTTCTCACATGCCATGAGTTCTCAAGGCCATAATGTCAACCCCACTGACATAAACTGAAAGGTCTGTCTTTCAGAAACACATCCTGATCGAGCACCTTATTCTTTGTCAGGACAAATGTGAGGGCAAAAGCTCAACTTTGACTGTCCACATAAAAGAAAAGGAAACATCTTTTAAAAGAAAGGGAAATCACATACACTACCGTTCAAAAGTTTGGGATCGGTACGATTTTTAATGTTTTTATAAGAAGTTTCGTCTGCTAACCAAGACTGCATTTATTTAAATAATAATACAGTAAAAACAGGAATATTTTGAAATGTTATTACAATTTAAAATAACTGTTTTCTATTTGAATATATTTTACAAAGTAATTTATTCCTGTGATGGTAAAGTTGAATTTTCAGCATCATTACTCCAGTCTTCAGTGTCACATGATCCTTCAGAAATCATTCTAATATGCTGATCTGCTGCTCAAGAAACATTTCTGATTATTATCAATGTTGAAAACAGTTGTGTACTTTTTTTTTAGGATTCCTTGACTAATAAAAAGTTCAAAAGAACAGCTTTTATCTGAAATACAAAGATTTTGTAACATTATACACTACTGTTCAAAAGTTTGGGGACAGTAAGAATTTTTATTTTAATTTTTTTGAAAAGAAATTAAAGAAATGAATTCTTTAATTCAACAGGGATGCATTAAATCATTCAAAAGTGACAGTAAAGACATTTTTAATGTTACAAAAGATTATATTTCAAATAAATGCTGTTCTTTTGAACTTTTAATTAATCAAGGAATCCGGAAAAAAAAGTACACAACTGTTTTCAACATTAATAATAATCAGAAATGTTTCTTGAGCAGCAAATCAGCATATTAGAATGATTTCTGAAGGATCATGTGACACTGAAGACTGGAGTAATGATGCTGAAAATTCAACTTTACCATCACAGGAATAAATTACTTTGTAAAATATATTCAAATAGAAAACAGCTATTTTAAATTGTAATAACATTTCAAAATATTCCTGTTTTTACTGTATTTTTAATTAAATAAATGCAGTCTTGGTTAGCAGACGAAACTTCTTTTAAAAACATTAAAAATCATACCGATCCCAAACTTTTGAACGGTAGTGTATCTATCTATCAAAAAATTTACTTTCACTGTTGTTAGTTTCACTCAAACCATCCTTGTTCACATTATTAAAAAAAAAAAAAAACCCTCATGTAACTTAATTTAACTGAGTTGTTTCTACTAAAAATGAGTATTGTCAGCTTTACCTAATGTGTTTGTTCAGTCAACTTAACATTGCTGAGTGAAATGCACAAATTAATGTTAAAAAACTAACTGGGCAGTGAATCCGTATTTCCCAGCATGCTTTGCAAGGGACTGCATTAGGAGAGTAAATTTAGGGATTAAAAGTGTTATTTTATGTGTTTTTCAGTAAAGGGAAAGAGTTTTGTCAGCTTTACTTGAATTTCTTTTGTTCATACAAATAAATAGTTATTTGTACAAATTACTCAATACAGTTGCGTGGAACTACTTGACACTGCTTTTTTAAGTAAATCCAACAATAATTTTTTTTGCGTGTATATATATTCATACGTCATTATATATATATGAATTGTTTTTTTTTTAAATAAATGATTAGACAGGACAAGAAAAAAAAAACCCAAAAAACCCTACCATTTTTTACCCTCCCTTGGCATTTTGTATATTTGATCAGATATCATTCGAATTTCTTTGGTTATAGTATACAATATCGATGAACTTGATTGATGTACATTACAAAATACATTAAATGCAAGTAATTAAGTGCTCTTTTAATGGTTTCTCACCTAGAGCATGTGACCAACTGAAGAAAAGACTAAAATCAAAGAATTATTTTCATATTCTGAAACTTTTTTATCTTAATACTTACTGTATAGAAGTGTGGGGCAATAACTATAAAAGTTCACTACATCCCCTCTTTATACTTTATCTTTATATGTAAGAATTATTCATAAGGTAGGATTTTGTGATCACACGAATAGTTTATTTCTGCAATCTAAAATGTTAAAGTTCTTTGATTTAGTTGATTTTTACACTGTGCTATTGTTATACAAAGCCAGTAAAAGTACACTTCCTATGAATATTCAAAAGCTCTTTTCGCAGAGAGAAGGGAGTTATAATTTGAGGGGGTTTGAACTTTAAAGTTCAGGCAGTGAGAACCACAAGGAAAAGTTTGTGTGTGTCTATATGTGGAGTTAAACTTTGGAATCGATTGGGGTTAAAGCTGAAGCAATGTCCAAATATTCATCAATTTAAAACTAGATATAAGGAAATGGTTTTGTCACATTACATGAATGAGAAAGGTGGTATTTGACTGTTATGGGTTTTCATATGTATGCAAAAATTTATAATGGAATCAGTCATTCATTAATAAAAATGGTTATGTATAAATATAATTATTATTATAGAAAGGTCGTAACTTATACTTAAGTAAACAATAAATTGATTTAAATATATAATACATTACGAATAGTAAAGTAGATAAGATTTTTATGTGTATGTGTATATGTATATATATATATATATATATTATACGATGTATGAATATGACTATATTATAATATTGGTCTCTGAAAGCATATTGTGATTTTAGTTGACTGTTTATCATGATTATATTATAACGGTTATTAGGTTATTATAGTAGTTGGATTTGATAATAAGATAATGTTATATCCTACAGTGTAGGCATAAGTGAGTAGTGTGATATATTGCATATGATCAACATATTATCTATATAATGTCTAGGCTTGATAATTGCTGCTGTTATGATTATCATCGTCATTATTATTATATCAATATTTAACAATGTATAACAATCAATTTTGGATCAGGAGCATGAATTGAATCAATTTAAGAAAGTGGTGACAGTGTTGATGGTAATAAATATAGAGATAATTACATGGAAAAACAATTATAAATATCTTAGTAATTAAATTTATTGCATATAACATAATTCTTAGATCAGGGCTGGCAAGTGGTGGCTCTGTTGCTTGGAGAGTGCCCCCTTCTAGCAGCTGACTCGCCAAAATCTTGTCTCTTTTAATGCACAGCATAGACAAACAGGTAAAGGGTGGTCCTGTTGTTAGGGGTCTGCTTCTCTCTGACAGCAGGTTCACAAGAACACTTGGCCTCCGTTAATGAACAACACACATAATTTAACTAATTATTATTACCATCAACACCATTAAGCCATCATAAATATTTAATACAATTGTCATGCTTAAATAGTAAGTTATAGTATATTATACATAATTGGAAGTATTATTCATAATTCTTAACTAATATATTTATATATAATGATATACGATGGTAATATGAGTTATAACAGTAATATTTATATTGACAAGTATTATAAGCATAGAAAGAAACATCTACATTGCATATGTGTGTAATGTACTATACTTAGATGTAATTATTAAGGTATAATGTACGACATAGGTCAGATATTGTATATAAATATATTGTTCTCTATATTGGTAACCTTTCATTACGATGAATAGGGGGTGGGGTTAAAAAAGTTTTGTCTTCTTCCCACTCCTTTTCGAGCTATAATAATAGATAAACTCTGAACATCTCTGAAATATATTTATAGATACTGTTATTTAATTGTTTCTTTTGATTTTGTTGTTTTTTTCTTTACCCAATGTGGGTATAATGTATAATATTGTACAATATATTAATTTTTCTGTGTACAATACTTTTATTTCTATGGCTCGAAATAAAGTAATCAATCAATCAATACCTAGTCACTGTATTCTTGCTCTGAATGGAAAAGAAGAGTGTTAACATTCTTCAAAACATCTTGTTTGTATTCCACAGAGAACAAAAAGTCACACAGGTTTGGAACGACAAGGATATGGAAAAAGGTGAAACAGTATTTATTTTTGCCTCTTTTAAAGGTTGTGTGTAAACACACACTCAAACCATACTGATAGTATAATTGGCTTTTGCGATAAAACTTTAAATTATAACTGAAAAGTAGCACGATACTGTCAAAAACATTAAAGCCTTTTTCCTTATATCTGTAATGGTTTATATTTTTTAAACTCATGTTTGATCTGCTCAGTAGTGTGAGAAGGAGAGCATGCAATTTAGTCTGCCTATGTGAGTGTGCTGACATCATTTGGTGGTGCTCCACTTCCTGAGACAAGTTTGCTATTGATGCTAGTCATCACAAGTCTGTGCGACTCCTGAGTTAGGCGTCTCATCTCCTCATCTCTCTCCAAGGAAAACATCTGACACTTGCAGAATAAAGAGCTGACTGAGAAGAAAGACTCCAGAGGGAGATAGAGTTGCCCATTCAGAGCTCAATCTCTCAGCAAAGCAGCCGGTGGCTGATGTCTAAGCCTTGTCTAGCATGCCTCTCGTTTCTACATTTGAATGAATAAGGGTCTTTCACTCACGCCATATCCATTGATAAACGGTCTTCATTACCTGTGCCATGATCTCACCACTGGGTTGAATGGATTACAAAACAGCAAGTGACTCAAGGGACAGACTTACTGTATTAAAGGACTAGTTCACTTCAGAATTAACATTTCCTGGTAATTTACTCACCCCCATGTCATCCAAGATGTTTATGTCTTTCTTTCTTCAGACAAAAAGAAATTAAGGTTTTTGAGTAAAACATTCCAGGATTTTTCATTCCAGGGTACAAAGGGTTGAAGGTCCAAACTTCAGTTTCAATGAATAAGGGTTCAATTCCCAGCTGAGGAATAAGGGTCATATCTAGCGAAACGATCAGTTATTTTCTAAAAAAATACAATAAAATAAAAATGTATATACTTTTTAACGACAAATGCTCTGCGATACGCCACCCATGATGTAATCATGTTGGAAAGGTCACGTGTGATGTAGGTGGAAGTACCGCAATAGGGCGAAAAACTCCATCTCATTTTCTCCAACTTCAAAATTGTCCGACATTGTTGTTTTACCTTTTTTGTAAAGGCCGTTTGACTTAGTCTTTGCATGTCCGCTTTGTAGACACTGGATCGGTAGTTTCGCCCACGTCACGCTTGACCTTTCCAACATGATTACGTAATGCGTGGTGCATTGCAGATAAGATCGTTTTGCTAGATAAGACCCTTATTCCTCGGCTGGGATCATGTAGAGCCCTTTGAAGTTGCATTGAAACTGCAATTTGGACCTTCAACCCGTTGTACCCCAGTGAAGTTCACTATATGGAGAAAAATCCTGGACTGTTTTCCTCAAAAACCTTAATAACTGAAGAAAAAAAAAGATATCTTAGATGACATGGGGGTGAGTAAGGTATCAGGAAATTTAAATTCTGAAGTAAACTAATCCTTTAAGAAAGGATAAAAAGCAGGAAGACACCACTTACCTCCTCCATACATGACAGCAAGCATGATGGAAGAGATCCAGGACACTTGACTGCTGGTGACTTGGAAGATCATTTCAATTTCCTTGAAGAACACAGTGATGGACTTTGGGAAGGCGTAGGAGAAACCGATAGAAATGAAGGCACCAACCACTATGGCCCAACCCCAGCCCCCCTCAGGAGGGGTGTAGCCCACAGGACCTCCAATAGCAGGTGCCATGGCTCCAGGTGTTTACAAAGTTCTCTCTCTCTAAAGAAATAAAGAAAATGGTGAGTGAAAAAGAGTTCAAGGTCAAATGATTAGGTCATTAAAACAATCTGTATGTTTCTAAGGCTCATTGTAAAAACATTTTTGACTGCATATTTGAATTGTCACCTTAAACTTAAAAAAAAAAAAAGTAAGATTTTTTTTTGTTTTTGGAAGAAGTCTCTTATGCTCAAGGCAGCATTTATTTGATCAAAAAATACAGTGAAAACAGTAACATTGAGAAATATTATTACAATTGAATTGTTTTTTTCCCTAAAATAACTATTGTTTTCTATTTCAATATATTTTAAAATGCAATTTATTGCTGTGATGGAAAAGCTAAATTTTCAGCATCATTACTCCAGTCTACAGTGTCACATGATCCTTCAGAAATCATTCGAATATGCTGATTTGCTGCTCAAGAAATATTTCTTACCACTATCAATGTTGAAAACAGTTGTGCTGCGGTTTGTGGAAACCATGATACATTTTCTGAATAAATGTCTTTCAAAAAGTGACTCTAGTGATTTTGAATGGTAGTATACATTCAACTATGCACATTTAAAAAAAAAAAACAGCTATAACAAATTGAGATTTCAACTTTCCTAAATATTAATAGCGTTTTTAGCATGTTGCTATGTGTTTACTAAGTCTCAGGTCTCTAGATATGGCTCAGATCACTCATTCAATCAAATTCTATAGGATTTTCTCGTCCATTTGGAAGGTGAGAAATGTGAGTCTAGTCAGAAAAGCTCCTTAATACCTAGGGTTGGGGGTTTGTTCAAATCTCTAACACTAAGTACGAGTAATAGTAATAGTGATTCTAGCACCTCTATTACTTTGATTCATGGGCAGGATATATAACATTTTCTGCACAACTAGTCCTCTAAAGGTAAACCTAAAACTTCAAAGCATCACACATCAATAAACATGAATCACAACAAAAAGATTCAAGAAATCATTGTGCATACATGTGGCAAAAAAAAAGCATTCAAAGGAAACGTAGATGGCACATAAAGACTCGTGGTGCCTTTACATATTAAAGCCTCACAGCCGACCTAAGTGCAACGAGTATTTGTAAAGCCACAGCAGGAGGCTTTTAAAGCAAACATTCCCCCCAAAATGGAAATGTGACTTACATTATTTAAAGAGGATCAGTGGTTTATGTTAGAGAGAGGCACCTTATACCAATATCAGGTTATTTTCCCCATTGGCATTTAAGCCTCTCTACATGTGCTCTTGGATTTGTTTTGCTAGCCCAAACAGCATGATCTTGAGGCATCAGGGTGCCTTGCCATTAGCTGCTAGATCGTTTTTTTTAAAGAACAACTTTCTCATTAAAACAACAATGTGCAGTCATTATCACAAAACAAACCCAGACAAGACCCTGATGCAAAGAGGGTCTTGCATCACCCTGAAGAGGTTTATTTTGTGATAATGACTGCCTGGCTGTGTGATGTCCTCCATATTACACAGATACTTACCAAAAAAAATGAACATGAAATTATTTGAATACATTACCTACTAGTTTGGGGTCGGTAAGATTTATTAATGTTTTTGAAAGAAGTCTCCTATGCTCACCAAGGCTGCATTTATTTGATCAAAAATACAGTAAAAACAGTAATATTGTGAAGTATTATTACAATTTAAACAGTTTTCTATTTTAATATAATTCAAAATATAATTTATTCCTGTGATGCAAAGCTGAATTTTCAGCATCATTACTCCAGTCTTCCGTGTCACGTGATCCTTCCTTCAAAAATCATTCTAATATGCTGATTTGCTGAAGAAACAATTATAAATGTCTTTACAGTCACTTTTTGTCAATTTAATGCATCCTTGCTGAACAAAAATATTGGTTTCTTTCTGATCCTAAACTTTTGTACTACAGTGTACAACAAAGAATCCATGAAGTGATTGGTTACCTGCTACAATGGACAATTATACAAAAATATTTGACTGCAGAATGACCGACCAATCAGAATCGAGTATTCCAGAGTAGCGTGTAGTAATTTTTAAGGTATTGTCAAACAGTTTCAAATGTGGCAGAATTACCTGAATTCATGCAAGCTTCCTTAACATATCTCGTCATTAATATAATTTCGTATTAAATTCTTACAAAATGTATTTTGATTTAGCCATTATTACATCACTGGGCTGTTCACTTTGAATTTGGACGATCTGACAGTTTGATCATGTTGGCAGAGCATATCGTTCCTTTCAGATGAAGTGCTGTGTGGTTTAAAAAGAAGTGAGAATGAAATGAATCACTTTACAGGTAAAACGGGTCCTTGACACGCCGTCAGGCTAGACATTTTAGCGCATTCAAGCTTAGAATCACACATTCCACACAGAAGTGCTCCTACCTTTCTGGAACAGTCTATAAATTCTCTGCATAAAATAGTCCAAAGTACTCTTCTATTCCACTGTGACGGAAAGCAGCATTTTAAGAGACCGGACTGGGTCAAGGCAAGCCTCTAGTAATGTGAATAATCCAGAGGAAAAACACGGTGGTTGGCCAGTGAAAAAAAATGAACTGCTGAAACTTCTATAGGCCTATGATATGGTCAGCCTTGTCAAACTGTGTCTAACTGAGTTCAGGCCAGCTCTTATTGGCCCCCAATGACTACAGAGAATTCAAAATAGTTTTCTATTGGCTCCTTGATGTCTGCCACCATGCCCACTTGGGTCCCTGCTCTCCACCTCCTTGTTCTTTGTTTAAGCCACCCATTCAGGACTCTGTTGATGTCTCCATTGGAGGATACAGGTTTCAATATGGGGTCTTTAAGATAGCGTGTACATTGCTTGTTGATTTAGTCAATGTACCCAATGTCAACAAACACCCATAAAAGGCACTGACGCTATTATACTTCCTACATGCTAATTTATAATGAGGTCTGATTCATGTTACTTTTCCTTCAATCAGGTCAAGGAACAAAACACAATGACTGACAATAAGGATGAGTGTTTGCAGCTGCGCATGAGACATGACACGTACAAAAACCATCACGCACACTGTTTCCTAAGAGTCAAATCCTTTCCTCTGACCACGACAATTGTCTGCAATGTTAATCTCTTTGACATCTGTGAGAAAGATTGCATAAAATGCTCAGAACAAGAGATTTTTTTTTTGATTTGTCATGCAGTTCAAGGTAAAATCGCTGCAGTGC
Organism: Anabarilius grahami; assembly: GCA_003731715.1. Taxonomy (NCBI): domain Eukaryota; kingdom Metazoa; phylum Chordata; class Actinopteri; order Cypriniformes; family Xenocyprididae; genus Anabarilius; species Anabarilius grahami. Next base: position 393,363 of record RJVU01043279.1, on the reverse strand, counting down.
AAATGCTAACGTCAGAGATAGATGCAATTTCTTAGAATAATTCACAATACTATAAGCTCTATCTATCTATATATATCTCAATATATATCCCATTAAGAATCATTTATTCCTTGACATATTATGATATGTAAATCAATGATTAAACATCTCTAAACTAGGTTTAATACTGTTAGACATCAAAACCATTCATCAACACACTGTTTTCTATGGAAGCTTGTTTCCGCCACTTTTTTCTCAGAGTTGCTTGATGTAAACTCCCAATTGTGAGTTATAAAGTCAGAAATGTGTTATATAAACACCCAATTTCAAGTTATAAAGTCAGAATTGCGAGATATAATCTCACAATTGCGACTTATAAAGTCAGAATTGCGAGTTATAAAGTCAGAATTGCGAGTTATAAACTCACAATTGCGAGTAATAAAGTCAGAAATGTGTTATATAAACACCCAATTTCAAGTTATAAAGTCAGAATTGCGAGATATAAACACAATTGGGAGTTATAAAGTTAGAATTGTGAGTGAGTTATAAAGTCAGAATTGCGAGTTATAAAGTCAGAATTGCGAGTTAAAAAGTCAGAATTGCGAGTTATAAAGTCAGAATTGCGAGTTATAAAGTCAGAATTGTGTTATAAAGTCAGAATTGCGAGTTATAAAGTCAGAATTGCGAGTTATAAAGTCAGAATTGGGAGTTATAAAGTCAGAATTGCGAGTTATAAAGTCAGAATTGGGAGTTATAAAGTCAGAATTGCGAGTTATAAAGTCAGAATTGCTTGATATAAACTCACAATTGCATATTATAATGTCAGAATTGCGAGAAAAAAAACATTAGAATTGCGAGTTTATATCTCGCAATTGGGAGTTTATAATGTGAAATTGTGAGTTAATAACTCACAATTCTGACTTTATTTCTCGCAAATGCGAGTTTATATCTCGCAATTCTGAGAAAAGAAGTCAGAATTGTGAAATGTAAACACAATTGTGAGAAAAAAAAGTCAGAATTGTGAGATAAAAAAAAATCACAATTACATTTTTTAAACTTATTTAATGGCGAAAATAAGCTTCCATAGTTTTCAGATACAATTTGATAATACTGCATGAGTATTTCACATTTAAAAAACTTTTATTTAATAATAAAAACTGATCTTACATCAGTCACATGAGTTTCTTTGAATTTCATCCCATTTTAATTCTACTTCCTTAAATTCAAATTACATTTGTACACCCTGTTTGCTACCCAAATTCAAATGTTTAATTCAAGAACTAATTGGAATTTAAAAGGAATTCTATTTTCAATTTGGAATGTTGCACAACCCTAAAACCCAGAGTGTTTTCATGATCAGCATCTTCAGGGGAAGCAACTGTACACAGAATTAATGAATCGACATTAAGTTGCAGAGCCTTCATTGCCTCTCATTCTAAACGAGAAGACCAGGGACTGAAGAACCAAGGTGACAATCTTTTGAGCCATATTTCCCAACCGAGAATAAACTAAAGCAATCATTACACTAGTTTTTTTCCTCCAATAAAACTAGAACATGCTCAACTCCACGTATCAGCAGACTTAAACCATTATACACGTTCTCCCCAATTCCTGTCTGTGACTTTCAAAGGCCTAGTCATGCTTTCATTTCAAAGTGACTGTCCTGGACGTCACACCAAGCCAAAATATTTACTTTCTCTGCTTTGCGTAGTAAACCTCCACAAAACTGACATCAATCGATTTCTTCTTCATCTCAGGAAGCTTTGTGCTCAGCCTAGCAACGGGAGGAGCAATTGTGGCCTTTTTTGTGGCATGTGTGCAACTAAACCTAAACAATGCAAGATCTGATGGCCATACATTAATGGTGGAAAATGCATGTGCGAGGAGAAAAACAGCTGTGATAATAAACATGCCACGAAAAAAGGTAGGAAAGAATAGACAAGACAGTGCTCTCCCGTCGAGGTCTCTATTGTTCCACACATCAAGGTTTAATGTGAAAGGAAGTGCTGTGTGACACTCCTAATGGGGTCATATATGGGGTTTATAGGAAAGAGGAGGTTCAAAAGACCGCCAGTATGGCTGTCTCTTTCAATCTATTTTTTACATGTCAAGTGTGACACCGTCAAGTGTGACACTTCATAGCTAAAGGCTAAGATGAAGTAGGGGAGACTTTGACCTTCACAGCTTCTAATTAGCTTTGGTCTGCAGTGAGGTTAATTGTCATCACTCTTGTGAAACATGTTAGACAAAATATTGACAGAATTTAAGCAGCAGTAAGGATTTGATACTAGTCACCTGGATCAGTACCATCTCAGAGTTGGTGTCTTGATCTTGTTGCCTTGGCATCTCGGTCGAAGTCCTGGTTATAGTTCTCCGTCTACTACGTCTCCACAACTCCTGATATCTTTCACTTCATTTACACCTGGACACCTGCTGTGACATCTTGAGAAATTCAATTAAAAGATGTCAGAGACAGATTGGCATTTACACCTGGGGACAGATTTGCAAAAGATTCTTAAGAATAAATGTATTCTTAACTGCTATTTATTTTATTTTCTTAACTTACTTTGTAATTTATGAATATTTTGATTCCCAAAAACATGTTCTTTTCTTTTTTAGATTGTTATAAAGATGAAACTTAAGAATTCCTGAAAAGAATTTTCTTAAAAATCATTGTAAATAACCACTTATAGTTACAATAACCTCCAACTTAATTTATATCCTTTTGATGAAATCTGAGAGTTTTCTGAACTCCCTATACACAGCAATGTCAAAACCAATTTCAAGGTCCAGAAAGGTAGTAAAGACATCGTTAAAGGGTACATAACACAGTTTCTGCCAATCTCATGTTAATCTTGAGTACCTATAGAATAGTAGTGCATCCTTCATATCTCCGAAGAGTCTTTAGTTTTATCAGATTTATAAAAGACAGATACGCTGTACAGAGTCTTTCCGAAAAACAGCCGAGCTCCTGGAGGCGTGCAGTTGGCGAAGTTAAAGCTTGACGAACACGCGCAGCTTTTGTGTAGCGATCAACTATCGATGGTCAGCTAAACAATTGTATTTAAACACACACAATACACCATCGCATTATCCCTGGATAACTTTTGAATCACTATAATGAATATAGCGTATAGTGAATGATGAATAATGAATTTATGAATTCACTACGCTCGTGCTGTTTACATTATATGCACTTAGGCGCCTTTTGCCTATTCTCCATTCATTTTAACCAGTAAAAAAATCGATTGCAATTATCAGACTCGACTTTATCCTTATTTGATAGTTAAGGCGGTTTCTATGTTTTTTTTAATAAACATAAATAAATAAATATTTAATGATAATGCGTGAGCACAAATCTCTCAGCTCCACTTAATGCTGGGTACTTCAGGAAGCAAGGTTATCTTTCACTCACAACCAAAAACACACTTCTTTGGTGACATTGTTGATTTCTTAGTCTAAAAACAAAGTGACAAATCTTTTTCGAGCTAGTCCTGTGCAGGGCTGCTGACGACTTCCGTAAAGCTGAACGAAGTGCGTTGATGGGCTTGCTCTCACTCTTCCTGAGGAAGTGCCCGTACAAGGAATTCCGCCCTTTATTACGTAATAAACGTACAGGGCCATGCTCGAAATAAACTGTCCGAAACCTGTGAGAAATCTGAAGAGTATTTTTGGCACAGAAATACTCCGTCATACGTCCAACTCATTTTTTGAAACTTTGGCTATGTTTAGCATGAGAATACAACTCTTTAACAGTGTAAATAAGTCAGAATGCATGAAATAGAGAATGACAGGGTAGAGTGGAAATTGTTGAATAAAGTCATTATTTTCGTTATTCTCGTCACTTCATAACATTAAGGTTGAACCACTGTAGTCACGTCGACTGTTTTATCGATGTCTTTACTACTTTTCTGGACCTTGAACGTGGTAATTTCATTGCTTTCTATGGGAGATTAAAAAACCCTTTGGATTTCATCAAACATATCTTAATTTGTGTTCTGAATATGAATATACCTATTTCAAAATGTTTATTTTTTATTTTACTATTTTTGTAATGTTGAATCTGTTTTTTAAGTTTTTAATGATTTTGTCAATGTGAACACCTTGAGTCCAACACAAATTTCCCCTTTGGTGACAATAAAGTGTATTTCAATTTCAATTCAATGCTATTGATTACTGAATTACTGATTGGATCAATTGGATCATGTTTTTTGAAAAAGGAAAAAAAAGAAAAAACTTGTTTAGCGTGAAACAACATGAAACTGTTTGAAATGAAGGACACAATAATTTTCTTTATTTAGTTCATAAATCATCAAGTCTTGGTCTGGGATGTGGAGTCTGGTATTGATCTGTTTCAGGGTCTTGCAGTCAAATGCACAACAATCAAGCATGCATCAGTAATTGCCGGCAATGAAATGTATTTTCAGCAAGCTCTAAAGAAAAGAAGAAAATAGAATGACAGATATAAGGCCACGATTAGAACAGAGCAGGGATGAATTTCAAATGATTTTCTACATGCATATCCTGTAAGGATAAATTAGAGACAGTTATGTTAACATTTTTACATTAAATAGTCACATATTTTTAAACATTGATGCTTACACTCATGAGTGAGTTTGAAAGTGCGTGCCGTGTATGTGCGAGCATCACTGATTATAGTAAGCTCTCTGATTTGTCCAGCAGAAGAGAGAAGTTGACCTTGAAAGCAATGGAGAGAATTGACAGGAGGGAAACACTGTTAACAAGGACTGGCCATATATCAAACAGCCAATTTGGATCTCTTAATCCACTGTGGGTCAATTCTGGCCAGGTGGACATAGATCACAGTGGTTCCGAACATATGCCACATGGCTAATGTTTGTCTGCTCGAGTCTCCATCCAGCCCAGCATTGTATTTACACAGAATGAGAAATAAGAAGCAAATGAGCCACACAGCACACTAAAGCATGCACATCAATGTTTGATTACAGAGCCAACATTGCTTATTATACAACTGAAGGCAATGCATTGGGATAATTGCACATTCATCCACAAACAGATTGCATACATGCTGATGCAATCTGTACATCCACACATGAGCTACATATGCAATAATTAAACACCAATGAGCTGAGGAAATAGATGTTACATTAGCAGATTCTGATGTATGAAGTCTTATTTGTTTTTCAGATCGCATTGTATTATTTGGACTAGGGCAATTACATTAATGGCCGGTCAGATCTTCTAAAATGTATTTTTGCAATACTCTTAAATTGCACCAGTGCTCTAGAGCTGCTTGCCCATCATGTGCTTCGCTCTAGCAGGCAGTAATGTCACTGCTAATGGCTCTCACAGTGGAGCTGTGGCATTAGCTCAGTTTACTCATTGCACACTTCATCTTATGCCTTAGAAGAAAATCACTTGTGCTTTCATAGAAATGTCCAGTTACAATCTGGTTAGATCAAGTAAAACCTTAGTGTAACCGAGAAAAAAGGTAACATTTTATTTTATAGCGTCCTTGTTATGTGTTACATGTAGATAGTGTAGTATTAATAAATTATGTATAATTACATGCAACTAACCCTAATCCAAACCTAAACCTAACCTTATACTAAGTACATGTGGACAGCTTTCCTGTAGCTCAGTGGTTAGAGCATGGCACTAGCAATGCCAAGGTCATGGGTTCGATCCCAGGGATTGCACATACTCAGATACAAATGTATAGTATAATGCAATGTAAGTCGCTTTGGATAAAAGCGTCTGATAAATGTAAATGTAATTATTATTACTAAGTACTTAAATGTATAATTGCACTAACACCAAAAATCTCTTCAAAATAGTTCATCAAAATAACTACAGTAGTTCTTTCTCTGGAACAACTGAACTTTTTGGCTGTCATAGGTCATACAGGCTATCAGTAAATGTTAACCAATAAGCCAAACAGCAATTTAGGCATTTAAGTAATGTAGCCTTTCTAAAATATTGCCAACAGTTAATGCAGAGATTTTATGGCAGTTGACTTTAATGTAAAAAATGATGGCAAAAATAGTCAGTAAACAGTCAGCGTTGAGATAAGTCAAGATTCTCTCGAAGGTGAACTTTACTTCCACACACTGGTTAAAAAGCCTCTTCAAAGTCCTCCACAATCCACTGCAAACTCACATTAAGCTCTTGCTGCATTCTAGTATGGAATGGCCACTTTTTACAATCCCCAAAAAAATGTATCATTTATAAGACATTATTTATTTAGTTAAATATATTGTTTTACTCAAAATTATATCTCATTGCAGAAGTAAAATGGGCTGTGAAAGCAATTTCTTGTTGACTTTAAACAAAGGTTTCCATTTATTCTCCATTTAATCTTTTCAATTGCTGCCTTAGAGAAACAATTCAGATATCAAAGTGCCCCATTATGCTTTTTTGGCTATTGCCTTTCATGTAGTGTGTAATATAGCTGTTTGAAACTTTGTAGACCTTTGACATTCACAAAGAACAAAGTGCACGACAAATGGAGTTATTGTCTCCCAAAAGAAAGAACTGATTCTGAAATGCCTGAAACGGATTGTCAGTAATTCCAGTCTTACTTCATGCACGAACCTATGCTTGTAACAAATTTGATAATGCCAGACTATGGCCTTCACTGGCTGCAATGTCTCAACCAGTGTTGGGTAAGTTACTTCAAAAAAGTAATTAATTACTAATTATTAATTACATCATCAATGTTGTATTTAAAATACTTTTCTAATTACTCTGTCTGAAAAGTAATTTAATTACTCAATAAGTAACTTAATAATTACTTCTTAAAATTCCTTTAAACCTTGACCGGATAGAGGAAACTCTTTTAATAATTTAGTCAAACATGGAATAGTTTAGCCTTTTATAGCTTTTTAAAACATTTTAACTTTATTAAAATGTATACTATAATACTTTTATTTACTTTATAATACTTAAATACTTAGGAACAAATAGGGATGTCACTATACCAAAAATCTAGTAGTCGGTACTGATACCACCAAAAGTGCACAATACTCGATACCATGGAAAAAATATAAGAAAATACAAATAAAACAATGCTATATATTTTTATTCCAGGTAGGTCTAATAGTAGTACGTAAAAATACCACAGAAATTGAATAATCAAATATAAAATAACTCTGCATAGTCTTAACTGTATAAATTAAATATAGATTAATCCTTATTAAAGCTTTTCTTTTGTTGTTTGATTATCATTTATAATACAGACAGCCAATAGTAGACAGTAGCATGTTTTAAAGGCTGCTGTCACTAAGACCTAATGGACGGAGACAAAATGATGTTACACATGCTGTTCACATTCACATAACCAACGCGAATATATGCCAAGACGGGCATTTTGACATAACTGTGTGTGTATTTGAACGTTTATGTGTAATAAACCTCAAAATTCTGACACTCGCGAGAGGCGGCTATGTGTGTGAGAGCATGAAAACAATCTCTCAGAGAGTGTGTACAGTTTTTTCTCTCTAGGACATTTTACCTTAATGTTCTTGTGTCTTCTTACCTGTGTCAAAAAAGTGAGGTAATTGGAATATTTCCATTCTGCAAAACAGCCACTCGCTTCTGCCGACATCTTCAGACAGCGACTACGCAGCCAACTGGTGCGAAGTTGCGAACTCACGCTCAACTGACAGCTAACGATTTTAAAGAGGCAGTGTTCACTTTTACCTTTAGACGACAAATTTAGATTTTAAATTGATACGGTAAACCAACGCCATTGTTACTGTTCGTATCACAGTGTATAAAGTGCTGCGGAAGATCTGGAGCTGAAAGTCAGACATGGTGATGGCCATTTTGTTTGCGACACATGCAGTAAGCAGTAACCAATCACAACAGACATGGCCATCTGACCAATCAGAGAAGAGCAGGCTCACGGAAAGGAGGGATTTAGAGAGACTGAATCCTTTATTGAACCGTTTCAGAAAAGAGGAGATGCTGCAATGTATATTATGAGAAATTAAAGTGTTTTTGGAGAGACCTCCAAAATAAAATTAGGAACCTTTAAAATAACATTAAAGGGAGACTTTAAAGTGATAGTTCATCCAAAAATGAAAATGATCCTATGATTTACTCACCCTCAAGTCATCCTAGGTGTATATGACTATCTTCTTTCTGACAAACACAATCTGAATGTATTTAAAAATATCCTGGCTCTTCCAAGCTTTATAATAGTAGTGAACGGATAGAGGATAGAGCAAAACAAAACACCGGTCACGAATTAGAAGTCTAAAACGAGAATTTTTTAAATAGAAATTTTGGAGGATTTCTATATAAGAGAAGAGGCGTCTAAGCTTACGCTACTCCTACATCCTGCATCATACATCGCTTCAGGGGTTACTCTTTGGTGCAAGCTGACTTGCACAGTATGCATACGGTTGTCTGTAATTTATAAAGTTTACTTTATAACATTTGAAATATGGATATTTTTCTTACAAAAACCCATCGCTTCACTTCAGAAGGCCTTTATTAACTGCCTGGAGCCATATGGATTATATTTATGATGCATTTATTTTGTGCTTCAAAACACGCCCCACGTTCACTACCATTATAATGCTTGGAAGAGCCAGGATATTTTTTAACTATATATCCGATTGTGTTTGTCTGAAAGAAGACAGTCATATACACCTAGGATTGCTTGAGGGTGAGTAAATCATACATTTTTGGGTGAACTAACCCTTTAAGAAGCAGTTTTCATGTTTTAACCTCATTCATTGTTGTTCAAAATCTCAAGATGTAGACATGTCTACCATCAAAGAAATTCTTTGAGATTATTTAAATCAAGACAAAATCTCCACAAAATTAAACAGATTGTACTGCTTAATTAATACCGCTGTTTATATAGCTCTGTACATTTGCTTTAATTCACACGTGACAACACTTATAACTCATATTGACAAAACACAGTCACTGGCAGCAGCATCGTCTAATGTTAAATATACTTTAACACACAAAAGGCCCATGGCCCCTTGAACAGACACTGAAATTGATGCTTTTAAACTTCCATATAGTGCCCTCATTGTGTCAACACAGCAGCGAGTACATTCCCCTGCGTTATGTTGGATGAGGCTTGTCTCTGTGTAGTTCCAAAACCTGCACTCAGCAGATAGACTGAACAATTCTAGGATCCATTTAAGTCCCCATATGGCTGGGAGCTGCAGCGCTCCAGTGAGTTTACGTCAGAACTGTTTTTTTCTTTCTTTTTGGTAATGTGTAACCTCTGCAATATCTGTGGCTAGGTAGGTATGATTTGTATTTCTGTCCTTGTTGTAAAGACAAGCCAGATGGCCAGCATGCTGAGTGGGTACAATCTGTGAGACAAGTGATGCGTCACCGCAGTGAGGCCTGGTGGTGGTTGTGTAGACGATCTTTGAATTTTTATAATCCAGCTTTGTCAATATACATTCTTCTGATATATATCTAGAATAGAGAAACTTCTCAACTGGTCTTGCTTTAGATTTTACTTTGGGCTTCAAGTGGCAATCCAATGCTGTTCCAAAATGGAACAAAGGAGTGCTTAAAATCAAACACTGATAAGTGATAATATTATCACATATGCACAACGATATGAAAAATTATTCTTATACATTACCTTTCAAAAGTTTGAGGTTGTAACATATTTCATGTGTTTGAAAGAAGTCTCTTATGCTCAAAAATACAGTAAAATCATTATTGTTACATTGTGAAATATTATTACAATGTTTTCTATTTTAATATATTTGAAAATGCAGTTTATTCCTGTGATAGAAAGCTGAATTTTCAGCATCATTACTCCAGTCTTCAGTGTCACATGATCCTTCAGAAATCATTCTAATATGCCGATTTGATGCTCAAGATCATATTATTTACATGGAAAACAGTTATGCTGCTGAATGTTTTTGTGAAAACTGTGATACATAGTTTTCTTTGAACAGAAGGTTTGAAAGAACAGCTTTTATTTGAAATATATAAATGTCTTTAATGGCTCTTTTGATCAATTTCATGCAACCGTTTTGAATAAAAGTATTACATTTTTAAAATTAAATAAAAAAGTACCTCAAACCTTTGAACGATAGTGTATATTCCATCCAAATATGCCAGAATGGTGACTGGAATTTTCCCAAGATCCTTCCTAGATCTAGATCTACACTCTTATTATCCAATTTGTTTGTAAGGTTAGGTTCAGGGTTAATTAAGAGTTACAAGAGGTCAGAACCTGAATAACATTTTATAAGCCTATCATTTCCATCTTTTGTTATTTTGACAAGAATGTTGTACTAAGACCAACAAAAATGTTGATCCAAGAACACATCCTATATGGCACCATCACACTCTCTTGTTGCTTGTTGATCATTTTTCTAAACCAGGGGTGTCCAATCCTGCTCCTGGAGAGCCACTGTCCTGCAGAGTTTAGCTCCAACCCCAATGAAACACACCTGAACCAGCTAATCAAGGTTTTTAGGCATACAGGAAACTTCCAGGCAGGTCTGTTGTGGTAAGTTGGAGCTAAACTCTGCAGGACAGTGGCCAACCAGGACCGAGTTTGGACACCCCTATTCTAAAGCATTTAGAATGACATTAGAGCGCCACCTGGTGGAAATGGCTGAGCTGGTTCCATATGACTTTATATAATTTGCTATTTTGTAGATGCCTGTTGTTGATTTCACCAAATAACCTTTGAATTAAACTAATATAGAGTAATCTAATCCTTACCCCAAACATACACACAATAGATTTCACAGTTTGTCCTGAATAAAATAGGCCTTTGAGAGACTATGGATTAAAACCCATTCTATCAAAGTGTTTGTCTATTAAGCCGCACAAAACTTTGTGTCACACCCTGTGGGTTTGCTTGAAAGAACAGGACTGCATTACAAACCTTGCAGGTCATTTAAAGATTAATGCTGAATGCCATGCACAATTTAACTGATGTTGGCTTTCCATGTACACATCAAAACTGGAGTAAACAAGCAGACAACATTAATTTTTAACAAAGTCAACGAGTGTTGAGAAATCTGTTTAACCGTAAAACTTCCAAGAAAAACAATAGAATACATATAATTACTAATTAGCATGGTCTGTGGTATTTGTTGATTGCGAATTGCGATGAAACCATCAGCCTGTAGAACTTGCAGCAGCGCAGTGTATTTACTTCCAAACATGCAGCGCATATACATTAAAATATATCATAACCTTTTGAAGTTAATTAATCAATCACATGAAACCATATCGCAATTCTTGTTTTCCATCCCAAATTTAAAGGGTTACTTCACCCAAAAATTAAAATTCTGTCATTAATTATTCATCCTCATGTCGTTCCAAACCTGTAAGACCTTCGTTCATCTTCGGAACACAAATTAAGATATTTTTGATGAAATCTCGTCCATTGACAGTCATTTAACCACCGCTTTCAAAGTCCAGAAAGGTACTAAAGACATCGTTAAAACAGTCAACGTGACTGCAGTGGTTCAACCTCAATGTTATGAAGGAACGCAAATACTTTTTGTGCGCAAAAACAAAACAAAAATAACTACTTTATTTAACAGTATCTTCCCTTCTGTGTCATTCTCATGCGCTGTTTACGTCCAGCGCTTCCAGGTTCTACCTCAGAACCCCAACTCATGAACTTCATGCTGCTCACATGAACAGCCTCTGCCAATACTGAGCCCGCTTTCTGACATTTTTTCTGACTTGAAATGATAATTAAGACTTTTCATATACTTTTTAAGATATTTAAGAATTTTATGTCCTTAAATTTGATCAAACTGAATTTAAGACTTTTTAAGACTAACTCAGACATGCATGACACCAATTGTCCAGCTAATTAAGAGGAAGTGTGCTACAGTATTACTTTTCTAGCAGGTCAGACTTACAATACCCAGCAGAAAATAAAACAGATGAAATATTCCGTAGAAAGAGGGACCTAGAGAATATAAAGACATTGCAACCATACTAAAACTAGCAACCACTTAGCAATATTCTGGCAACCATCCACAACCATCTATTGTGACATTAAATTTTGCACGGGTAAAGCAAGTCAAATTTTCTTCAGAAAATGTAAAAATATAGTTAATAGATGCTGCTGTTGAGGAAAGATGCTATTCAGGCTGCATCTGCCCCCCAAATTTGATTCCTAACCTTAGGTTTTCCCAGCATCTGCAACATACTTATTCATGTATTCAGGCATTCTAATATACCCCTGCCTTGGCACGGCAATTACCAGTCCATCTTTTCCAGCCCGCTCTCCACTGCCAGCCTCAAATCGTCCCTCAGTTAGGGGATAAGTATTCACCCCAGGGTCTGGGCATTTAAAAATACTCCGGAGAACTCATTTAACCACTGTACTGCTCCTCTCTATTGGGACCGATTCTGTACCGTGGGCCAGAAACCCTGACTAATTCCTAAATATTGGAAATTTGTAATTCCTGAATGAATACATTCATGACTGGTATTTAAGTTTAGGAAAATGTCTAAAGGATCAGGTTTAAATAGGGTGACGCACACAGTTTTGACATGATTCTGAGCTGCTGTGACCCAAGAAAAGCATGTAGTGAGAACTCGATTATGTGATATTTAGCGGAGTATTGACGTTAATCACAAGGAAAGAGCATTTGCAAAGCACTCTCATTAGGCAACATCTCTTGAACAGCTTTAAAACAAAAACGTCACATTGTAATGTCAATAATGTGCATGGCTTCTATGATCTGAAATAATTAAAGTAAATGTCTTGAGTGATTTTAAAATGTCAGAATGCCATGACTTACAGTCTGCCATCATTATAACAATTACCTATTTAGATTACATAACACAAATTGTTCTCTTAATTTACATGGTTTAAAATTATTCAAAATTATGTTC
>RJVU01043279.1:336500-380463 GCA_003731715.1 Anabarilius grahami | reverse complement strand
ACACACACACACACCCTCATGAAAAAATACCATCAACTGCCACACACACATCTTAATACCTGATACATAAAACTAACTAACTGATCACAAGATAAGTTACTAAATGTGATAACAAAATCAACAACAACAGTGTACAGTTCATATATTCAGCAAAGATCCACTGAATTGATCAAAAGTGACAGTAAAGTCATTTATAATATTACAAAAGATATCTATTTCAAACAAATGCTTTCTATTGATCAAAGAATCCTAAAAAAATGTATCACGGTTTCCATAAAAACATTAAACAGTAGAACTGATCTGAACATTGATAATAAGAAGAAATGTTTCTTGAGCAGCAAATCAGCATATTAGAATGATTTCTGAAGGATCATGTGACACTGGAAACTGGTGCTGAAATGATGCTGAAAATTCAGCTTTGCATCACAGGAATAAATGACATTTTAATATATATTAAAATAGAAAAGAGTTAAAAATTTTTACCAAACCCAAACTTAAACATTAGTGTGTATACAGTACCGGTCAAAAGTTTGAAAACATTAAGATTTTTTAATGTTTTTGAAAGAACTCTCTTATGCTCACCAAGGCTATATTTATTTGCCCAAAAATACAGTAAAAACAGTAATATTGTAAAATATTATTACAATTTAAAATAACTCTTTTATGTTTTAATACAATTTAAAATGTAATTTTTTTCTATGATGGCAAAGCTGAATTTTCAGCATCATTACTCTAGTGTTCAGTGCCACACGATCCTTCCGAAATTCTTGTAAAATGCTCATTTTGTGCTAAATTATTATCAATTATGGTAACGCTTTAGTATAGGGGACACATATTCGCTATAAACTACGACTTTTCCCTCAATAAACTCCTAATTTACTGCTTCTTAATAGTTAGTAGGGTTGTTGTTAAGTTTAGGTATTGGGTAGGATTAAGAATGTAAAATAAGGTCATGTAGAATAAGGCATTAATATATGATTAATAAGTACTAATAAATAGCCAAAATTCTAGTAATATGCAAGCTAATAAGCAACTAGTTAAAAGACCCTAAAATAAAGTGTTACCTCAATTATTATTGGTGCTCAATTATTAATGATAGTTCTTATTTTTTCAGTGTTGAAAATTTTTGCTGCTTAATATTTTTGTGGAAACTGTGAGACATTTTTACCTGGATTCTTTGATGAATAGAAAGTTCAAAAGAACAGTGTTTATTTGAAATCTTTAGTAACATTATAAATGTCTTTACTGTCACTTTTGAATTTAATGCGTCCTTGTTGAATAAAAGTATCGCTTGCTCCAAACCTTTGAATGGTACTGTTTTCACTGATAAGAAGAAATATTTATTAAACAGTAAATCAGCATATTAGAATAATTTCTGAAGGATCATGTGACACTGAAGACTGGAGCAATGATGCTGAAAATTCAGCTTAGCATCCCATGAACAAATTACATTTTAAATTACATTAAAACAGAAAACAGTTACGGGTGCTGTATATGAAGTTAGTTGAAGCTTTGACAGAATCTTCCGAAGAGATGAGAATGTCACAAAAGTGGCGTTTAGGTGGTGCAGTACTGTATAAAAGTTTCTACCACAACATTTCCCTTATGAGACTGCCCTGGCATTTAAATCATGTGTGACTTTTTAAGGTGTGCAAATGTTCTGTAGGTTTCAGAGAAAAAATAGATGCATCTGTGGATTTTTTAAGTACCATACAAGTGCAGGTATTTGCAGGTACTCAAATCAAACGCCTCCCATATGATCACTGATTGATTGCCACGTCTGTCTCAAGGGTCCCTACTGAAGCTTTTAACATTAGGAGTCTCATTTCTGTTCATCTGAATCCCAAAAAGGCTGTTCATTTTTACAGACTGTGATGCAAAAAAAAGGAAAATGTTCCCTAATATATTCCCTTTCCCTATAAAGGAATGATTATATACTTGATTTGAAGTAAAAAGAGAAAGGTTTTCTCATTTGTAATTTAATAATTCATGCATCAGAGAGTTAAATTAATGGAATCCATCCATTTAGAACTGATACAGATTACTGGTAAGGAGGCAAATGTTATATGATTTGATCTACAGCTAAAACCCTTAAATCACATCCTACACACATTATCTCAGAATATGTGCACCAAGCAATATCCGAGGCTCACGTGTCTCATATTATGTATTCCTTCTATTTTCCGCATGACGAGGCCTGGAAAATTGACTCAGCGATGTTTCCATGCAAAGTGGGTTTATTTTTACATTAACATAAATAGGAATGTCTCGGGTCATCAAAGCGGGACGCAGGTGTAGCCTCAGTGTTAACATTACAGCGATTGTCAACCCTCAGCAAAGACACAGGAGTATCTCAGATGCAAATGAACGGCACGCTGCCATTCACCTCGCCGTTTGCTTCCCTCTGTCACATGCATGCAAACACACCGTGTGATATGCAACGACGTTTATGCTAATTTGAGCTTATTGTGCAGCAGTCGGCCTGCGTTTGTTGAGCATGTGATGCATCTGGTGTCAAAACTGTTGGAAACCACTGTCAAAACATGTAATTTGACCCTGAGGCACTCAAAATGAACACGGAAGCAATAGTTTCCGCCAAAATATAGTAGTTAGTAAAGCAAGTTACAATAGTTACCTGGAAATAGACGACACGGAATGAGTTGGAAAGGTTGGTAAGTTATTCTGTCACATGATGTTGTTGCAGAATTCGACTTGTTGCTAGACCGATTGTTTTGCAAGTTGTAGTTTAAAGATAATATGCAGGTAAAATTATATATAAAAAATATTTAAACTCAAATCATTATTCAATGTCCAAGCATTTATTTTGCGATTATCCTTGGAGCAAAATAACATCAGCTAATCATCGCAAAATCCCTTACATAACAGTAGTGGCAGTAAATTTACTATGGTATTTTGGTGGAAACTATGATTACCATGAAAACTTTTGTAAGGGTAGGCTAACATGCAAATTAAATGCATTTGCTTAATATAATAAGATTCATTTAGACTTAATACATATTTTTAAACCTCAATAGCGTGCAAGTGCAACAGTCGGATTCCATTCATTTTCTCCATAAGGAAATTGATTTTTAACGACAACTTGTAAACCTTTAAAGACAACCTTACTGTGAGCTATGAGGTTGTTAATCGATAGTATATGCTTCTTTTGAAGCCGGTAGCCTGTATTGTTTCAACTTAGTTTTAAAATAATCATGTTTAACAGTGGAATTCGTGGTGAAAAACTACATTACCCATGATGCTGTACAGAAAATTCCACCAATCAGTGTGTTAAAAAAGCAAAAAAAGCCAAAATATCTCTTTAGCTCCGCCCACTCCAATGAAACACTGCAAATGATGTAATCGAGATTCGAGTCGGTCTCTCTATGCTCTTAACATACTTAAATATTTAAATATATTTGCATCTTTTGCAATAAACTTAAAATATCTTGTCATTTTTAAATGCATATATTTACTGCATCGTTTTTAATTTAATTATGCTGTTCACAATGCTTCATGGGATTGTAGTTCTTTCAATCACTAAAGGCCAATAAGTACAAAGTCTTGAACCTTTGTATTTTTTGCTTCAAATCAAAGTTTGTAATGTTACGATTTACCTCATTGCTGACTTGGTTCATGTCTTATAACGCTTTAACGAAGACTTTTTTTGAAATCCCTATGGGAGAAATGAATGGATAAAAAAAATACTTCTAGGACCAACGCAGCTGAAAATGTGTGCGGGCACTGTCGCACTCTATATACTTTCTCATACATTTACTATCAACATTTTTAACTGCAGATATTTTGCATTTGCTTGTTTCAAAACCACAGATGATTTATTTGTGTCTGGTATCTTATGACAGTGCATACCATATAATAAATCAGAAGTCTAGATATTATATGAACAGATAACGCCTAAAGAAATGAATTCATCTTCTCAAGACTCCTAATCTCCACCATTCCCAATTTACCTTTGTCTCTTTTCACCTTCTCATAACAGAATAAAGCAGTTCACCCTGGGGACAAAGGGCTGCACTCGCAACCAAACAAAATGAAGAGCGGAGAGCAATAATCATTTGCATTTCCAACATCTGCTTTCTTGACGGAGACCAATAATTTGTTATTTTGCCGCCTGGAGCCCCGTCTTCATATTCAGGTCCCCTATCGAGGTGTTTTGTCACAAGAGTGCATTTTTATGACACCGGAAAAACTCCTGTTGGGTGATTTATTTAATCTACTTCCTTTCTTTGTACATTTATTTATTTATTTATTTTATTAGTGGTTAGGGGCTGGCTGGGTAATTTACCCTACACATTTCAGATTACATTAGACACTGCTCTAGCTGGCCGGTCAAACTGAAAGCCATGTAAAATTCAATGTGCATGATACATGGGGCGATTTTCTAGCCTCAGGATTTGTAAGGTACAAACAAAAAAAAAACTAAAAAAAGCTACAGCAACAACAACAACAACAACAACAGATCCTTCCAAGTTGTAAAGAGCCATCAGGACTAAGTCCCTAGGGCGGATTTGCGAAAGGCTTTTTTTCCAGGAAGGTCAAATGCCCCGAGAGCTCTAATAGTAATGCCACTTTGAGCGGGCTTGCAGGGCCAGAAGTCTACTGCAGGTTGGTGGATTGAAGAGTGAGCAAGTTCTCACTTTCATGCTCCTTCACTTCCATTTTACTAATGCTGCCATATATCTCCCCGTAGAGAGGGAGGTGGTTTAAACCCCTGGGAAGAAAGCAATGATCTAATATACTGTGCCAAGAAGAGATGTAATGTTAGAGATGTGGTTCTCAACTGTTGTGTTGTGACCCAGAAATGGATCTCAGGTCTGATCTGATTGCAGCAGCGAAAAACAATACTAATTACAAATTTTTTTAGTTTAGTTTAGTTTAGTTTATTTGAACATGTAAATAAAAATATATATACAGACATGCATACATATATAAAATTAAATTAAAATAGCAGCTAAATTTAAATCATATACTTCTCAGCACAATCCTCCAAAATTATTATAGAAATTCTCATGTTCAAAAAGGAGTAGGAAGAAGTTCATAACAAACTTTTCAAGTCCTACCCCATTTCTCTATTTTTTTTCCTTTAGTTAAATACAAAACAATTTAATGCTTCTCTTATACATACATCTTTACNCATGCTATGTTAATAATATGCCATGTTAATAATATGGTTGGGCTTAATGCAGTTCATAGTAATAATTAATACATAATCTGGATCCTGAAGCAAAACAATCTGAGCAACAGACTTTGTTAAACACACAAATGTCATGGATGCATAAAAGATAATACTGCCCAAATCTCAAAACACCTTTTCTGTTGAACTGTACATTGCAACTGTCTTCCATTTCTTCTCTTCTACTATTCTTCCAGGACTGTATGACCAGTCACTACATAATACAGACATATACGTATAGTGTATAATGGACATAAGATGGGGGCTGTGGAATAATGGAAGTGTGCACCATTCATTCAAGGGAAATGGTTGTCCTAGAGTCATTACTTTGATTATATGTTGACTTGGCCTGTATCAGGTATAAGGAGGCAGGTGTTGAATGGTAAGCACAGGCTTTACTTACACCAGGGCATGTTGATTGTAAAGCTCTGTGGGTGAACAGTCCGATCTACGACCAAGATTTTGATGCTTCAACAGCAGATCATCTGTTCTTTTTCCTCAGTGTCATCTGCACTGTAAACAAATCATATTCATAATGAATATTTTGCCTTGTTTTTTAGTAAAAATAAATCAAACATGCTTAAAACATCTAAATTTACCGGAGAAGCAAAACTGCATTAAGACTTATTTTCACAGAATGTTTAAAATTCGGTCATTGTCAATATCACTTACTCACCCTCATGTTGTTCCAAACTTGTATGATTTTCTTTCTTCTGTAGACCACAAAAAGAGATGTTAGCAATATGTTGATGCTGAGAAATAAGCACCATAAAAGTTCATACTACTATATTCAAAGTCTTCTGAATATATTAAAATTTGAAGTCTAACGACCAGTTATGATATGAGACACAAAAACAATGACATTTGGCATTAACGATGTCAAACCTAGCATGGCATGTCTTGATGCGCCATGCTTGAATAAAAGTGTATGTGAAGGAGATTTTTAGACTTGCAGCAGAGAAGATTTGTTCTAAATAATGACAAAGTCTTTTCCATCACACAAAGTTATTGTATGACTTCAGAAGAACACACAATAGCTCAAAATGGGCTGGCAAGCCCCAACAGTCACAAAAAACATAATAAATGTAGTTAATTATGGTGCTTTTTATCTTTTTTCTTTTAGCTATTGTTAGATTATTTCTCTTGTTATGAGCATATTCCTCATTAAATTTTCTCATTAAGTTTCTAACAGCTGTTTTTTGCAGTGTGAAGTTGATATGGCAAAACTCTCCTGTTTAAAAGTTGTGAAAAATTATGCAACATTGATGGATTCTGCACATTTCCATTATAAATTATAATAATTTCAGTCATTTTTCTCCACTGTCACTGTAATGTGAGAAACATACAAAAATATACATTGTGCAAATCTTCAGGTTTTCTAATAAAAAATAAGTTTATTCAAGTGTGCTATACTTCTTTTAAACTAAAAATAAGAAAGTATACTTTCAGTCTACTTTTTAATGTACTTCTCAGAAATATACTTAAAATTACAGTTAAGTATACTTGACTTATACCAACAGAAAAGTCTAAGTATATTTGACCTATACTTTATCTTTTGATCGAGATTTACTTAAAAGTATAATGAAGTATTCTAAGTACACTTTGGTTGTAGTTGTTTACTCTTTTGATTGAGAAGCCTTAAATACTTTTTCACATAGTTTTACATACTGTCTTAAAAAAACTTTTAAATAAAAAATATTTGAAAATATTGATTTATAAAGTAAACATGTGAAGTGAGCATGTGGATTTTTTTTGTGTACTCCACTGGTAGTGTACATAGGAATTTACATCAAATCTACTTAACTCTTTCCCCGGCATTGACAGAATTTTCCAGCAATCCATGTTTTCACTGTTATACAATAGGGGGTGCTATTACACACCTTCCGAAATAGTACAGAATCCAGTAGCCCCTCACTGCAGAACAGGAGAGGGTAGGGTAAGGGATATGTAAAGTGGGAGGAGTTGGATCCAGATCCAGGGGGCAGAGACAGGTAGGTTTAGGAATATGTAAAATGGGAGGAGTTGGATCTGGATCCAACCTCGCCCCCTGGATCTCGTGTTCTGCAGTGTGGACCATCTCACAGAATCTCCGGATCAAAACACAGGTGAAGAAGCAGAAACAAGCGATAGAAGCATTGCTTAAGCACATGTAAAATAATGCAATCATCAAACATTAAACTGCCTAACATTACCGAATGAAATGTCAACTCAGGAAGAGGTATAGGACTGAAAAAGCTTTGGGGGTGTTGCTAAAAGCAATCCACTCCACCTATGTTTTAATTATCATTCTGAATCTGATCCAGACGTAAGAACAAGATTGAAAAAAACACAATTTTCTCGGGTTTTTGTTCAAAATCTTACAAGTATATTTGCAGTATAAAACCACTAAACTAGTAGTTTACTGAGAGTATACTTCAAAGTGTTCTTTCATAAACTAAAAAATGTGCTACAAGTATTTAGTAAACTATCAGTATATATATAAGTTCACTTGTAGTATAGTTGCAATACAAATGAAAAACTTAGTTGTAGATTAGCTGTGTATGCAAAGTTTACTACTGTTACATTTAACGCTCCCGTGTGTATCTGTGTAAGCGCTCAGTGAAAAGCGTTAAAGATGTCTATTTACAACATGTTTTTGAAGCGTTGATCATTGTAGCCAATCACAGACTTATCTGTTGAGTGCGTGAACACAATGGCCAATCCGAGGTGTTTAAGTATCCGCTCAACGGTGCTCAAAATGCTAGGGGGAAATGCTGGTATCGTCACATTTTTTTAATTTCTTGGTACCGAAGTCGGTACTTTTGACAACACTAACTTATGCTATGTTTTTATACTTTTATACTATGCTTTTATACACTAAAAAGTGGGCCAATTTAGTCCCTAGTAGTATTGAAATAGTACACTTACAAGTATACTACTGATACATTGATATTAGTATACTTACTACTTATACTTAAAAATATACTTAATAAAATAAACTTGAAGTGTATTGTTTTTTGTAAGGGTTGGCAAAGCACATGGATGGCAATACCAGTACAGTACCACTATAGAAAAGTATTTCAGTAGCTCTACTTAAACAACCAATCCGTTCACTTACAAATAAATCAGTATGCAGGCAGAATACTGGTGAAATTGGCAAAGAAGCAAAAGATATAAAATATTTATAAAATACTCCATTCTAACAATAATCCGAAATGACAATTGTCTCAATTTCGAACTGGGCTAAGGTGCTCCAAGCCAAGAGAAAGCGTTACCTGACATAATTTCAGCTTGTTCTGTTCAACACATCTATGCCATGGCAACATAATCTTTCATAACAGGGCTTAACAATTAAAAATAGGGCCAGAGCTGATGGGCCTGCTGTGAACGAATGCATTCAGAGGACTGGGAAGGAAAGCTTACCTGGTAAACAACATGTATTTTGCAAGGTACAGCAATGCATCCATCTTTGATTAGTGCAGCCAGTACTTGCAGCCTGAACAGGAAGAGAGAGGTTAGTCTTTAAGTAAAGCCACCTTCCTTTCTTCATTCTGCTTTAAAAGCTATTCCATGTTATCAGATTTTGGCCACCCGTGTAAGGCACGACATTTCTCCCAGATTACAGCATCTTTTATTTAAATGTCAGGGTCCTCTGAGGCTCTCCGGTGGTGTACGGTCTACCACAGATGTTCAAAGCTGTTCTGAGGTCAGTACTGGATGTGGGGGGAGACAAGGGACTGAGATTCAATCTGTACCTGCAGTTAGAAAGGTCACGGGGGGAAACTCATTTGAAAAACCACAGTCTTTAATATATCCACATACAGCTTAAACAAGACTAACAAAAAGTACTGTGCAGGTACAATGTACTTTGATTTAAACTATGGTACTGAATTGTTACCATATGCAAATAAACTACTGGAAGTTTAGCAGGTTGACCACGGATTGAATATGATACTGTTCAAATGTTTGGGGTCAGTATGATTTTTTTAAAAGCAATTATAAATAAATGTTTTCAGTAAGTATGCATTAAATGGATCAAAAGTGACAGTGAAGGCATTAATAATGTTACAGAAATTTTCTATTTCAAACAAATGCTGTTCATTTGAACTTTCTATTCATCAAAGAAACCTGAAAAAAATTGTATCATGGGTTCCTCAAAAATATTAAGCTGTACAACTGTTTTCAACATACATACATATACATACATACTCTTATGCACAATCTGTTGCCTGCCCCTTTAAGGTCACTTAATAAAAATGAAACCATACTGGCCCATTTCAGGCACTTTCTAAGCTCCAGTAAGATTCATAAATTAACTATATACACTCATTGTATTCATCCACCAAGAAAACTGATTTACTCCTTGGAGTCAACAATAAGCCACAAGACACCTGAGTCACTATGGTTATCACCATCATTGCTGTAATTCCTTCCTGTGATTTAAGCCTAACTCAAATAAAGGTGGAATAAAGGCTTGCTCTTGCCTTTGGGTGAAGGGTGTCCAGAAACTTTGTCACATTAATTGATGGCTTCATTAGATTGCAATCAGAGCACTTCAGTTTGCCTCCAGGGCATAGCTAACCCATTCCTATGCATTTGAGAATAAAGCTGGGAAAATAGGGTTTTACTGCAGTGGATATTGCGCCTGTCACACCGGGAGAACCAAGAGAAAGCCTCTGTCTACTACGAGCATAATGTAGATAAAGTAGAAGCAAGGTCGAGTTACATGGAGACTGATTGTGGTGCGATAGGATTGCGGCGAAAAAATTCAATGACAAAGAAGTTTAGTCAGATATGGACTTTTAGACATGGCAAGACAATTTGTCCTTCCGTACTTTTTTTTGGAAGGGATAAATTATACCTTTTTAGATCTGGAGACCAACTTGTTTTGTGACAAGGCCTGCATCATTATTTTTCGTCAGAATTGCAGAGGGAAAAAAATCTGGTAAGGGCACAATTTTTTGGACAGCAGACCTTTTGATTCAAGAATTACAGACAATAGCAGAGTTATTGTGTGTGTGAGAGCAACAAGAGATAACAGTCAAACTGCAACAAAGTAACTACAATAACTGCAGACCTATTACTGAATTACAGTCACAGTGAGTGGTTTTGAAAGAGGACTATTTCATCTAATGTAGGAGAGCCGAGAGACATTTTTCGAAAACAATTGATAGCCTCAACTATAAGCCTTGCTGCAATTATGTAATCTTTTCAGTAATAATAGGGTGCAGTTCAAGCAAAGCATGGCCATCCGATTTTATGGTGGTTGTCTAGAAATTCCTGGTCAACAGTATATGTCAAACTATAACATGCTCTGTATAAAATGCTGGTGTGTACAACTTAATGCTTAAAGCTACAATATGTAAATGATTTCGCCGCTAGAGGTCGCCTATTCAAAACAAAGGCGTAGCTTGATGACACCGAGTTTGAGCGCGGATTCTTGGGAGATGTCGTCTACACCTCACAGTCAGCCATGAGTCTTTTTGGGAAAGATGCAACAAGTTTTTCACACCTGGATTTGGGGATTCTCTGCCATTCCTCCTTGCAGATCCTCTCCAATTCTGTCAGGTTGGATGGTAAAAGTTGGTGGACAGCCATTTTTAGGTCTCTCCAGAGATGCTCAATTGGGTTTAAGTCAGGGCTCTGGCTGGGCCATTCAAGAACAGTCACGGAGTTGTTGTGAAGCCACTCCTTCGTTATTTTAGCTGTGTGCTTAGGGTCATTGTCTTGTTGGAAGGTAAACCTTCGGCCCAGTCTGAGGTCCTGAGCACTCTGGAGAAGGTTTTCGTCCAGGATATCCCTGTACTTGGCCGCATTCATCTTTCCCTCGATTGCAACCGGTCGTCCTGTCCCTGCAGCTGAAAAACACCCCCACAGCATGATGCTGCCACCACCATGCTTCACTGTTGGGACTGTATTGGACAGGTGATGAGCAGTGCCTGGTTTTCTCCACACATACCGCTTAGAATTAAGGCCAAAAAGTTCTATCTTGGACTCATCAGACCAGAGAATCTTATTTCTCACCATCTTGGAGTCCTTCAGGTGTTTTTTTAGCAAACTCCATGCGGGCTTTCATGTGTCTTGCACTGAGGAGAGGCTTCCGTCGGGCCATAAAGCCCTGACTGGTGGAGGGCTGCAGTGATGGTTGACTTTCTACAACTTTCTCCCATCTCCCGACTGCATCTCTGGAGCTCAGCCACAGTGATCTTTGGGTTCTTCTTTACCTCTCTCATCAAGGCTCTTCTCCCCCGATAGCTCAGTTTGGCCGGACGGCCAGCTCTAGGAAGGGTTCTGGTCGTCCCAAACATCTTCCATTTAAGGATTATGGAGGCCACTGTGCTCTTAGGAACCTTAAGTGCAGCAGAACATTTTTTGTAACCTTGGCCAGATCTGTGCCTTGCCACAATTCTGTCTCTGAGCTCTTCAGGCAGTTCCTTTGACCTCATGATTCTCATTTGCTCTGACATGCACTGTGAGCTGTAAGGTCTTATATAGACAGGTGTGTGGCTTTCCTAATCAAATCTAATCAGTATAATCAAACACAGCTGGACTCAAATGAAGGTGTAGAACCATCTCAAGGATGATCAGCAGAAATGGACAGCACCTGAGTTAAATATATGAGTGTCACAGCAAAGGGTCTGAATACTTAGGACATGTGATATTTCAGTTTTTCTTTTTTAATAAATCTGCAAAAATGTCAACAATTCTGTGTTTTTCTGTCAATATGGGGTGCTGTGTGTACATTAATGAGGAAAAAATGAACTTAAATGATTTTAGCAAATGGCTGCAATATAACAAAGAGTGAAAAATTTAAGGGGGTCTGAATACTTTCCGTACCCACTGTATGACTCGCGAGCAGTGGAGCTCTTATTATACTGCAGTCACCGCTTTCGCTTCTTCCAGTCAAGCATATGAGGTAACACAACGCTATTTATCATAACAGAGATATATGACTGTGTTAAAAATGTTATAATGTTACTCTATGCGTTCGCTCAGCAGCTGCTGTGAGACACTTGTTGCACATTGCAGTAGGTTAGATCGATTTTAGAATATCATTATTAAATGCTGGGTGGCTTATGTTGATAAATGGCATGCAATTAATTTTAAAATGTATTGTATGATGGAGAAAATGCTGTATTAGGTACTTGACAAAATAGTTTTTCTCTGAGGTATGGTAAAATCATGGTACTCTTGGAAAATCAAGAAAACTAGATTTAAACAATAAGACTAAATGTGTTGAGCTATATAACAATAATTCGTTTTCTGTCTATAAATGTAAACAGTTGTTCCCTTGTCTAATAAAACATGTAATATATTAAAGCGTCTTTGGTGTTTCCATGGTTTCTACAAAATAAAACCGGAAACCAAGGTTAAGGCAGTTATGACGCAATTGACAGGTGACTCCTGGACACGTCCCTTATCCTTGGTTAAAATCGCGATTTTCTCACGATTTACAAATAGTTGGAAACATCTGGGATGTAAGTACTCAACTGAACAAAATATATAACACTGGCCTAGTGGTTTTTGGATATTTTACCTCAAAAATATTACATATTGTGCCTTTAACTAGCTAAAGCAACAAGATCTTAATCTTAAGCCTGCTGTATTAACATAACCATTATGGTAAGACTGAAGAACCTTGTCTGAGTAACAGCGGCCGATTGCAACAGAGCACAGCCTTGTTGGCATCAGCAGATATCACTTTATAACAGTTCAACAAACAAAAATAATATCAAGAAACTTACATTTTAGACATAATTGGCCAGTTTCTTTGTCTATTTCTGCTCCTCCAACGAAAAGCACTCCAGACGAAGTTAAAATCAACACACAGTGTTCGGTTCCTGAATGAAACAGTGTGTTTGAACGAATCAGTTGAGTGAATGATTCAGTGACTCACTCATACAGAAAGTTGTTCCTGAGTCTCGAATGAATCTTTTGACTCACACATAAATGATTCAATACCTCGCTCGCATATTTGTTCCTTTCAGCTCACTCATAACAGTCCCTTGTCACCATCTACTGGTGTCTGTAAAAGAGTCGCTAAAAAATCCCCACCATAGACTAACCAATTTAGAGAACTGGATAAAGCTGGATAAAATAAAATAAATAAAATAAAATAATTAGGCCTATACAACATTGCAGTAATATTCTTCCTCAGCAAGTAAATGTATCTGTCTGATGACTCAAGAATGAAAAGTATTACATTGGTAGTTTTAGCTAGTGCCACTGGGCTATACATTACTATTTGACAGATACTGATATTGAAGTAGTCAGTTATTCTCTATCCAGTGTCTATGAACAGGGAAATATTTAATCCTGTGCGATCTTTGACAGAACTGTCTCCAAAGGCATCTTAAAAGTCAAGGATTTGTAGTAAGTTTAAACCTTATCACTAAGATCTGTGACAGGTATTCGATCCTTAGGATGAGAGGTCAGTAACACCTGGATGTGTTGCTATTTTTTTTGGTAATAACAACTTTTGAGCTTCTCTGAGTGTCTGCACAGAACTGTGGGTAAACACAGCATGTGGCTGATTGCTGAGTGTGTGGTTACTAATCTGCAGATGTGATGTGCTACGAGGGATAATTCGGGGTTGGTCGTTACTTTGTTGAGGCTTTAAGAAGGAAAGGAAAAACTCAAGCTGAGATGATCGCATGGGGAGCCAGGGAGAGGACAACAACAGATGGATTATACCTTGTGATTGTTATAGAAACAGCCAAAGTCTTTTTTGCATACGAGATAGAAAGGTTGCAAGGGTTGTTTTGAGAGAGTTTTATCTTCTCTCTAAATCCGTTTTAAAAACTTCCAAGAATATTAACAGTCTTTTTCAAAGTTATTATTTGACTTCTGTGCAAAAGCTGTGTGCTGTGGTTTAGCAATATACAAAAAGGCTTTTAAAAAAAGATAAAGAAAGAACGGGATGGGGGAGGGGTTTAAGATTTCTGCAAGCAAAAAGGGGATTAAGGCTGATTCGATGCCAAACAGTTCTTGGCAGATGGGTTCTGGTGCTTTTAGGATGCCAAAAAGAGTCAATAAGTCATCAGTGCATTCAATCCTGGAGATAATACATTTAGGAGAGGGGATTAACGGACACAATAAAAACAGGCCTTTTCATCCTCTTTGCACGACGAGGACATATTCAAGGAGATATTTGTTCCTCGTCACTCTGACGCAATTCCCTACTGTCTTTCAGTGCAATTTGACTGTTCCAGCTCCAGTCCTTTTACACCAAAAAAGGTTCCAGTCGTACAGTGTGCCAAGGGCAGATGAGCAATGGACTGAGAAGCATGCTGGAGACCAGAGGTGTGCATAATGCTGAGAGGTGCACAGTCTCATTTATAATCGCCTCCATTCAAGTCTTTGACAGTGAGAGTGTATGTGAAAGCCTCCCTTGTGTATTTTTGCTCTTGTATCCAGTGACATTGCATTTTATTCTTCACAATTAGATTTTACAGCCTTGTTTTGACCAAATACTGCAAAGCCATTGATCGATATATCACTGTTATCCTGTTATTAGGTCAGGAACATGTCTGGGTCATATTTCATTCCAAAATCAAATACAATTTTAAGTTTATATATAGCCTACCAGTATCAATTAATTTATATATGATTTATATATAAACGCACCGGCAACTTTATTAGGTAAACCTGCTTGACTGCACATTAACGCAAATATCTAATCAGCCAATCGCATGGCAGCAACTCAACGCATTTAGACATGGTCAAGACAATCTGCTGAAGTTCCAGCTGAGCATCAGAATGGGAAAGGAATGCGATTTAAGTGACTTTGAACATGGCATGTTTGTTGGTGCGAGACGGGCTGATCTGAGTATTTGAGCTAAACTGCTGATCTACTGGGATTTTCACGCACAGCCATCTCTAGGGTTTAAAGAGAATGGTCAGAAAAAGAGAAAATATCCAGTGAACGGCAGTACTGTGGGTGAAAATGCCTTGTTGATGTCAGAGGTCAGAGGAGAATGGCCAGACTAGTTCGAGCTGATAGAAAGGCAACAGTAACTCAAATAACCACTAGTTACAACCGAGGTCTGCAGAAGAGCATCTCTGAACGCACAACACGTCCAACCTTGAAGCAGATGTATTACAGCAGCAGAAGAACACACCGGGTGCCACTCCTGTCAGCTAACAACATGAAACTTAGACTACAATTTGAAGGCTCACCAAAATTGGACAATAGAAAATTGGAAATATGTTGCCTGGTCTGATGTGTCTGGATTTATGCTGTGACATTCAGATGGTAGGGTCAGAATTTGGCGTAAACAACATGAAAGCATGGATCCATCCTGCCTTGCATCAACAGTTCAAGCTGCTGCTGGTGGTGTAATGGTGTGGGGGATATTTTGGGTCCCTTAGTACCAGCTGAGCTTCATTTAAATGTCACAACCTACCTGTGTATTGTTGCTGACCATGTCCATCCCTTTATGACCACAGTGTACCCATCCTCTGATGGCTACTTCCAGCAGGATAACGCACCATGTCACAAAACTCAGATCATCTCAAACTGGTTTCTTGAACATGACAATGAGTTCTCAAATGGCCTCCACAGTCACCAGATCTCAATCCAGTAGAGCACCTTTGGGATGTGGTGGAACAGGAGATTAGCATCATGGATGTGCAGCTGACAAATTTGCAGCAACTGTGTGATGCTATCCTGTCAATATGGACCAAAATCTCTGAGGAATGTTTCCAGAACCTTGTTGAGTCTATGCCTATGAGTCTATGGATGCATTGCAATAATGAGGAACAGTTTGTGGTGGAACATGTGGTTGATTGCCATGAAAATGCAAAAAAATCTTAATGATCATGACATGTTTTACTGATATTTTCCACAATACATGTGTCATTGATGTTTGATCCATGCGCACCCAACATGTCTGTCATGCTATAATCATTACAGGTCTAAATGGTATGTGAAATTGCCTCTTACCTTCTTTTTTACTAATGACCAGGGTGTTAGAGCTCAGACCTAAGAAGCCATGTGAGTGTAGATGATCTACATCTTCTCTAAAGGGCAATTTGTCTGAGTAATTGCACTAGCAAAAATCTATCACTGTCACACTCCTTTGGCCAATTAACACTTGGGGAAGAAAGGAGAATGAGAAAGAAGTGGAAGAGGAAGTAGAGGTGCAAAACAACTTTTTTTGTGCACAATTTTTTAACAGAGGTCAAAAGAATTTAAAAAGCAGTATGGGAAATGAATTGTCATAAGTTTGAAACATTTTTGGCAGGCAGTCATTTAGTAATTATATACTGATCTTTAAATGCATGGCATTAACAGCTCATAGCCTATAATAAGTGTGACATTGTGGGGTTCTGTTTTATATATTGATTAATATTATCTTGCTGTGTTTGGATGTAAATTGGATAATAATGTAATATGTAGTGTGACTAATAATCCAGTGAGCATGTCTTAATAACATTGAATCTCACAAGGTCTGCACGTTTCGATAAATTATTTAATTACAAAAAAATGAGCCTATTTTCCTAATGTTATACATACATATATATATATATATTCTTGACCAGGAAATGTTTACCAAACAACCATGCATCATTCACTTCATTCAATGAAAGGAAATTTTGTCTTTAATGTCTCAGTGACAATGTAATGCTTTAAGTGATTCATGTTTACTTATTTAAACTCTGTAATTACCCTGTAATTATTTAGAGATAGAGAACATGTTTTTCCAACTTATTAACAGAGCTTGTGATTTGCAACACTGGAAAGGGTTTTATAATTCTTTGCCTCCTATTAAAAAGATGAGAAGACAAACATCGTCCTCAGACATAATGACTTGCGTTTCTTCCATGAATTACAATGCCATCCATGACTCAATTCACACGATCACTTTACACGAATTTCATTAACTATCAATTAGCAGGTGTCTGCCAAGCGGTGGGTTTTAACCACAGTGGAGAGCATCGCGGGAGTGGACTTCAGAATGGGAAGAGGCGAAGCATGACGGAATTTTCCTACAGGACGATCGAGCTGCACCAACATTTCCTCCCTGTACTAATGAAAAGAGCTGACCTCTCACCCTCAATGGTTTTACATTACCAGAGAGGGAGAGAGAGGTAGCATTACTTGCACCAGTGCCCCTGAGAGATGGACTGTGAGACCAAAAGATAAACTGAGAGAGAAATGTAGAAAGGCTATCTCTCTCCAGACAGTTCTACTGCTGCCAGTGTGATCCTTAATTATACCACAGGTACAAAGCAGTAGATATCCGATTTCCCCTCCTCTCTCCCACAGACTTTCCTAATTAGATAGTAACATACAGAAGGAGGGGTGTCCAGATCCCCTTTCTGTATTTAAATCAGAACATGAGCAGTGGATTCTGAAACCAGTCAATCAAAACCAGAGGCCCGTCATTCGAATCAAGACTTTATTAACTCATTCTAAATCCTGTCAATCAAAAACCTGTCAGAATCCAACATATTTCACCTCTTCTGTCAGAGCTGTGGCCAAACACGTGACATATTGAGCCATGAATGATGCTCAATGGTATATTATATTATATTAAATTATGTATTAATCTAGCTGAGAAAGCTAGTTAAAGTTAGTTAAAAAACTGTGGAAATGTTTATAGCTACCTAAGTATTATATTTTGAAGGCCGCATGAAATGGAAGTTGCGATAGGCTTGTCGAGCAAGAAAAAATGTAGGGCGGGACTTAATTTTGTCCATCGGGAATTGATTGGATCATTGTGGTTTGCTATTGCTGTGACCTCATGTGAGTGATAGCTTGTCCTGCCCACATGCCAGTAAACACGTCATCAGGGAGAGGGAAAGTTATTTTAATTAAAGATCACAAGGGTACATGAATTAATGATGCGCACAGAAAAATCCTTTATAATAAATACTGTAATATTCAATAAGAAATTAAAAATGGTCAATTTTGATTTCATTATGACTTTATAACAAAGATATTTGAAGGCCACTCTATCGCCCCCTTGACTACTGGGATTGTTACTGCAACAGTTACAGTTATTAACTGTGGCGATTGCAAATATGCATGTTTGTGTCCTAAAGGGATCCTTTTATACTTTGAGTTGGGAATTTGGGTCTTGGGCCATTAAAAGGTATTTGTACATCAATTGCTTGTTAAGGTTCCACAAGCTTGTGCCAGTCCTTTCTTATAAATTGAACAGTTACTGATGTGGCATCTTATTCTGTAGTTTAATTAAGGTTTTCATTTATGACTAATTAAATTGATTATACCCCCTACAGATCCCAGCAGCTATGTAATTACGTGGAAGTTGTTAAGCAGGTGCTGCAATGAAAAAATGTCTTGTTAAAGGATGTGATTGTGAATTCATCACATTAGTGTCATTGACACAAAACGCATGTAATTCACCCAAATCCCATATGTAATCCCACATATAAGGCAGCCCACTTTTAAAAGTAACTTTCCTCAACACTGCCTATCAATGAACATCACCACCATTAATCTTCCAACAACTCTTTTAGTCTTTATTTAAAAACAATTTGTTTTAACCACTAACCTTATTTAAGGCATTTAACAAAAAACAACAACAATGAAAAAATTTGGTTGGGTTTGTCTATATTTGACCTAAACATTGTGGAACCATCAATTCTAAAAAGCTAACTTGTTTCCAGGTTTTCACCTATAAAAATTTGTCATCCTGTCACATCCACCAGGTCCATTGCCATGTCATTGTGAACTGCATTTCCCATTTTGCCTGGACTCATTATTCTTCATTACTCTCAGCTGTGTCTCATTAGCTTGTCAACTCTGCCTTTAAGGCAGGAACACACAAAGCCGACGGTCAGCCGTCGGGCAGTTTTTATTCGTCGGCCGACTAAGTTTTCTCAGTGTATTCCGCATCGTTGGCTGAAGTTGGTCCTCGTCGGCTTATTTCCGGCCGATTCGACATGTTGAATTGGCGTCGGAGCTCGTTGATCCGTTGGGCCATCTGATCATTGTTATTGGCTGGTCAGCTACTGCCACCTGCTGGTAAGGAAAGGCATTTCATCTTACGCAGGCGCAGAACGGACGTGCTACTTGGCAACTTTGGACCCAGACGCTGCCGAAGTGAGCCAACCCCGCAGTCTGCTTTCGTCGCCACTAGTTCGTCGGCGTCGGCTTGGTGTGTTCCTGCCTTTATAAGCCCTGTGTTTTTTGACATTCTTTGCAAAGTCTTGCTAGTGCTATACTGCATTTCTGAGCACTCTCTTTGATTTCTGTTGTCATGGATTATGGTATTGATCTCCTGCCTGTTTCCCTGGATTTGCGTGTGTCTTGGACTCTGTCATTGTTTGTATCGTTTGCCTTGGTTTTGACCCTCTGCCTGTTACATGGATTATGATTATGGATTGCTCCAATAAAACTGCATTTGGATCTTCACTCAGTGTTTCAGAGACACATCCTGCAGCACTCTATAGGACCAATCTTATTTCACATGCAAAGAGGGTATTTACATATTCACATAGGCACAGCAGCAAAAAAAGAGACAAGTCTGTTTAATTCTAAAAGTCAGAGAAGGAAGAAAAAAACTTTAACAAGTTTAAGCTAACCAAAACAAATGCATTTCAGCTGAACATATTACAAAGCAATAGCTCTTTGAATTCCCACACTAAAAGAATCATCTTAATATGAAATTGTGCAGCACACAGCAGATCCATTAAGATACTGTAATCCCTGGGTGTCTTTCGCTTCGTTATGTTGCTGCTAAACAACCCTTTCCTTGGTGAAGTGAGCCTTTGTATCAAAATTAATTTCAGGACAATGAAGCTTTTAATGCGCTCATAACAGAAATGGTTGGATGAAGATGAATGAGTGCAGCTCAGGGAACCGCAGGTTTATCTGCTTTAGAAAGAGAGAGCGAGAGAGGGAGAATGAGAGAGAGACGAGCGAAGCAGCATGCTAGCTGGTCTCTCAGGCCTTTGATTAATAGCCTAAGCTCGGCTCCGGGCCCTCCTCCCTGAGCTTGTGTAATAACTGCCCCGTGGCTGTGCTCTACTCAAGATATTTTGAGGAGAAATGGATGGCTGACTGTTCGTCTTCGAGACAAGCATCAGCCGGGGCAATTAAACAATACAAACATGCAGGTCTTCACAATTCGTTACACTGTTGGGTCTGACAGAACAAGAACTATGGGGAACAATCCGCGAGGGCGATCTCAAAGCCCAACCAGTCATGTTTTGAATTACTGGTTAAGAGCACACATCGATAAGAAACTGAATGATGGCATTGTCTCTCAGTGGTTTGGGATGCAGGTAACGGGCGGTTAAGTTGCAGTGTGCAGTACAAGATTGTTAGTGTCAGTAAAGGCTGAACGCAAGCTATTTTGTTGAAACAAATATGGAGATGTATGCGACAGCGTATCATAGACCTTAGTCAGGGTAGTGCCATATTGAATTTTTGACATGAATGAAAATGAGGCTATGAGGGTTACAATGGACTGTAGTTCAATGGATTGTACTGTTGTTTAA
The DNA here is from genome assembly GCA_003731715.1 of Anabarilius grahami. Taxonomy (NCBI): domain Eukaryota; kingdom Metazoa; phylum Chordata; class Actinopteri; order Cypriniformes; family Xenocyprididae; genus Anabarilius; species Anabarilius grahami. The sequence continues at coordinate 359,819 of RJVU01043279.1, read as the reverse complement.
CAACATACCGATTGTTCAGCTGACAAAACATCTTTCCAAAAGACTTACAATAGACAAAAACTCCAAGAAACAATTTTGAAGGTTGTGTTTTGAAAATTAAATGTGATGTAGGACCTTTATCCATCTTATTCTGCAATGTGAAAAGAAGCTATTTTCTGATTCATTAGCCGCTATAGGTGAATAACTAGAAGAATAGCAAAGTGCAATAAACGGTAAAACTGACAGTGGAAAAAAAAAAAAAATTATGCCGAGAGAGCCATAAATGTATTATGGAAGCTTGTTTCCGCCACTGAGTAAAAAATAAAAAAGGTGTAATTGCAACTTTTTATCACGCAATATCTCGCAACTCGCAATATCTATTTTTTTCTCAGAACTGCATGTTATAAACTTGCAACTGCAAGTTATAAAATCAGAATTGTGCGATATAAACTCAATTGCGAGTTATAAATTCAGAATTGCGAGATATAAACACAGTTGTGAGTTATAAAGTCAGAATTGTGATTTATAGACAGAATTGTGAGAAATAAACTCACAATTGTGAGCTATACAGTCAGAATTGTGAGTTATAAAGTCATAATTGCGAGATATAAACTCACAATTGCGAGTTTTAAAGTCCGAATTGTGATTTATAGTCAGAATTGGGAGATATAAACTCACAATTGCGAGTAATAAAGTCAGAATTGCGAGTTATAAAGTCAGAATTGCGAGTTATAAAGTCAGAATTGTGAGTTTATATCTCGCAATTCTGATTTTATTTCACAATTCTGAGAAAAGATTGCATGTAAAGGACCTATCAGTCTGCGCCCTCTAGAGTTTCATGACTGAACTAGATATTTATTAAGTAGTATGGGTAATTTAATAATGCTTTCAGCTAACAGTAACACGGCCTATAGACGACACAAAACACCACCAGTGATCTCTTCCATATGCCGTGGCTATTGAGTATTTGCCCTATAACCTTCAGTGACTGCACATAATTTAGTCCCGGCTGTACAGCATAACCTCACTGGCCCAAAATCATGTTCCGATTGGCCAATGGCCATTGTTATGCCCAGGCAGGATACACTGAAGTATAATATTATTTCAGCATATAAAAAGCACATTGAAAATACAAATCAAGCCTGTATTTTCCATCTAGACTTGTTCTGATACATTGAAAAGTCGCTGAGAGTTTAGCTGGATGAGTAATTTCACGCATATTCTCAACCACATTGACTCAACTTCACAGTTGGCATTTGAATTTACCCTACCTTGACTTCTTCATAGTAGCTGACACGCTAAGTAATTTCTATTTGATTTCTCTGTGAAGGATCATTCCTCATGAATCCTCGGTTGAGAGTCTCCCTCCATGAACATCCAATACTTCGTGAGCTCCATCTGGCCGTAATTAAAGAAAAGGCTGTTCCTAGACACCAATAACTCACAAGTAATTATACATCAATTAATAAATCCCCACAAGCTTATTAAACACTGTGTAATAATTAGCTACTTGCACCTGACAATTTATTGACTATTTACTGTACAAAAGAATAATGAACAGAAAGAGGATGTTGATAATCGTCTTCCTTATTAAGAGATAGGGATGGAAGTATGTAAGAGAGAGTAAGTGATGAGGGAGAGAGAGATTTTCCTTTAATTACTAGCTTTTATGACCTGTAATCCTATTATTATGTACAGTCATTCGAAGAAGCAATGATAAGCTCATTATTCAAGCACCAGTGCAATAAGAGACGTGCACTTGGCACTCCGTCATAAAATATGCAGTCTTAAAGAATCAGCGCTGAAACTCCTACAACAAATGCACATGAGGGGTGACCGTGTTCAGGCTAAGCGAATGTGTATGTCGTCGGTGGTTAGCGCGAGGAGACGATGTGGGCTGAATTGGATATTGATCCGCGTGTGTATTGAGCAGCATGTAATGAATGAAGACGACTGGGCCCGTACATGAGTTCGGGATGGTGACCCTGGACGTTCAGAATGAAACAGCTGTGCTTTAGTTAATGTCCTTACAAGCCCAAAGTTAGAATACCTTTAACGTTTTTTTTTCCCAAATACATGCACTTTTATGTCCCACAGGTTGATTTTCATCCAGACAAACATTTAACGGTTTTCTTTCTGCAATATGAAAATCACAAACTGCTTTGGAAACATTTTATCATGCCTGCATTATTATTATATATATTATGTTTGGTAGCTATTTATTGATTTACTTGTCACAGTCCAGTGTCATTAGGGGCCAAGCACCGAATGTGCGTACTGTAGGCACCTATTGTAATCGTTAGTGTTCTACTTTTTATTATTCTTCCGCATTGGAAGTCTATGGCAGCCCATAGAATTGCTTGGGGGAAAGTTATGAAATTTGGCACACAGATAGCAGATAGTCTGAACATTAACCACAGCAGTTTTGAGGTCTCTAACTCAATCGCTCTAGCGCCACCAACTATCCAAAGTTGCACTCACGTTTATGCTAATAACTTTTGAACCGTAAGGGCTAGAAACAAAAATCTTTGTTTTCCACTGATTCCTTGGCTCAATCCAATTCTATGAATGCCATTTTGAATTTCCAAAAAACCTACTTTTCCAAGCTTGATTTTCACAAGAATTGAACCAGATCATCTTTAGACCATGTCGACAAAAAGTTATAGAATTTAAGTTGATTCGTCAAACCATTCTCAAATAACGCGCGAACAAATTCGACAAAGAGCACTGCAAAATGGACATAAGGCTATATCTCTGCAACGCTTTAGCGTATTCTGACCAAACTTGGTGTGTGTTATGACAACCATGACATGACGGTACCTGCACAGTTTCGGCGCAGTGCCACCTTGTGGTCAGAAGATATGAAAAATGAACTTTTTTGCTTATAACTTCTGAACAGTTGTGCCAAAAATCAAACTGGTCTCTTTAGATTCAGTGCAGCTTGCCGATTCGAACGATACCCAATTTTACCATATCTGACATTTTGAATTTTGTCATAAAATTCCTTGGGTCATGCCAAGAACATAGATGCCAATTTTGCCATAGTCGGTCGAACTTCCTGTCTGCCATTTTGATTTTCTTTAAAAACCTACTTTTTCGTACTCCTCCGACTATTGGTCCGATTTTCACCAAAATCGAAAACAAAATCGAAGCTAGCAAAAAGTTATGGATTTCGTGTCTTTAGACATTTTCACATACCGCATCAACAAAGTCGATGCCATGATGCCAAAATGACTCTGAGGCTGTATATCTGCAATGCTTTTGCATATTGACAGCGCCACCTATTGGTCAAAAGTGATAAACCATTAAATCACATTACCAGTGATTGTATTGAAGTGATGATTTTGCAGCCATTTTGCCTGAAATTATTTTAATATGTCTTTAATTGCTCGTTTTTGTAGTTGGTCTGATGCTCCCAGCCATGGTGACATGACTCATTGTGCCCTCTTTGTGCTTGGCCCCTTAATGGCTGCTTGCAGCTATATTTTTCATTATGTTGTTATTAATATATTTTATTTTATTTGTATTTTATTTCAAGTGTTAGTGATTTTGTTATGTTTTTGTAATTTGTATTATTTTTAATGTCTAGCCTATATAGTTTTGATTATATTTTATTTATTATTTCAAGTTAAACTAGATAAAAATGAGAAATTATTTTGAGATTAAAAATGTATTTGCCCACTGTTAGACATTGTTAGTCAAATAAACTAGTGAGAATGTGAAAACTCTTTTACTTTTTAAATGTCTACATGGCCAAAAGCATCCATAGTTGAAGGAACATCCATCCAGTGATAAAAAATAAACTCATAAACTGATCAATATATATGCCAGTCCGTGAAAATAAAAAGAATTGAAGCTAATCAAAGTTCAAAACAACAAACAATCAAAACCACTGAGTCTAATAGCGGTCTATAGCAAGCTAGTAATTTTGCTAGTAGTCAGGGATCTAATTCAGTGCATTGATTTGTCACAATTGATGGCATTTCTTTGTCACCAAATACTCAGACATTAATATGATTAATGTTTGATAGTTAAGAGGACCGTCTGTAATCGTCTCACTGATTAATTTCTCGTCCTTCAGTCTTTTGGGATTGAGAGTGGAAAAACTATTGATCACCCGCTATCATCTGCATTTATCTTGGTTAAGAGATCAATTCCACTAGCACTGATAGACTCAAACGTTCAGTCAGTCAATGCATCATGTGAAGGTTATATGGATTTTATACATGTACACCTTTAGGATAATATAAGGAGAATTCACTAAAAAGCAGTATGCTTGTTGATAAAGTTTTTTTTTTTTTTTTAAGGAATTATGTAAATCAAGTTGCAAAAATGTATGCACCTGAATCGACTCTTTAAAATGCAGAAAGTGTGCTCGACTACACCGCTCATGACTTTTATGAATAAGGCATAATCTATAATAAACCTTATTTGCATATAAAGGAAGTGTGTTAGAAAAATGTAAAGAATGGCAATTACCTAATTTAAATATGTATGACATAGTGCTATACCAGACAGGCAGCACCTGATTAAAGTCAATTGTAGGTGTTTGGTGAATAAAACAGGTTTTGTGCTTAAATATCATGCTCAAAAGTATTTAGTGAATCTGCTGCAAAGTGAATTTATGGTGCAATAATTTAGTTGAGATAAGCTTCATGTTTGTTCATATTAGAAAGGATTGTTGGCTGATTGCCTTCGCTTCAACACCAGATTTGATACTACAAATTTCATTGTTAGTGAATATTAGAGCCCATAAATCATATCTCTGACCCAGTGGACTAGCTCACATTCATTAATAAACATGCGGATGTTTCGATTTTATCATCTAATACCCGACACTCATGCTGAGGAGAGGTTATTCCTGTCTGACTTCTGATATGGATTCTTAGGAGACCAAGTGAGGTCTCACATGAAGTACAAACACAATTTCTTTTCTCATGGTTCTCCTGACATAGAATGTGAATTGTTCATGGTACTTTATTAGCATGGTAAGAGGAAAAGGCAGGCTAACTAATCAACGAATCTCCTGATAGTGGATTTCATGCCAATGATGAATTAGGTGCTGTCTGCCAGTCGTGAAATGTATTTTTAATTGCTCTTTGTAATTAAGGATTGCCAGTGGAAGACATATTACAGGTCTGGGTGTGTATTTGCTAGTGTGTGTATGTGTGTGTGACCCACACTCTGCACTTCAGAGGTTTTGTTTGGTTTTAGGCAGTTAATTGTGAGATTGTGCATGTTGCGAGAGAACAATTCTCGGCTGGACAACCGCTGGGAATTAGGAGCAGGAACAGTGAAGTGAGTCACACATTGTAATGAGTGCTCTCACACACAGACAAATTGAGTCTCCAAGTGCAGAAATGCACCAAATTTTGGTATCAGTGCAGAGGGATGCAATCAAATTCTTGTGTACACAGATAGATAAATAGATAGATAGATAGATAGATAGATAGATAGATAGATAGATAGATAGAAAGGTAGGTAAGGTACAAATAAATATCTTTAGCAGATACTTTTTGCACAATATGGGGAGAATTCAGCCTGGAAAGCAGCCTGGAGCCTAAATTCATGCCCAACCTGTGCAGACCAGACCTGTGAATGATGAATGACATCATTAACCCGCTCAGTGAAACTCTGCGGCATCTCAGGTCTCCGGTTGATACAGAAAAAGCTGATGAGCCAGTGAGACACAGATGAAGAAAGGTATGAAGCACACTAGAACCTAACTGACATTACAGCAAAGAAACATTTAACACTTTATGTACTTTATGTAATAAAGGTGCATTAAATAACCAAATAAAAAAAAGGTTATGTTTATGTTTTGCTGGCTTGAAATATAATGTACACACAATACCATTTAAAAGTTTGGGGTGAGTAAGAATAATTTTTTTTAAAAGTAATTCATACTTTTATTCAGCAAGGATACATTAAATTGATCAAAAGTGACTGTCAAATACATTTATAATGTTACAAAAGATTTCTATTACAAATAAATGCTGTTATTTATATTCATCAGTGAATCCTGAAAAAAAAATTTCCACAAAAAATATTAACTTTTTTCAACATAGATAATAATATTAAATGTTTCTTGAACAGCAAATCAGCATATTAGAATGATTTCTGAAGGATCTCGTGACACTGAAGATGTAACGATGCTGAAAATTCAGCTTCCCAGGAATAATTTAAATTTTAAAATGTATTCAAAACAAAAAACACTTTTTTAAATTGTAATAATATTTTACAATATTACTGTCCTTCAAAAACATTAAAAATTCTAAAACTTTTGAACAGTATATTAGCTAAAATATGAAATTTGAATAAAATGGAATAACCTTATTAGCTGTTTATAATATGATGTTTCAGACCATCATTGGACAAATCCATAAACATATACCGTTCATATTCAGTAAACTGAGAGAAAACGTATAAATTACTTTATTTTCATTTTTTATTTATTCACCATCAGAACTCGTGAAGCTGGAGTAAACCACCTTCTCAACACCTTTTATTGAAGTGTGGCTATTTGAGGTCACTTGCATTTATTAAAAATCAAATCCCAAAACTCCAGCCAGAGTGGCTGATGCATTGGCTTCCCCAGCACGCAGGGCCTCTGACACTTCCCGGACGTGCCCTTGACATTTCGGCAGGTTATTAACCTTTTGGGATGTGAGCATGAGACACTGATACAAAGAGAAGGGATGCAGGTGATCTGACGGATGATTCAGTTGTTGGATGTGTGCTTTAATTGTAACAGCGATGACAGTAATTAATGAAATAAGACTGATGTCAATAAAAAAAGGATTCACAAGTAGATTTAGGGGGAGATTGGGATTCCCTAAAAAAGTTGTAAGAAATTTACTTTTGGCATTTGGTACCAAACAGAATTGTAAAATTAATGATTGCCTGTTACAAGTTTTCCAAACACTCCTTCTGCTCCAAACCAATCAGTGTGGCTAATTTCACAGATTACCTCTTACCTTCTGTGGGCTGCAGAAGATTTCAGTGATAGGAAGAATAGAAGCAAGTTTGCCACACATGTCCTGAAAAATGAAGCCAAAACGTTTTGATTGCCTCCTGGTGGCTGGCTGCAGTACTGTATATGTCAAAACCCCGCCCTCTCCATGTAATCGAATGGGATGTGATCCAAACTATAAAAATCAAATTACACTTAAAATAGATTTTTAAGTAATCATTTGAAGTAGTTATTATCACGCTGATGTGTGTTCATTTACTAATAAGTTTGGTTTTAGTAAGTTATTTGTTGCTATATAAACAGGTTGTGATGTCATGATTGACAGCTGTGCTTGCGATTGAGTCTGGGGGAGTATGGGCGGGACCTTGATACCGTGACAATTGCTCTGACTCGGGCTCCAAATACGTCATCAGCATAAAGCCGGGTGCACACTGTGCGATTTATAATGGTCCTTTTCGATTGTTGGTTGTCAGACTGTTCGAACATGATCCTCATGTCACACATGGGATCTCAGCTGTCCTATATGTCAGACTGTACGACAGTCAAGACGTGTTAAAAACATAAAAACTTGTCTGGAGTTTTACATCATCAACCCACACACGTGGGCTGCATTACACGCGGGACTGAAATGGTGGCTAACAAAGAAATCTCTAGCGTTAATTTTGATTACGGCTTGTCCTGAAAAACGAAGACAATTTGACGTTTGTCGTAGGAGAAGTCACACTGCAGGACTGTGCGCCAAAACTTCTGACACTGCCAGAATTTAGTCGGAGGTCAAATTTGATCGCAACGGTCATTAATCGGCTGTCGGTGAACATGTCAAACTAGCGATCAAAGACTACAGATTTTAGCCTAGGGTTACAGGAATCTTTTAGGATTCTCAAATTTTGTCTCAGACGACCAAATCGTGGCCAACATCGCACAATGGTGTTTTGGAGGCCTGAAAACGCAAACTTTTGAAAAAATCTTTAATCGTTTTCGCGGATCCGTGTGAACGGGCATCGTTTTGACATTATTGTCGTCTGTACGCAAAAGTTTCAAAAACTCAAAGAAAAAACTTGTCAGTTTTTAGTGCATTGTTGTCATGTAAACGTACCCTAAAATTAATTCAATTAATAATAATTTGTTTGCTTTTCTAAGATAAACAGTTTTGTTACTAGACTGGATCATCACTTTTTGTTCAGTGTAAAATCTGGGTCCTGAAGCAGCAAGAACCAGTTGAAAACCACTACCCTAAAGTATAGGAAATTTCTTCTTATGTTTAATTGTCAAACACTGAACTATGATGCTCAGGTCCTTGCGTTACACACACACACACAAAAAAAGTTTCCCCTTAGCCTTTACATCTTTAATACACTCACCTCAGTCTCATGGCGCACATGGAGCAACAAAAGAGTTCCACCCTGAATATAGAATAAAGGGCGAGAGTAGAGAGGAGAAAAAGAAAAACTGAGATGGTGATGGAATATTAGTTTCATTATTCATCTCACATTGGATTGGCCAGCTCATACTTTTTCCCAAAGGAAAGCATATGAAATTTCAATTGGCATCATTCTGTGTGTTGAGTTTTAATGTCAATATCATAGACTGGCTTTCAGCGGCCTTGCAGCCACAAGAAACAGGAAACTTCAAAGGAGCAGCTCTGTGGAATCCCTCAGTCTTGAATTAAAAATGTTAACCTTGGAGACATGTTAAGTACAAGGAAGGTAATGTTGTAGAATTCAAATGAACAGCTCAGATGATGCTCAGAGATCAGGAGAGTGGGGAATTATTTGCAGTTTCTATGTTTCTAAATTTGCTTTTAATACACTTTGTGTCAGAGTTTAAAAATATTACATGTCATTACAGACTAAAAATGCTCTTTTGGTGCAACACATCAAAATTACTGAGAAGACGTTAGATGTTGAAATGCATTCAGAAGCACATGGCAAAAGAGCTGATAGAGGCGTACTCAAGTGCTGAAATATGCATGCGTGATTGAGAAGTGTTGAATGAGAGTCTCGAAACGACAGGTGATTGAGAGACAACACAGAAGCGGAGAAGTGGAATTAGAAAATTAGCTCTAACTAGGTGCGAAAGAATTAGGGCTGTCAGTTTAACATGTTAATTTGAGATGATTAATTATTTAAAATATAATGAGATATAAAATAATTAACACAAAATTAATTACGGCCCCCTGAACCCAATATAAATTCTACCACCAAAATGCAAAGCATATTTTTGAGAAATTTACATTTACCAACACTTGCTCAAAAAGCTCAACTAGTAGATCATGATGGGGTTGGTTCAGGAAAAGGCATATTGGGAAAAATGTAAAACATTGAATGCCAAAAGAATAAATGTAATGTAAAATATAAACAATTAAAAATAACAAAGTCTAGCTCAGACAAATTGTCAAACTTGATAGAAAATGTTGTGTAAGCCAGTGACAGGCTTTTGATCAATGATATGGAAATAAAACAAACAATATACTGATTTCCACATCCACATTTTATCTACTTAATGCTTAAACCTGCCACAAAAATACAAAGTTCTGTCATGAAACTCTAGATGGCACAGGCTGATAGGTCCTTAACTCAATCTGCTTGTAATCACATCATTCTCTTTACTGTAGGGCACAGCTGATTCAGGTTTCTGCTGTATCAGTAGCCAGTGAGCTCGCTGCTCAACCTTCAAATACTTGGTTAGCATTTGCTGTAGCAGTGCAGCGCACTTTCAGAAACCCTCCACCTTCCCCAGCTCCACCTGTATAGATCTGCTATGGGTAATTCATGTATACTATTGTACAGCAGCAGTATGACTTACTTGCTCACAGGAGTATGTTGTGTTCGTATTGGCAGGTGCAAATCTCGTACTTGATCTGCAGCAGCAGCAGCAATAAGAGCAGCAGGAGCGTATAGCAGATCTATTCCGCCAAGACCAAACATATCAACATTGTCATATCCATTACCATTTGTGTCTTTGAAGTAGCTTTAGAAAACATTGATATCCATCCATTCTCCATACTGTTAATCCACTGTAGGGCCGCCTCTGTGGACCTTCGATGGTCCACTTTAGACATTCAGTCAGACTTTAGATTAGGGTCCAATTCTCACTGATAACTAACTATTAACTACAACTACAACAGTTACTGCTTATTGGTTAGTAAGGTAGTTGTTAAATTAAGGTATTGGGTCAGATTAAGGTATGTAGAATATGGTCGTGCAGAATAAGGCTTATGTGCTTTATAAGTAACGAACAGCTATTACACTAGTAATATACATGCTAATAAGCAACTACTTAATAGTGAGAATTGGACCCTGAACTAAAGTGTTACCAGACATTTCACTAACTATAAGTAACTTTGCAACTTCATGTCAACTAACTCTCAGTAGAGTATTAATAGTCTGTCTGCTTAATATCTGCTAACACTTTATTTTCATGGTCCCCCAACAGACATTCTATTGACTATAAGTAACTTTGCTACTACATGTTAACTTCTTCGACTTACCTGAACCCTAACACCTAACAGTCTATACTAACATACTACAGTCTACTATTACTCTAATGCTACGTTCACAATGTCAGTTTTTGGGATTGACAACCGCATTTACTTACAGGTGTGAGTCTTGAAATGTCCCGTTCACACAGCAACTTACATACTGTCTGTATGAACGTGCTACGAGAGTCAAGCCCGTATTCTCTTACTAGTACCTATAGTGACATTGACCAAAGTAATATCAAAGATGGCAACATCTATAAAACTGAAAAGTCTTATCACTTTTGACATGACAGAGTCTAATTCAGCCGTGAGTTCATCCATCACATCTTCATTAACCAACAGTAGCTTCAATGTAAACATGCCCTAGCCAGACGCCTTTGTTGTAGTATAGAGTGTTGTTGCCATGCCGTCATTTTACTTTGTACTACTTCACAAACGAGGGTCAATTCAATTCTGGATTTGCATAAAAGATTAACATGACGGCACATGCTAGTCGATGAGTTGAATCAGCTCTACAGCAACTACATAAATGTATCCACTAACCATTCAGAAACGTCCAGTTGCATTCTATAAGTTGTAACTTCTTCCTGAGTCTCTCCATCAATGTCCGACTCCGGTTTGAACAATGTAAGGCTGAACACCGTTACTGACAATCGTCATTTTGGCTGCGGGAGATTCTCCAGCTTTGTTGTTGTTGAGCAACCGAAACGCGAGCTGTTAAAGCTCCGCCCTCTTTTGGAAAGCGGGCCAGGAGCAGCAGCTCATTTGCAATTAAGGGGACACACACAAAAATGGCGTGTTTTTGCTCACACCCAAATAGAGGGTATGCACGTGATGTCACGGTCGACCGTTATGACTGCGGTTACGCCCACTGAGTGGCAAAAGACTGAGTGGCAGCATTGGTTTTCAGCGTGAATGCCGCGAAAAACACACAAAACACATCCAAAACGGGAATGAGCTTTGTGACTGACTATATACAAATAGCTTTGACACAAACCCTGAGGTATATATTTAAAGACTGCCAAAAGCTACAGAAAAAAATTAGAAAAGCTATAATAAACAATCTGTGGGGTATTTTGAGACTTATATTACATCTTGTTAAAGGGGCATTATAGGTCCCCTTTAAGAACTCAAATACAGGACTGACAACCGTATTCTGCTGCTGTGTGAATGTGGCCTAAGTGTTAGTTGACATGTAGTTACAAAGTTACCTATAGGTAGTAGAATGTCTAAAGTGGATAAATTGTAACCGACAGTCCTAGTAAGAATCAAAGCTTAACCCCTTACTGACCTAAAATTAAACCAGAAATGGCTGGTCCAAGCTCCCGGTGGTGTATCTTGCCCCAGGAGTCTAGGTGCATAATAGTTGGCAGATGCTGTCGGGTGAGGGTGCCAAGGCTCTGCATCCAGACACAGGCTGAGGTCCTGCTCCAGTGCATAGAACACCTAAAGGCCTGTGCAGGCCTGGGCGCAGCCAAGCACATGGTAGAGCAGCCATGCTACATACAGTATCAACATACAGCACTGCATGCACGCACTACTTCCCTGTGCCTTGTTTTCGGATAAAATGATTTGTAGGTCCTGTGGTGCACGGACAGAACTGTCGAGGCCCTATTACAGGCTCTGGTAATAAGATTAGCAGCTTTGCTGGTTTGTAAGAGCATTTTGTTTCGGTTTTTAAATGTTTGAGAACGAAAACAGCCTGATTAGCTTTACATCTAATAACATGGATTATTTGTCCTGTGGTGTTTTTTGATTTAGAAACCTAGGCTTAATTGACTGCTGGTCCCGGATGTTTAGGTTCAGTCCTTGGACTTAAAGACCTCATGCAAATATCTCAACTTGGAGCTAATTTGCATAGCAAACAAAACATAATTAAAGTAATCGGTTGATTACATCAAGTTGATGCAGTAACTGTAATTGGATTTTTTCATCCATTTTAAGATATTACTTTGTAGCTAAAGACAGTGAGAAATGTATGAACACAGAGTTTAGAAGAAGAGTTTGGAAGCTGCACTGTCTGTAGCATTAGAAATTATGTTTAAATATGGATCCTTGTATTTGCAGTACCACCAGTGGCCTGTGAGTGGTTAGAGGCCTAGCTTTTCAAAAATGCAATATAAAAGGATATAAGGATATGTAGAGAGAAATCTTCTGATAAATGATTATATGTAAATGTAAATTTACTTACCCTTTAGGTAAAACAGCCAAGCTTCTTTTTTCCAAAAAGTAAACATAAAAGTAAAAGTATTACATACATCTAATGCGCTATATTCTTATAGTGTAGTCTAAGTTTTTCAAAACCATAAAATAGCTTTGTCAGAGGAACTGAACAAAATTTAAACCATAAACTGTCACTGATAATCTGCCAAGTCTTTAAATAGTATAGGAAAGCATATTTTGAGTAATTTAAGGCCACCTGAAACCTTTGTGAGTATAATAGGTGTTTTTGAGTCGCCAACACAGAAGAGTCACGTAAGGACTGCGACAGCTGTTGTGTAAACGCCGGGGGGAGCAGCAAACTGACTCACATGCCACAGAGGGTACTATCTGTCATCTTTCATCTTTGTTGCATGAGTTCATTCCTCTGCCCACCTCTTACAGCGCACTCAGCAAGAAAGTGATGGAAGTAGCATTTATTGGCAAGTTTTGTTTCATTACATTCCCCCAAAACCTCTGGGGCGAATCGTTTGCAGTTTTTCGGTGCAAAATTGCAGTGTCCAATTGTGTTCAGAACATATTTTGTGAGTATATTCATGTTACAGTACTTATATTGCATAACTCCTTTTGCTAATCAGGTGTTAAAACAATGCACGCATGACTATGATTAAATCTTAGTGAATTCCCTCTTCATTCAGCCATGTCATTTAAATTATTTTTTTGGTTTGATTTAGCTTTTGGTGGTGAGTTACATACAAAAAATTTGCAGTAGCGACTATATAATAATATTGGCAACCATAGCAACAGGTTAACATGTTATCCACGTAATGAGACTAAATGTCAAATCTGGTCGAGAAAGATCATTTGCTCTACCAAGGAACATAAAAATCAAAATGTCATGATGAAAAAAAAAAAGCATGTGAAATTAGATTTTACATTTTCTGTAGAATCTTTTTCTGTGCTTGTCCGTGCAAAACTCAAAGTGAAGGTGGTAACATAAATATGTAAAAAGAAATAAATAAAAGAAACATAGAAAAACAAAAGGATTACAGGAAAAAGCACACACTGACTTTTACAAAGTCTGTTAAAAATATTTTGTTGTTTCTCTCTCGTTTTTGCATGTGTTCGTAATTTCTTTGTATGACAGCCTGGCCAAAAATAATATCCACCCAATTTGGCATAATTTGACATGGTTTCATCTTTAACAAATTTTTAATGAATAAAGGGTTTTCTAGGCACCACTTTTGGCCACTAATATATTCAGGGCTTGACATTAAGTTTTTTGCTTACCAGCCTCTGTGGCTATAGATTTTCCAAAGTTACTAGCCACTCAGAGCATTTTCACTGGCCACAATTTTGACATCGATACCATGGGGAAAAATGGCCATATAGATATTTTTAATATTTTCTCATAATTTGGCAGCAGGTATATTAGGCTGCTGTCACTTTAAAGCCTGACGCACGGATCCATTACACTGTTACACATGTGTTTTCTTTCTCAACTGTTTTCCGTTCACTTAAAACATAACTGACTGTGTTTACCTGAAAACTCACCAAGGCATTTTGCCATTATTTTGTGTGTATTTGACTGTTTAAGTGCAATACGCAGTGAAAAAGAACTCAATTTAATACTGAGAGGTGGCTTTATGTTATATATGTTATATAATTATGCGCAATATACGCAATCCCACACCAAAATTCAAGCCCTGTAATACCAACAATATTCATCCAGAGCAAATGAAACGAGTGAGTGAGGGGAGGCGGGTTTGTGCACAGCTGGTATCATGTATCTATTCTATGTAAAATGAGTATTAGAAGCATTTCAGATATTTCAATATCAATATTTATCAAAAAGATTATATTTTTGACACTACATTGAGCTTAGTTTATTATTTCAGATGCCTTTTTACAAGTGAAAAAAAGTATATTATATATAAAATTCAACCCGCCAAAGTGGCTCGCAGGAGTGTCTGCATTACACACTGCTGAAATCCACCTGCGGGTTAGCGGGTGTTAATGTCAAGCCCTGATGTCAAGTATCTAATTTGCAAAAAGAAACACCTTTTTTGTGGCCAAATCAATAGCAGAGGTCTTTCATTCGGTCACTCAAAATGCAGTTGATTGTGACATCACTGAGAGTGTGTTTAATCTACAATCGTTGAGTGTTTGAGATGATATGTTGAAGTGAATGGCTCAGGGAAAAGGCTTGGTGTTGACTACGACGCCTGGTGCTCATAACCAAAACGATGACTAGAATCTTATTATCAGTTAATCATCTTTCTACCAACAGCTCTGATTTCTCTAGTGGGTTTGCACAATTGACCAAGAATTTTTAATTGAAGTTGATTATACAGGCTTCATTTTTAGCAGCGACCGTCCCTTTGAATGCTAAACTATGGCTGGATGACAATAAAATGACCTCTCCGAGAGCTCACCTGTGCAAGGTGACGTGCGGCAGTCATCAGTATTCAAGACAGGATCTCGCTTAGAAACCATTAGCATCATCATGGATCTTCACTCTAATGAGGCTCCAGGTTTTCATGTCTTAATTGGATTGCTTCAACACAGTCCCCTATTGATGCTAGTCCTGCACAGTTTATCATGGTAAGTAATGAGCAGAAAATTCTCTGGCCATATCTAATCTTTGGCCTCATCGATAAATTAGGTGAAAAGTGCTTTTTCATCCTTGACCCCAACTGGACAGAGGAACAATCCCACCAAAATACACAGTTTCCACATTTTAGAATGTTTTTTTGAATGACTTTTCTACTTATTTTAAGGTGTTTAGCAGTTAAAATGTCTAGAATGAAAAATCAATTTACTTGATAAGTATAATCAGTACTACTTGACCTGCTTCGAGCGGGATTCGAACCGGGGTCCCTGGCGTGGGAGGCGGGCACGCTAACAAGGTTTTGAGTATAACCAAGTTGAGTTAAAGTAACAAAATACTATCGTTATGTGGCCAAGTGGTGTAAATATACAGTGTTTCTATTTTGTATTAAAAAGGNAGGTTTTGAGTATAACCAAGTTGAGTGAAAGTAACAAAATACTACAGTTATAAAGATACATTATCTGAAAAAGGTCTTAATATCTTATGCAGTCTTGCTTAAGTAAATTTATCTTGTTTTAAGAATTTTAAACTGGAAAAATAAGATTAAAAATAAGACAAAAAGACTTGATTCCACACAGGCCTGCAAATATTGCTAATGCTATATTTTCGCTTACATATCATACAGGGGTTAAAAACTAAACTAAAGGTTAAACTAATACATTTACAAGCTTAAAAGACTGTAGCACACATTTTTAGATGTTCTTGTTTAACTAGCCACTTCAGAAAATATTACTTGTCGAGCAGCTTCACCAGCTAAATTTTTCTGGTTAACAGCATTGCTGCTAGTCCACTCTATACCAGCACTAACATTCATGCTAGTCTTTCAGCAGGGTATAGAGTAAATCTGGGGTGTATGTATGTGACAATTTACTCCCAAAGCAACAAATTACAGGCAATAATCAGGAGAATAGAACAATGCAAGGATACAGTGTTTTATCAGCGGAAGAGGAGATGATTGGCTTTTCGAAGGCCAAATAAGTGCAGCTGGGGCTCTTTCAGTTGTCTCTCTGATATCTCAGGCCCTGAAGGAAATTGATACTTACACTTGGAAACTAAACTGTCAAATATAATTCATCTATGGTCATTTGTTTTATTATCTCTAAAAAGGACATCGCTAAGTAAGTGAAGTCAGCCCAAACAGGAAGAGCAGCTGTGGAGATGACACGCTCTGAGAGGAGAGGGCTGGAATACTTATTATCTGCAGAGAGAGAGGGGGAAAGAAACAGAACAGTTTTACAAGGAAACCTGGTATTAAAAAAAAAGCTTCCATCTTCATTTATAAACCAAGCAACACTTTATTCCAATGATCCTCAGTGAACCTCAAAGGCAGGGACTGCTCAACCCCTTTTCCTAAACCCATATATCTGTATAACAAATGCTTTGTATGTTTAACAGGACATCCATTTAACCGGTAAGACTAACATGCTGTTACAAACATCTGATTATTGGACTTCTGAAACTAAATTACATACCATTCTAAGTAAACAATAAATGGCATTTCTCAAAGCCACAGTTTTAAGTTTGGAGCATGATAGATTTAAAGGAATAGTTCACCCAAAAATGAAAATGATCCCATAATTTACTCACCCTCAAGCCATCCTGTATATGACTTTCTTCTTTCAGCCAAACACAATCAGAGTTATAGTAAATAATATCCTGTCTCTTCCCAGCTTTGTAATGGTATTGAATAGTGCCCAAGTTTTTGAAGCTCTAAAAAGCGCATCCATCCATCATAAAAGTAATCCGACTCCAGTGGGTTAATAAATGCCTTCTGAAGCGAAGCGATGGGTTTTTGTAAGAAAAAGTGCCTAATTTGTGTTTCACAAATCTGGATATTAAACTAGGATTGGAGAAAATATTTTAATATTGAAACTAGGGATGGCAGACATGATTAACCAGTAGAAATTTGTCAACAGGTAGAGATTTTGGACTATAGTCTCTAGCGCCGTTACGCTCATTTCAGGTTGCTGTGCAGCGTGCCTGGTCACGAAAGCTTATCGTAAAGCTTAAGCTTAAGCATTGTGATTTTAAACAGTTGAAGCACAATAGGCAGCGAAACAGAACTCATTTTGCTGTCTGAGAGACGCACGCACATGAAGCCACAGCTCAGTAAACGCATGTGTACTGAACTGTGTATTTTTTGCAGCTTTATTGGCCTTGAACGGTTAAATACATACACTAATATGTTTCAAAATGTCTGTCTTTCAAGTATCCTAGTAAATACAGTCATTTATGCCTTCATTTAACATAAACAGTTGAGAAAGGAAACGCATGTGAAACAATATATTAGATCTGGCCAGCTCTTAAAGTGACAACAGCCTAATATTCCTGCTGTCTGTCATTCATGTTAATCAAACAACAAAAGAGAAAATCTCTCACTTTTTGCAACTTTAATAAGAACAAATGTATATTTAATTTACAGAGTGAAGACCACGCAGTGTTTTTTTTTATTTATTTTTTTTATACACTTGGCAACTTTATACAATTTATGTAGCTTTTTTTCAGGTAGGTTTACTTTAGTTGTGTCTGTTCTATTGTAGTTTTTTGTCCTATTGCTTGTAATTAGTTTATTTGTTCTTATTTTATCACTGACTATTTACATGTCTTCAGTAAGCTTCAGTTTTTTATGTAGTTAAGCTACAGTAGTATTAGTTTTTTGTGATATTGACATTGGTGATAAGAATTATATGCTGTCTATGTATCAAAAATTTTGATATAAAAACATTCAAAGCAAAAATTACTATATTGTGATATGTATCATTATCGTGAAATAACATCACTCATATCGTGATATAAGATTTTGGTCGTATCGCCCACCCCTAATTGAAACTATAGCTATGTTTCCATGTTGTGAATTTAAATTATGGAGATTATTGCAAAAGCAATTTGCAAATAAAGTGGGATTCTGATAATTAATAGTAGCCAGTCATCAATTACAACATTTTTAGATGCACATATAAGAATTTGTGCAGTGAATGGTAACACTTTAGAATAATGGTCCGTCATTAATAAGTAACTATGCAGGAAGTAATGCAGGACTAATGAGTAGTTCTACATTAACACTTCAGCTACTACTATTAACTAATATAGAAACAAGCTTAACTAATCAGTAAGTAATATCAAATTTAGAAGATAGTTCCTTATTAGCTAATCAATAATTACCTAATGAGATTACCATCATTAATAACTATTAACTAAAGGACAAATTGTAAAGAACATTATCGTGTCTGAGACGTAATCAGTCATAATTTTTACTCTGAATGTAGTTATAAAATGCATCATTAATTACTCAAGTGTTACCATAGTCACTATGCAGGAACTACTAGTGATCAGGACCATTATTTTAAAGTGAAAAACATATTTTTTCACTTTAAAATAATGGTCCAGATCACTAGTAGTTCTTAAAGAATGACTAGGTACTTGATTAATAAGTGATGCATTTTATGACCACGTTGAGAGTAAAAAAGGACAATCTTCAAGGACTACTTGTGATCTGGACCATTATTTTAAAGTGAAAAAGATGTTTTTCACTTTAAAATAATGGTCCTGATCACTAGTAGTTCCTGCATAGTTACTATGTAACACTTGAGTAATTAATGATCCATTTTATGACCACGGTGAGAGTAAAAAAAGACAACTGCTCACATCTCAGACACTTTAATGTTGTGATTAGTAATTAATTAGTAATTCTTTATAATTTGTCATGGTTACCTATTAGTTCTTAATGATGCCAATCTCATTCTCTAATTATTGATTAGCTAATAAGGAACTATCTTAGTCCTAAATTCGATATTATTTACTGAGTAGTTAATAGTAGTAGCTTAAGTGTTAATGTAGAACTACTCATTAGTCCTGCATTACTTACTGCATAGTTACTTATTAATGACGGACCATTATTCTAAAGTGTTACCCAGTGAATTTGTTTTCATCACAGTTTATGCACGTCTTATGCACATCTTCTTACCGAATAAAAATGTATGCAGTTTTTAATTGCATTATGGTTATATATAGCATTTTTTTATGTGATATTCCAAAATTTATATTAAAATATGCGGATGAAAACCCAGATAATTGTACACATCACCCTTAAGCTGTTTGTATGCCATAATAGGCTAAAACTGCTAAAAAAGAAATGTTAGCACCAACTCTGAGGAGGTCTAAATGGTCTACATACTCGGATACAAATGTATAGGATAATGCAATGTAAGTCGCTTTGGATAAAAGCGTCTGCCAAATGCATAAATGGAAATGTAAATGGTTAAAGGAACATATATGCCTTTTTCAAAACAATCTCAGTTTTACATTTTTAGTGATAAGCAGATTGTGCTTCACATTAAATGTGTAGAGCAGCTGGTACTAACTTCCTACTGTAGGAATGGGTCTCTCTTTGTTCTTTCCAACCACGATGTATAAGCACATCTCCCCTCTGAGCTGCTGAGGAGCTGTTCTGAGAGACAAAGGCCCCGGGCAGTGTATGACACTTCACTGCATCTCATTAACAAGGACTTGGGAATGCAGAAAGAAAAGTTCTCAGTCATGCAACAAGAACGACAGCACTATCTCAGCCACTTAAAGGTGCGGAACATTTTCTTTCTTCATCAGAAACTGAGAAATGACGTCAGCGTTGGCCACACAACAGATGCACAATGTAAATGATCCAGTGACTCACCACAGAAAAAGTATCTGAATTCAGGCAAGATCCATCTTTTAAATAAATTGGTGATTAATTGATGTCTTGAGGGAAAACTTGATAAAATAAGCTTGAAATATGTCAAATTTGTATACTTTTATACATCGGAAGACCATCCTGCCAAAAAATACTTTGACCAGCATAAATGTAGTTCGGGAGGAGCCTAAACATTCAGTCTTGTCAATCGAGCATATATAAGCAGCAGTCACTGCGTCATCCCAGCGACAATTCTTCCAGCATCCCATCTCCTCCCCATCTCCTCCTCTATTTCTCTTATTCTCCCTCTAAGCAGTACTGTTATTGGGGGGTTTAACTCGGAGCTCGAGCCGAGCCTCGGGTTCGAGCCTCCTTCGAGGACAGCAAGCCAAGTTTGTTTTACCATTGACCATTCAGACTGAATGGGCAGGCGAACTTGTGAAATATCTATGAATGGTGCTGACGAAGGTCAAGCTGCATGGGCTTTTTGATTGAGCTGTTTGACCAACAATGTCTTGCTGGTTAAGCTAGTCAAGAACCTTGTTGGTCATGCCAGTACACCAGCATCCAAAACACAACATATGCTGGTCTTTGTAGACCATGCAGCATGTCTAAAAACAATAAAGTGCTCCTACATTGAGAGTTTGATATGTGTGTATTGAAAGACATACTATCACAAAAAAACAAAAACAAACAAAAAATACACATCCACTACCACATAGTTTTCATAGCTCGATTGAACAGTTTATTTAAAGGTGCTGCCATCACATTAACACAGTGAGTGTAAGTGGGAAACATGTTCCCACACATTTTTTTTGGTGAAATAAAGATTAAGACCAATTCACACTGAATCAAAAGACATTAACCAATGATGAATCAACTTGTTCAATCAGCAAAAACAAGTGCCGACCAATGCCAACAGACGCCGAAAGGGGTAACACTGATCCGACATATGTGAACAAAAGCCTAGATTCAATCTGTTCGTCATACAAAGCGATCGTGGTCTTAAGAAAAAATAGACTTAATCGCTCAATATATATGGATAAGTTTTACGATCTCTTTATGAGCTTTTTGAGTGCGTCAAAGTGGTAGTTGCGTAGCCGCAGACTGTCAATGGAGGGACAGAAATCTCTCAGATTTCATTTAAAAATATCGAAAAGATGAACGAAAGTCTTACGGGATTGGAATGACATGAGGGTGAGTAATTAATGACAGAATTTTCATTTACATCAAACCTTAAAGAACTATCTGAAAACTAATATGCTAAGAGTCTACAGTCCTATTTAAAAACTCTCTAATATTATTCCTTTCTTATAAAAATAGTATTGTTAATATCTTTTAAACAGAATTCCCACACTTCCCCATGAGAGCCCGATTACAATCTTTCAGTATCAGAAGCTGCCCTTTTCTTTCTTCTCTATATGGCCATGCTTTGAATGACAGACTTCATTAACAGCTTTTGGAGCTTCTTGGGACCTCACATGTTGAAGCGCTCTTTTGGCACTGTGTGCTTTTCCCCAGTTTGTCCCCTATGGTTTATCTAATCACACAGATGCAGACAGACTGGTGGGGGTGATGCCCCCTATGCCACTCTCGCTGCGGGCAAGGTCGGGCAGGAGGAGGTGCTGCCAGGCAGCCAACGATTTCCCCAAGACTTTAATCTTGGCACTGATTCAGTTGCCTGTCCTGCTTGTTGTTTTTTCCCATTAACAGGTTTATTTGGATGTTCCTTTTATGTACGCTTTGTAAAATGAATGTGGACATTATTATTCATCATTATCTAACATTATTTGCCTATTGAGTGCTGAAATTACTCTCTTCCAACAGTTTTTTCAATTTCACTTGTTGGGGATTTGGTTTTAACTTGAGTGAATCCGTATTCCTAACACCAAGTGTTTTCTCATCACACAAAAAGTAGCCCCAGGAAACCTAACTTTGGGAATTGTCAGCCAGTTTACATTTAATTTGATTGGAATCTTAATCAATAGAACAACCAATATAGTCTCCCCCTCAATCACAACAATTTACACCCGTCTTAAAGCTAGAGCTAAATCTGTGTGATATTGGTGAGGATTTCTCAGTGATTTGTTTTGTGTGTTACATCATTACACAAATAGGTGGCGCTAAGTTTCATTCAGTCATTTAAATGAATCTTTCAACCAATTCGTTCAAAACATTGATTCATTCATTAATGTGGCTGCATCCGAAATCGCATACTTCCCTAATGTAGTAATTAAAAAACAGTATGTGTCAAAAGATGTATGTCCGATTTCACAATACTCAAATAAGAGTAGGTAAAAAAGTATTCAGATGACCTAATACTTCTGGCGAGATTCTGAAGAGTGCATACGATGGACACCATGAGGTCATGGGAGAGTATTTGTGAATGGCAGTGAAGCGGCATCAAAACAGAGTAATTGCCAATATTTGAGTCTAAGTTACTCAACTGTTTATTCATTGAATAATTGTATAAAAGCAATATCACACTTGCAATCTTTTTTTTTTTTTGTGATTACCTGCAGCAACAATAACAGCACTCTTCCTCTGTGATATTGCTTAAAGGTAGGGTAGGTCATTTTCGGAGAGGCTAGTAATAGCGAGCTAGCTTTGAAAGCACAGGATCCCCCCTCCCTTCAGAGCCTCTCCAAAACCACGCCTCCTCCAAAACACATGAACGCGTACAGCAGGGAGCAAACAAAAGCACAAAGAGAGACGGCATTAAACATGCTGTCGGCACGAGGGTATGTAAAACATATGTTGACAGGCAGGTAAGATTGGATGAATATTTTATGCTCCTACGCCTTCCACAGATTAAATGTTTTTGAAGCAAATCACCTACCCTGCCTTTAACGGTTATACAAATATTTTTAGTTACTAAAACCACATATTGCCTCTGACCTAACTGCTGCACAACTATTTAAAACAGACAATGTACCATAAAAACGCTACGCAAGTCTTCGGAAGCCATGAAATTTTGTGAAATTGAAGTTATCAGCATTTGATACATCTCAAGATATATTTAAAGGTGCCCTTGATTCAAAAATTGAATTTACCTTGGCATAGTTAAATAACAACAGTTCAGTACATGGAAAAGACATACAGTGAGTCTCAAACCCCATTGTTTCCTCCTTCTTATATAAATCTCATTTGTTTAAACGACCTCCGAAGAACAGGCGAATCTCAACATAACACCGACTGTTACGTAACAGTCGGGGTGTACGCCCCCAATATTTGCATAATGCCAGCCCATGTTCAAGGGATTACACAAGCCAGTATTAACGTCTGGATCTGTGCACAGATGAAGCATCAGACTAGGTAAGCAAGCAAGAACAACACCGAAAAATGGCAGATGGAGCAATAATAACTGACATAATCCATGATAGCATGATATTTTTACTGATATTTGTAAATTGTCTTTCTAAATGTTTCGTTAGCATGTTGCTAATGTA
>RJVU01043279.1:305720-336063 GCA_003731715.1 Anabarilius grahami | reverse complement strand
TGTCTTTTTTTTACATCCCCTTATTGTATAGTTATATCTTATATTTTATATTGATCTTGTATAGTTATATCTTATATTTTATATTGATCTAGATTCTTAAGCTCTACTATTAGTGTTATATGTATGCACCGGGGGTCTGAGAGTAACGCAATTTCGATTCTCTGTATGTATGTACTGTACATGTGGAAGAATTGACAATAAAGCAGACTTTGACTTTGACTTTTGACTTGTGAAAAATTATTCTTGGGCACCTTTAAAGTTTCTGTACTGCAGTCAGTCACAAAACACACAAGAGCAATCTGAGCACTGATGTCAAACCAGCCCGACACAGGCTCAACCAATAGCAAGAGTTCAGGGAGGGACTATAAGTGTGTCCAACCAATGGCAGATAGGCGTAGTGCAAACAATCATTATTTTCGATCAATTACACACCCATCAGCTTTAACTAACGAACAGAATTCAAGACGTTTTGGTGTTGTAAGATACAAGGCGCTAGAGTGATGCTTCCTTATGAGTGTGTGTTGGCCTTAGGATGTTCACAGCTCTTTATCCTGGTCCCACCTCTCTTTCTCTAATTTGTCACAGGCCGAAATCAAAGTGCTGGGGGCTTTTACACAGTCTACGCTGTCTTTCATCTGACAATGGGCAATGTCGAGAGGTGGGCACGTGTGAACAAACATGCAAAGCCTCCAAATGAGTGATCCTGCTGTTTTCCCTCATCTGCTGCCCCAACCACCACCAAATCTCTCTCTCATTCCCTTAACGCTCCGTGCTGCTCACATCTTCCTATTTCTCACTTTTTCTCTGGTGTTTTACTTATCACACCTACATTCTAGGCTTTCTGTTTCCTGGCAGAATGTTAAGAGATGATATGTATTGCTAAATGGTAAGCGGCTGAAGCACAAAGTAATTGAGAATGAGATATATAACTGAGAAATAGTAATAAATTGTAGGCCTAGTATTTGTGCTGGTTTTTGTTATATCACACATCATGGTGACATTATTTTCACTTACAGCTGTATATGTAACAGTTCTCCTTGCGCAATTTCTGACTGTATTCTCCAACACATTATATTGCTTAATGAGACTACTTCGTTTGACTTTATTCCAACAAATGAGTATGGATCAATGTGTTTTTGGAGAGAGAGGGCTTTTGGGTAATCAGCTGTTTTGATGCTCTCTTGGATAACTGTCACATGGCAGTGCCTCAAAGGAAAATTTAAATTCTTTCATCATTTACTTACCCTCATGTTGCTTCAAACCTGATGACTTACTTTCTTCTGTGGAACACAAAAGGAGATCTTTTGCATGTTCTCTTTTATACTATGAAAGCAGATAATTACCAGAGGCTGCCAAGCTCTAAAAAGGAAAGAGAAACATGGTAAAAGTGCATAAAACTGTTCCTTTGAAAAAGGCATTTGGTCATTACTCAAACTTTCACAGTACATACACATTTTTTAACTCATACACTATTCTAAAGTGTGCCTTGTCAATGAATCATATTTTGATACTCAACTCATAGGAGGGGAATAAAATATTAGAGGTTTTACATCTAGAATCATTCCTTTATGATTTTAAATGGATTTGTTGTGGGCCGGTGCATTGTAAAGTGGTTCACCTTTTTAATGAAGACATGAAACTTCACCCTCAAGTTTGCAGGTGGTTCAAGACTACTTTAAAATCAAATCTGCGAACTCAGGGCATAAAAAGAGACATTTGATGGTGAAAGAGCGAAAGAAATCAAGCTAGACACAGAGAGACACAGCGTAGGGCTCCTCTAATAAGTTTCGTGATACTCCCATGTGCTTTTTTCTTTTGATGTTGCACCAGGGCAAGATTTCGGAGGAGTTAAGCATAATCCAGGAGACTACAGGAGATGTACTCACAGACAGGGTGGAGCTCCACGTTTGACAACTTTCTTTATCAGGTAGCAGGAGATACAGAAACCTTTCGATACTGATGAGACTTATGCAAGACTGTGGAAGATAATGACATGGGGCATATTCACAGCATATTAAAAAAATTATATATACATGATGCTTTAGTTTAGTATTCACTGTAAGTAAACTGCTCAGTTAAAGTCAAGCTTTTAATATTGTTTATATGTCTATGTGGTGTTTTTATTATGCATTAAGACAAACCATGTGCAAATTCATAAGTCAACAGCATTGCTGAGTATTTTCTCCTTAAAACTGCAGTGAACCAAAGAAACTCAAAAACACGGTTTGAAATCGCTGGTGTTTCTGACGTCACAAACTACCTTGTAACCAATCATGTCAACGTGTGATTGTCAAGACTGGATCTCTGAACTAGTGTGAGTGAGTGGAGGTGGGGATAATTAGCATATTCATAGAATCACGTATATAAAATGAAGCAAGGGGGTAGAGTTACATACAAGCAATTTTAAGGCATGAAGAATTTTTTTTTCATGGAAAAAAACATTTCAATATGTAATTTTGGTGATCAAAGATGAGTTTTAAGGGATAAAATTATTGAGGGGGACTTATTATTCATTGTGAGCATTTCAGCCAATACCTGACATTACCTAAGTCATTACCCAATAGTAAGGTTAAGCAATAAGGTCAAAATATTAAGGGCACAGATTTCATTCATATATTATTTTATCAGGCAAATTCATTAGTTGCCATCAATCTAAAGATATAGTACATGAATTTCACTACAAACATAATTTTCAATTTGTAGCCTATAGTTGCATTGTCTATATATAATTATACACTCTAAAAAATGCTGGGTTAAAAACAACCCAAGTTGGGTTGAAAATGGACAAACCCAGCGATTGGGTTGTTTTAACCCAGCGGCTGGGTTAAATGTTTGCCCAACCTGCTGGGTAGTTTTATTTAACCCAAATATTGTTTAAAAATTACTGTATTTCTTGCTTAAAATGAACCCAAAATATGTTGGAAATTAACATTTATTAATATGTTTAATAAACAAACATTTATTAATACTTTTTTTGAATAATATTTAAACAATAAACATTTATTAAATTGCTTATTAATAAATGCTCATCTTTTTGATTATTATTGTTGCCTCTAGTAATTATGAGTCTGATTTTTAATTTCCAACCTATTTTGGGTTCATTTTAAGCCAGACATATAGTAATTTGTAAACAATTGTTGGGTTAAATAAAACTACCCAGCAGGTTGGGCAAACATTTAACCCAACTGCTGGGTCAAAACAACCCAATCGCTGGGTTTGTCCATTTTCAACCCAACTTGGGTTGTTTTTAACCTAGCATTTTTTAGAGTGTATACATATAAACACATTTTACACATTTTATAAATGTATAAATATAAAAGTAAAAATAAACAATAAATGAAAATGTTTCAAATTACGTTTTTTCATCTAACTACATTTGCAAATGATTTTTCTTGTTTTATAAGCAAGCTTAAAGTCACCATGAAATCAAAATTGAAAATTCTTGTTTTGTTATGCAATATTGCAGTATTTATCATAAATTGTTTATTCGTGCACATCATTATTTTTTATTTCATGTGCTCTCATAATCTTTAATCAAATTAAATTCCCCTCCCTCTTGCAGCGACATCTCTTCTCTTCTTTGATGATGTGTTTAAAGGCATGAGGGCGGGGTGACCTGTCACTCACATGAGATGGATCAATAGCAAATCACAACCATCCAATCAATTCCAAATAGACAAAATCAAGTCCCGCCCTACATTTTTTCTTCTTCGACAATTCATTTTGCTCATATACATCACAATAGGGAAGAACAGACTATTCCAACTTCCTTTTCATGCCGATTTGAACACTTAAACAAGATTTTTATAGAATGAATTTAGTTTCCACTGAGTCTTAGTTTGTATTTCCTTGATTCACCTTATGAGTTGGTTAAGTCATGCACCTGCTTTTTGTTGAGTTGCTCTTTAGTGTGTGTATTTAATCTCTCAGTTCATTCACATCTTTTTTTGGTGTTGTCTTTATGTATTGTGTAAAGCTGTGACATTGCTGTATGGGTTTACTCTTCTTTTTTTTCCGGATTACCCTTCTTTGTTTAATTTATTAAATAAATAAGTCTGCTGCAGCTACCCCTCTTCTCGTCACCTTCTTCGTCCTCTTCTCTTACGGATTGTGACACTAACGAATATCCTATCAACAGTTCAGATTGTGGTGCACCAATGTTTCATAGACAACATACATACATACATCGAGGGTAAGGAAGAACAGGCTGGAAAGGAAGCTTCATATGTGACTTTCTGCAGCGGCACGATGGCAATTAATTCCTCACTGTCTGTTCACACGTATAATCCATACTTTTGCCAAGTGGCATGAGGATGGATTTCTCAGCTCCTATACATTATCCAGATTCCCTACTTCAAGTAGTCTTCCAATAATCTAGGATTACACCTGCAAGATAAAGTAAAAAAGGCGATCCATCTTCTTTAAGGGGTTTAATCTTTTATGAAATAGACTGGATTATTTCCTTGGGTAAGGTTTTATGACCGGGCTTAATTCCCAGAGAAGTTTCTGCACCGTTCTGAGATGCCCCCCAAACACACCGTAACCCCCTCCCACTCACAGTTTCCATTGCACCTGGGATGTTTGATTAATGGCCACCACTTGACCCGTTATGGCAACACTCTGCCAAAAAGCTAAGATTAAGTGGCAATGTCGGACCTGACGGGGCCCCTGCTGCTAATTTTACGTGATGTATGGAGGTAATACTGCTGTAGCATCTAGACCGGGGAAACAGGAATCCCGGCCACCCTGTTTGACCGTTATGCACTTACTGACTATATGAAAAGTTTCCAGGCACTCAGATTTTCTGGTCATGCCACACGTGTCCATACGTGTGTTAGGAGTAGCAAAAAATCTCCATATCTGTGCAGTTTAAAAGGATTCAGCTGTCAGTTCTGAGGATGCAAGTTCTTTTTTCCCCTAAGGCAACAGAAAATATATGGGTGTTTCTTCAAGTATATGTGCTTTCGTGGTAGATTTTTTTTATTAAAACAAACAAATTTCAATGTTTATATGAAGGTCACAGCTGTCTACTAAGCCCTTTTTTTTTTTTTGCAACTAGATTGTATTATTTTATCCTTGTCCTAGACTTTCAATCTTAAAATATGAAAATCTATTCTAAATATATGAATTATTAAAGGCACAATATGTAAATTTTTGCCACTAGAGGCCGCTTATTCAAAACAATGGCGTAGCTTGATGACGCCTTGATTGCGCGGAATCATGGGAGGTGTTGTCTTCACATCTACAGCCGGTGGACAAGAATCTGGATGGGACTCAGGCAGAAATCATGTTAATGGATGAGATTATTAACATTACTGTATTATGAAGCAGAGCAGGGCCGAGTGCTGTGCAAGCAGAAATGAGGTCACTGGAGAGATTGCTAATGAGAGAAGAGCACGACACACGACTCGAGAGCAGCGGAACTTTTGTTATGCCACAGTCGCCGCTTCCGCTTCCGCTTCTTCTGTGTTGAAAGTTGTTATAATGCTACACTCTAAAAAGGAAACTAATGAAAACATACTAAATGTCAGTGAATGACTAAACTATAACAAAACATAACTGTGACATTTATAAACAAAGTGAAAAAATCATGAAACATTTCAGTATTTATTGTGGAAAGATCAAAATACATCTTTACACATTGACTGTCCTTACCATGACCAACAATTTTGGTTATCACCAAGTCAAAAGTGTCAATGAAGAGCTTAAGATGAATTTACCCATGAGAAGTTTTTTTTCAATTTTTTCCATTTGAACTGTAGTTTTATCAGGTTAAGCAAAAAGTGTAAAATAATTTTTAATTGCACATATTTGGCTTGCATAACACGATAGCTGTGAAATGAGCCATAGCAAGACAAAGGAGTTAGCCATAATATTTCTATAATGGTTTAAATGTCATTTTCACCACTGAATGCTATTAATCATAATACATGATATTAGACGTGGTGGTAATGACTTTCGTTGGTTAAGAAAAGGGCAAAAATGATACATTTTATGGTGTGCATGTTTATTTACTGTTAGTTAACAGACAATTAACTAAACTACTGAGGTTGTGAAAAGTTCAAATTCATGGGCTCAAAAGTACCAATTTGAAGAAACACAGACAGAACTATTTTCATTTTTATTATTATTATTATTATTTTTTACATAGCTTATATATACACTCTAAAAAATGTTGGGTTAAAAACAACCCAAGTTTGGTTGAAAATGGACAAATCCAGCGACTGAGTTATTTTAACCCAGTGGTTGGGTTAAATGTTTGCCCAACCTACTAGGTAGTTTTATTTATTGCTTGCTTAAAATTAACCCAAAATATTTAGGAAATTAACATTTAATAAATTAACATTTATTAATAAGTTTAACGAATAAACATTTATTAAATTGCTTATTAATAAATGTTGACCTTTTGATTATTATTGTTTCTTCTAGAAATTATGTGTCTGATTTTTAGGTTCATTTTAAGCCAGCCATAAAGTAATTTTTAAACAATAGCTGGGTTAAATAAAACTGTCCAGCACGTTGGGCAAACATTTAACCCAACCGCTGGGTTTGTCCATTTTCAACCCAACTTGGGTTGTTTTTAACCCAGCATTTTTTAGAGTGTATAAATCAAATACATTAATAAAATATAAGTCAAATAAAAAAAATAAAAAGCAGACAATGACAAAAGAGATTTTCTCTATGTTCGGCGCATATTCCTCTCATAGTTTTCAGTTCAGTAAACAAAGGCCTTTGGGCCACCTTCAGTATTGATATGCCCAACAAAAGTTTGTCCTTGGAGGACTGTGGGATGCTTAAGCGCAGAGCTTTGAAGCATCGAGCAGGATGTTCTCCGCTGGCTCCTCAGAGGCGTGTTATGCTATGGCATGATTAGCGAGCATGCTCATTACAAATGCATTCATAGTCTTCTTTGAACTCTTGCGCGGAACATGATCAGAATACCGCCGCGGTGAGGGATGTTTGAAAGAGAAAATGTGACAAATTTTGATGCTGAGTTAAAGGTGGAGTGGAAAGGAGAATGAAAATGGAAGAGCGCTAATTTTCCAAAACCAGTTTGTGCTCAAAGGTCTGGTGACTCAGAGATTCAAAGTAAATTAAAAACTGTCAACGGCACTGTTAATAGGCACTACAGCCAGCGTGAAAGTGAAAAGCTAATCTCTGTGTTTAAAATCTCCTTTTTTTTCCGCCAGTCTGTTCAGGCGACCTCTATGGCAACGTACAAGGGTATCAAAAAACACTAAGAATGACACCTCCTGAGGCAGATGATAAGATGTTGAGGTAGAAATGTGTGTGCGCGTCCATTATCTACCTCAGAAACTCGCACAAAGCAAAATGTAATTGCTTGCTACTATGGAGTCCATGGACTTTCCTTGATTCAATCATTTACATGATAATGAATTTCAAACAACTGTGTATCCCAGCATGCAGTGCATTGCATTAAGGAGGAGGTAATCAGATATTAAATTAAGAGCTGTGTACATGGTACAATATCATAACGGTAAATCAGAAACATTTTGTTACTCATATCTACTGATAATTAGACTACTCAGAGTAATCTTCTGACCCAAAGGGTGTTCGTTAAAAGAGCAAGGAACAAAGAAATCTGATGGAAGTTGTTGTTAAATGAAAGCCAATAGCAATGCATCACAAGAGGAAGAGAGAAACGCGGAGAACTCCCTGCACCCTCGACAATCTGCAGTGTTACCTGGGTAGTCAGATCCCTAATGAGCATGCTGATTAACTTTAGTTTTATCAAATGAGCGCACTCTCAGGAGGAGAAAAGGGAAAGGGAGAACTGACAGAGCATTCTCCATAGGTTGGATTTGATTTATGAACATATGCACTATGTGTCAGAGTAATATAATTCCCCTTGAGGGGTGTCTACGGGGGTTTGAAGACCACTGAGATTGCGCATTATGCTGTTCATTCTGAACATTTCCATTAAAGTTTAGCTCATGACAGATTAGTGGATATTACTTCACGCCTACCTTCACATAATAATACAAGGAAGAAGCATTGCTTTCATTTTGATTTAATGATTTAAATGTTCATGAATTTTGGTTGTGGCTGGTTTAAACTTAGAGAAGTCAATGGGTGAATCTCACGAAACCTGTCAGGAATATTATGTTTCATCCCAACCAAAATAATTAAATAAATAAATAATCAATCAATCAATAAATCAATCAATCAATTAATCAATAATAAAGCATATAGTGACATTATTTTTTATCACAATTGAGCATGCAAATTCCCATTACCTAAACATAAATATTAAAAAATAAAAAATAAAATGAATAAATTGTTAAAAGTATTTATACGTCAGTATTTCGGTAACGCTTTACAATAAGGTTCATTAGTTAACAGTAGTTAACTACATTAGTTAACATGAACTAATAATGAACTGCACTTATACAGCATTTATTAATCTTTGTTAATGTTAATTTCAACATTTACCAATACATTATTAAAATCTTGTTAACATTAGTTAATGCACTGTGAACTAACATGAACCAACAACGAACAACTGTATTTTCATTAACTAACGCTAACGAAGATTAGTAAATACAGTAACAAATGTATTGCTCATGGTTAATTCATGTTAGTTAATACATAAACTATGTTAACTGATAAACCTTATTGTAAAGTGTTACCAGTATTTCTTGCACTATTAGTACGTTGATATAAGTAAAATAATCAGTATAATACAGTTAAAAAAATGTATAATGTCTAAATAAAAAATAAATAAATATGTTTTTCAAAGAAGAATTGCTTAATTGTCAGGAAAATATTGTCACAAAAATGTTAGGGTGTGACTAGAACATGTTTTTGTGAGATTCACCCTATAGCTAACACTGAAGCTCATTATAAACAAAACTTCAATTTAACTTTTAAGACCTCAAACGACATGTGCCACAGAGATTTGTTCCTTATTTCAGAGAAAAAGTCAATGGCCTTTGGGTTCAAAACTGAAAGAGTTTCAGCATGCACCATGATCTGAATGAATTCAGACCCTGCTGGGGATTACAGCTCAGCTCGCTTTGTATTGTTGTTGTGTAGCATTGTGTTTTCCATGCAAGTAATTACACCTCACTTTCTTAGGCTTACTCAATCCCCCTGTGCACAAATTATAATGCCATTACTTGTTAAAAAAATATTAGAAAAATGGTTTCAAATTATTTAAAAGATGCAGTCTGTTGGTTAAGCTAAGAAAACATACTGTTGATATAACTATTAAACTTCATTTATTTGTCCCACACCATTTGTGCAACAGACATGAATCATGCCTTAAATCACTGATAAATCAAATGATTTTTGCAATATGGACATTCAAAATGACTTACATCGATGGAAAGACCTTAGAGAACAGATTAGCTCTCCACATGGTGGAGATGTCTCCACAAGTGGTCAGCACCAAATACAGGTAAGAAACGGAGTCTTAAATGTTTTGTGATCGGATCAAAGTGTGTGACAGCATGACATTTGTAGTGGAAACGCTATCCGCTTGCCGCCCACATAATTGTTTGGGGATGCAGGGAAGCGCACCAAAACAAGCGATTCAAACTTCCCTGCGCTGTAGAAAAACACACAGAATATGATCAAAATCACGACTTCATTTTGAAGTCATACCATGAGACTCTTCCTTTCAGATAGTATTTTAGCCTACGTATATTATTACATTTGAATGCAACATAAGTGGCTGATAACATGCTCATTATCATTTTCTCTAAAAGCAAGAGTCTCATGGGAAACTCAGGATTTTTTTTGAGTTCCAAGTTCCTAAATTGGGGAAGTGTCAGTGAGAAACATGGTGGAATCAATGGATGCAACATCTGTAGCTGAAAGTAAATTGTCATAAATTAACTAAAAACATAAAAAAGCAAAACATATCTGATGTGCATTCCTTGTTCTTCATTTTCGAGGAAGTAGAGTTAAAAAGCCTTGCTGTTTTTTTTGTGTGTAGTTAATTAAGAGAAAGTATGCCGCCATCTTACACCCAACTCATAAATATGAACTTCCCAGGAGGACTTGAACACACCATCAGCTAACCAGTGGGTGAAATTAAATATTGTTTTGGTTTAGGTTCAGGAACACAGCAGCTAAAATAGCATTTCAATAATGCATTCTCAGGTGTTAAAGGCTGACAGATCCACCTTAATGTCTGTGCTGTCTACGGTTGAATAGCATGTTAGTATGCATGTGATCAGGAGCTTTTGCAGGGAGGTGGTGTTAGCCTCCAAAAACAGCTCTTTTGTCAAAAGGTGATGTATATGGACAGTATGAAATGAAAAGCACTTTATTAGAGGAATTATCCTGCTGACCTTAGTGCAATGAGAGGGATTACAGAAGGCAAAGAGAGTAATCACGAACCCCTCTATCACCAGGGAAATAACTCACTCGCTCTCTCTTCCAACCCAAAGAAGTATAAAGCTCCTTATTTCCACCGTCTTAATTGCTCCTCACAAATATGGTCACCTAATGCCGGGTATTAAAGAATAAAACCATAATACCAACACACCAATCAGGCGATAGGTGAAGGTGTACTGCTTATCCACCCCAACAAGTGGAGGGAATATGTGACCTGGGAATAAACCCTTTTATAAAAGGGCCTAGCCGAGCCCCCAGAACACTACAAGACACAGGGCTTGGGAAAAGGAAACAGGCTCCGCTGTATATATGCCGGTGAGGAGGGTAAGGCAATGAAATTCTGGCGTCTTCAAACAGGGAGCTGGGAAGAGTCAAAGGTTAATAAAAGGGCATCTGGATGGGAAGATGAAGACATGGCAGCCAGAGGGATTAACCAGCTCATATATCAAAGAGCTTCCCAAGCAAAGGGGCTCAACGCACGGATCAGCCAGGAAAATCTCTGCCTCCTTCACCGCAACTTGAGGTGAAAGGCCTCCGTCTCTCTCTCTCTCTCTCTCTCTCTCTGAATGTTTAAGCATGGGTCTAAGTGAGTGGTTCTCAGTTTTTAGTTTTTTTGGTCACACCGCCTTTTGAAGCTTGAAAAACTTTTTGGGTCCTCAACCACAATCTGATCAGTCTATCGATATTGTTGCTAAATGTTTTGGCACTTAAAAGTGTAGAATAATAGGAAAAAATGTATACTTATTTATATTCATTCATTAAGAAGATGATTTTGTTCAAAATGATTAGCAAATTAGATTCATTCAAGGAATATTTAACCCAAAAGTGAACTTTTCCCCATCCGTGAAACAACAAAAGGAGATGAATGAGGGGTAGGAGGATGAAAGACTGTCAAACTCTAAAAAGCACATAAAAGAATAATAAAATATGATTTTAATGCTATATTTAAAGACCTCTAAAGCTTTTTTAAAAAATGCTGACATGTATAACTGCGAATGATACCACAAATCATACAACTCATGTAGAAAAGGTGTGCTTTACGGTTACGCTTTATTTGACAGTGCCATAGTTACATTGTAATTACTCAAATAAGTACTTAGTACTATTAATTAACTACATGTACTTACTATAGAGTTACAGTTAGGGTTTGGTTTGGGGTTAGTTATTTGTAATTATGCAAAATGTACTGTTATTTCTATAGTAAGTACATGTAGTAACGTGTAACTACAGCACTGTAAAATAAAGTTACCGCTTTTACTTCTCTAAGTGATCAGACCTTTGATTTTACCTAGCAATAGCCCAGAACAAAAATAGCAACTACCAACAAAACCCCAGCAACCACATGGCAACCATATACTGTATATAAATGCCTCATTAGATTCTGTAAATCACATTAGCTGTACAGCATGCTAACAAGCACATTCAGAAATGCGATTTGGAAACATTAACAAAATATGTAATGCGATACTTACTTGTTCTAGATATGAAGTTTGAGCACGAACACATGGTATCGACCGATCTTTCATAATCAACTTTTGTGGAAACCCAGCGTTGAACTGACCCTCATTTGCGAAGCAGTCAGGCATAAAATGATTTGCACAAGACTTTACCTAATTTCTTTCATAAATGAAATTCATCCATTGTGTCCTCAGTGGCTCAGATGGAGACTCTTATCTTAAAAACAGAACATTTGTAATGTTTATGTGGCACAGCCATTATATCCATAGGTGCTATAGAGAGGATATAATCATGGTGGACTATGTGCGGCTCACTCAGGGCGGGATCTATGCTAATTGGACAGATCGTCACCAGTCATGGACAGGGCTTGTCCCTACTGTGACATCACAGTAGAGTGAAATCTGGAAAAGTGTATTTTCAGACACTGCTTCTGGTTTATGGGGATTATAAAAAAGGAGTGGGTGGATTTTTTACCAGTATAGGCTATTTGTTTACACACACTGTGGACACATCAGTGTTCAAACACCATGTAAAAGTGAATTTTGCATAATAGGTCCCATTTAAAATATTACCAGGGATACTATCAATTTTTATCAGACTTATGATTTCACCAAAAAGCAACACCCCCCCGCATTTAGTTGCTGATATTCAGTAAAATAAAATATTTATACCAACTACAAAGCTCAGAACATTTATGATCATTCTGAATGTGTGTTTATTCTGCAAGGGAGGAATAAGGTGGAGAACTAGAGACAGAAAGACTCTTTCAAAGGTGCATTTCACACGTCAGACATCTCTCCCTCCTACTGAGACAAATTCAGGAATATTTCATAACCTTGACACGTTTTTCATGTTATTGTTTTTCCGACACTGCATCAATTATTCAGGCTGATGACAAAAAGAGAAACAAACCGTGGCCCTGCAGGTCGCTCAGTCTAAGAATTTCAAGCTATTGCTACTCACCCAGTCAAACATTACATTATGTTCCTCTGCAGATCACTGGCACCAGGAAGTCCTCAGCGTCGCATTTACCGAAACATGCTTTTGATAGCACCCACAGGAGAAATTGATTTTGATCATAATGCTGCGCCTCATCTCTCAAATGCGGATATTCACATATTATTACAAGCTGCGCATTTGAGACAGACGTGTAATCTGGAAACAAAATAAGGATTTGCTTCCCCCCTCCCCCTTTTTGTGAATGATTGTTTCCCCTGCTTTCACTCCCCATATCAGTCAAGCAAATGCAATAACACTGTGTTGTGCAGAGGGTCTTGGTTGGGCGAGACTGAGCTCATAACATTTCATTTATCAGATGTTAGGAAACACACAATGTACTGCATATTGGCTTATGCTGACCTGGTGTAGCATACGACAAAAGCGTAATAAAGTAATAAAGAAAAATGACCATTAGAGATTCCTATTAGCTGGCCACAGTGACCAATATGTCCATGGATCATTTAGTGTGGGCCCTTTGTGAATGGTAATTTGAGACAACCATGGCTAGTGGCCTACTAGTGCTTTGCAAATGAACAAACATTCCCAGCATATTTGTCATTGGTGTCTCATTAAAATAGTTGTTTCATGCGTTCGCTTCAAAGACTCCAGTGCTCTGTTTCTCAATGCATTGTGTGTTCTGTAATACAATGAGCGGGCGGCTCGGCGACTGCCTGCCGTGCATAAATGACAGATCTAAAAAGATGCTCTGAAGCATGCATTCTCCTGTAACACTGCATTCTTCAAACATGCCAACGATCACATCTGACACAAGAAACTGCAATGGCTTTTACATATAGTACAGCAGTATATGTTTCTTACTCGTTTCCAAAATCTAGGAAGTACCTACAGAGACAGCATTTCAATGCATTATAGATGATACCACCTTGAAGCTGCTCTAAGTTTAGCAACTTTAAAAGGTTAGTTCACCCAAAAATGAAAGTTCTGTCATTAATTACTCACCCTCATGTTGTTCCAAACCCGTAAGATCTTTGTTCATCTTCAGAACACAAATTAAGATATTTTTGATGAAACCAATGGTTTCTAAACCACCCATAGGCAACAACGTCATTGCAAATTTCAAGGTCCAGAAAGGTAGTAAAGACATCATTAAAATAGCCCATGTGACTGCAGTGGTTCAACCTCAATGTTATGAAGTGACGAGAATATTTTTATGTGCAAAAACAAATAAAAACAAAAATAATAATTTTATTCTACTATTTCTTCTCTTCCCTGCCAGTTTCCTACGCTGTTCATGTTGTAAACACAGTGCAGTGCTTCTGGGTTCTACGTCAGAACGCCGGCTCAGTTTTGGCCGACGCTGTTCACATGAGCACCACGACACATACATGTGATGCTGACGTTCTGATGAAGAACCTGGAAGTGCTGCACTGTGTTTACAACATGAACAGCGTAGGGGAATGACAGGGAAGAGAAGAAATAGTTGAATAAAGTTTTATTTTTGCACACAAAAAGTATTATCGTTGCTTCATAACATTAAGGTTTAACCACTGTAGTCACATGAACTATTTTAATGATGTCTTTACTACCTTTCTGGACCTTGAAAGTTGCAATGACATTGCTGCCTGTAGGTGGTTTTAAAACTTCTCAGATTTCATCAAAAATATCTTAATTTTTGTTCCGAAGATGAACGAAGGTCTTACGGGTGGAACATGGGGGTGAGTAATTAAGGATAGAAGTTTCATTTTTGGGTGAACTAACCTTTTAAAACCTTATAACGCATGTCTTATATAGCAACAGGAAATTTGGACAGAACATACTAAAACTAAAAGCTACAAAAAAATTATGATGTGCTCTCTATTTACGCATTTAAAAAATTAAAAAAAAAAATTTGTTTATAATAATTTCAGATAAATTGTAAGGCAGCAATTATTTGCTTTAGAATGTAATCCGAAAATGAACTGCAACAAGCTCAGGCAAGATTATTAAAGGTGCAGTAAGTAATTTCTTAGAAACGCTGTTGAAAGTGGATTGGACTGAGCACCACAACACAATTGTAGCCAATCAGCTGCAGGGGGTGTGTCCACTTTATGAATGGGGGAGGAGAGAGAGTGAGCAAGAGGGAGATTTGAAGACTGTAGAAAGAGAGATGGCTGAGAGACATTACAAAAAAGAAAATGTCAGAGGAATATCACTGGAAAAAAGAAGGGTTATGATCAGGCAATAGCATTAATTTTAGAAAAGCTTTTCAGCGCTGGAGAGACCTAAGAGGGAAGGCCTGAAAACAGACGCAGAGGCTGCGTTGTGTCTGCTCCATACACGAGTAACACTGATTTTGCTGTTTCACAGAACCCAGATATGCTGTTGTTGTAATGTCATCATCTTCGCTTTATTTTTCATGAAGCGTTATTTTGCTTTGCTTCAACTATGATAAAGAGATAAACACTTTTGCCTTCATAACTGCCTTAATTCTTCATGGCATACATTCAACAAGGTGTTGGAAACATTTCTCAGAGATTATGATCCATATCGACATGATAGCATCATGCAGTTTCTGGTGTATTGGTGCATGAGACTGATGCTCATGTTGGTAGCTTAGCAACTCTCCTAGAATCAATTGCATTTACAGCATCCAAATCCGTCACTTATGTGTTTCCACAAGGGTTAGGATGCTTACAAGCAGAAGGCAGAGAGTCTGCAGTCAGGGCTTCCTTAGCAAAGTTGCTATTTATGCCAAAGACACTGCATTAGTTTAAGGGGGTGGATTGGGCAGGTCTGTTAGAAGGGCTCATTAGAGATTCAACCTTCAGCATTACAGATTCTTTAGACCGTTTTCTTGCAGTGGGAGGATTCTTGCTCACTTGACCTTATCAGCTTCAAACGCATTAAAAACTCTAGATTAGGGCAACAGTGTTGAAAACAGATACAGTGAATAATCCAATACAACAGCAAGATTTACATAAGATGATGCAGAAAGAAGATCAATTACAGAAGGCAGAAAAACTATGATATACGACTGAGAACAAACCAAGCATGAAGAGTAATGATGCTATAGTGTGATAATGAGAAACCAGCTATAGACAAAAATAAATAAACAGCATAATAATACATGTACGCTAGCTGCAGATGAAGTGAGCACATGAGACTAGTCTGTTGAAATGCATACAATTTGCATACCAATGCACTCGAAGGGCTGACAACGATTTTGCATTCTTACTAACAGGTGTTACTAAAACAGATGTCTTTTAAAAGGTGTGCAAGCTATGTGCACATGGTTGTTGCTCACTTGTCTGCTATTTACAGTTTTAAAAGTGTGATTATACAACATGTTTCTGTTCTAACAAGACTACAGGGGCATTATAGGGTATTTTGAACGCTGCTCACTGGCCCAAGTCAAACAGTGTTCTCTATATGGGAATGTTTTATTTTGCCCCTCACTGTAAACCCTAACTCTCAATATAATTAATTAGTTTGAGTAGGGCAAACTCAAATTAAACGAATTAATTCAATCAAATTAACTTCTATGAGTATTTAGAACTTTCTTTCTCTTTTGAGTTCACGAAACTGACACCTTTTAAGTAATCTGAATTGTTTAATTGTTTTGAGTTTTATGAACTTCTTTTAATTTAGACAAACTTAAATTTACCTGAAATTAGGCTAGGATTTCTATTTCTCAGTATGCTTTGCCATGACACTTAAAAAGGAAAATAAATTCTAAAATTAAGTATTATATATGATTATTATTATTATTATTATTTTACCAGATTAATGTTAAGTGGGAGATTTGGTAGTCTTTAATGTGCAGCCATGCTAATTTAGAAGCGTTTCTGTTTTGTTGAGTTTTTTGGGGGGTTACCATCATGAGGGGCTTTCACACTGAATAGGAACTCAGTTATAGGCACTAGCCACTAGGATAGTTCCCCCGAGAACTATTTTCTCCCCCGGGCCATGTTCCTGGTTGCATTCGCACCGGCACTGGGAACTATGAAGCGTCTTCAAGCACGGCATTTACAAACACTAAAAAACAGTGAATGGAGGATGCCGTGATCGGAGCTGTGTTTGTTGTGTTTCGGGGGTTTCGTGATAATGGAAATGGAATGTAAACGCATAATTTATGCGACTGAAAGAGAAAAAGTGGGGCTAAGAGATGAAATCTCCTATGACATCTTTCAGTATTGCATATCATCGAGGCTGAGAAAAGAACACAACCCTGCAGGCAACAGGTAAATGCCATTATCAGTGTTTTCCATGTTCATGAGGTAAATATGTTTACACAGTTTTTAAAAAAAATACTGGGTGCCGGTGTTTGACATGCATTTGACCAATCAAAGTACACTTACATCACTGATGCTGGTTTAGACCCCACTTTGAAGTAGAAGCTAATTTATTTTCCCCAAAAGGTTTTCCTAGAACTAAAATTGTTCCTAGTTCCTGCGGTGTGACCACGGCAAAATCCGGGTACTTCAGCCAACAGTTCCAGAAACTATGAAAAGGTTCCTCCGGTGCGAAAGCCCCTATGGTGACGAGTGGAGCATGGGCTTAGTTTGAGAACAGGTATATCATAAATATTCTATGTTGCCATACTCTTTCAGCAATTACTATGCTATACTAATGTTATCAAAGCATCGTTATCAATTAGCATTTGTTGAATTAGCTAGTTATAGCTAGCTAAATTTACACTACTAAAAATATAAGTTGAGATTACATTATAATTTTAAATTTAATGTATGAATTAACTTACTCAAAAATTTAAAGCTAAGAGCAATTAAAATGTATGGGTACAAAATTGAAATCTGCCAGTTAAACTTTTCTTAACTTAAAAAAAATTATGTGACTGATTACTTAAATTTTTTTGAGTTTTGCCAACTTATTTGGGTTTACAGTGCTTTTATCATCCACCAGGGAAAACTATCACTTAGAAGATTATGTGAAAAAATCCTAAACCCTAAGTATGAGCAATAGCCCCAAGTAACCACCACAATAATGCGAGTAGCCTATGCATAATCCCAAAGCTTGGGAGAACCGGACAACGGCATTGTATAACTGAAGAAAACAATCAGAATTCAATGCATGAAATATGCTATAGTTGCCCATAATGTTCCAGCCTGCAATCCCCGAAGAGAAGCACTTCTTACAGAATGTGGATTTACCCTTACATAGAATGATTAATAAACACAATTCTGCGAAGACATTTACAAAACAACAAGTCTGAAGTGGAGACTTCAAAGCGTGATGTATTTTAATCATGTTGAGATGCTAGCTTGGATCTCGCCTCTGGCTCAGGCAAGCTCCCCAAACGCCCCTCTCCATTGTCTTTGCTTCACTGAGTCATGTGATGGGCGAGGTCCCTCCATGGTCCCACAAGTCTCTGTTGCTCTCTCAGAGATGACAGTCCAGAGAAGCACTTTTATGATGATTTATTTGAGCCAGTCACTGCTCAGTAATGGAAATTCATTTGCTGGAGTTCCTGATGCTCTGCAGGGGTAGAATGGAGGCTGCGGTGCTCATCTATAGGCTCGGATAGTAAAAGACCACAGACTGTTTGAAAACTGTTGAAACAATGCCTGGGGTTCAGGAGATAAGCATGGGGTCAACTGAGGTGGCCATTTGTGACCTGAATAGGAGTTCTGCAAAGAGCATGTCCTCTTATTTTGTGTCTTTATCAGTAATACATTAGAGACCAAAATCTGAATAATACTCTTATTTATGCAACAGTTAGTTCAAGTCTGTGCATTATTGATGGCGATTTTTCAGTGACTCTTTCTGCAAGTTACATAAATAGGCCTTTATGAGTGAATCGTTTAATCATTCATTCAAACGATTCATTCAAATACACTGATTTATTCAGGAATGAAACAAGTGTCTTGAATGAGATGTAACCGGCTAGAAGGAAAAGGCACACACCAGAAGCAAAATTATGCTTTTCAAAATTGGGGTTTGTTTAATCTGACTGCTGTTCTTAAAAAAAAATGACAGCGGTCAATAGGAGCAAAACTTGAATAAGCAAGCTTACAGAAACACATTTTGGATAGTTGAAGATTTCACTAATTACACCATACAAAAAGGGAAAAAAACTCTTATCCACAGTTTAAGCAATCACAATTTGAGAAATGACAGAATCAATTGTTGCAAATATAAGTTAAGACAATGGTTAGTGTCACTTCCAATCAACTAGATGCAATTCAGACGAGGACATGTAACCCTCGATGAAGTACAGTAAAATACAAGGTAATAGACTAACAAAAACAAACAAACAAACAAAACGCACCAGAGTCCACCAGAAATAACCAAATGTATCGAAAAAAACAAAAAACAATGTTAGAGACATTACAATAAATGTATAAATGTTAATACAGACTGGAATAAGGCAGTGGCTGAGGTACAGAAGAAAAATAAAAGCACATTAGCAAAGCCACATTTCCTTTGTTACACATATTAACCATGATTAACCATCAGAAAAATAAATCAAAATAAATCACAAAACAACTTTTTTTAACGCATAACAGTTAACATATATATAAATTATCAAATAAACATTGTATTGAAACACTTTGTATCAAATTGTGAAATTTACATACCCAATCCTTAAGCAATCGCCATGAGGTTCACTCGTCACACAAGCGATCCAAATGCATCTACTGAAATGTACACATCAAATGCTCTTTCAGACTCCGTTTCATAATATACTTGTGCATATTAAACACATTGGAGTAATATTTACCTGAAAAGATGTTGATATCACAGTAAATTAGATCTTCTTCTTCTTCTTGATTTTTATGGCGGTTGGCATACAACTTCAAGGTGCATTACCGCCACCTGCTGGTTAGGAGTGTGGGCTAAGATCGCAAAAACCCTACAATATTGTGCTGTGCTGTTATTGTCAACTAAATCTAAAAATAAATATATTAAAATTGGTTTTCGTCAATTAAAAAAAAAGCTTAAGTAAAATATAACTGTTAGATGAAAGACTTTTCAGTTAATAAGTAATAAATAAGTAATAAAATTAGTAAATTATTCAAACTAAAACTGAAATAAAAATAAATTAAAGCTTAACAGAAATAATGGTAACACTTTAGTTTAGGGTCCAATTCTCACTATTAACTAGTTGCTTATTAGCATGCATATTACTAGGATATTGGCTGTTTATTAGCACTTATAAAGCACATATTAAAGCCTTATTCTACATCCCTTAATCCTACCCCATACCTAAACTTAACAACTACCTGTACCTTACTAACTATTAATAAGCAGTAATTAGGAGTTTGAGGCGTAAGTGAAAATATAAAAAATATGAATATATACTATAATAGTAAACAATTAATATCAAATTAACTCTGATTATGTTAGTTTTTGTAGGAAAAAATGGGTTCCCTTTCAAGGGAACTCGCGTTGCGTCGAGAATGACGCTGTGGGAACGCTCTGCGTAATTGCGTCGTGAAGCACCTATGAAATCAGTCCAATGGCGTGACGGAAGGTGGGTGACTTCATGATCAGGAAACTAAAGCAAACCCAGACCAAACAATGTCAGCTTCTGTGCCTTCTGAGGAATTAAATGACAATTA
Organism: Anabarilius grahami; assembly: GCA_003731715.1. Taxonomy (NCBI): domain Eukaryota; kingdom Metazoa; phylum Chordata; class Actinopteri; order Cypriniformes; family Xenocyprididae; genus Anabarilius; species Anabarilius grahami. The sequence goes on along the minus strand of RJVU01043279.1, from coordinate 315,721 downwards.
CTCATCTGATTTTGGGGAAATCAGATGCCTGTTTTACTCACTATTTCTGCCTTTAGTCCAGACCGTGTTTACTTGTCTGGTTGATTTGGCTGCATTTTAATTCTGAGGAATTGAATGGTGAATTCCCAGGGGGAAATGGATAACACCTCATCATACTGTGCCCATCTCCCTTTGGCGCTATTAGCTGAAGTCTCCTCTGGGTAAGAGGAATCTGAGGATCGTCGTTATCGCGAAGAAGGCTTCGGTGAAGAGGTTCTGACATCAGTGGTGTCAGACCTCTGAGGGCATCCCCTCCAGGGTAAATGGGTTACACCTCACTTCACGGTGCCCATCTCCCTTCAGTGCCCTCAGGGGGCATTTCTGCCAATTAACCCCGCCACCTCGGTGCTTTGGGGCGCAGAGGTCCCCAGCGAGTTCTAGTTCGGTTGTTCCCTGCCGGTCTCCCGTTTCAGGGCACCGAATGGTCTCGAGAGGCTGGTTCTCTTAGTACGAAGTCTTTTTTAAGATGGATCTGAGGACCGTCATTGTCTTCAAAAAGGCTGCGTGAGGGCAGTCCCCTCCGGGGGGAAGTGTTCGATACTTCATGACACGGTGCTCATTTCCTTTCGGTGCCCTCAGGGGGCCATTCTGCCAATCCTGCCACCTTGTGTGCTTCGGGACGCAGTGGTCTCCAGTGAGCCTATATCTCAGTGTCCGCCTGGAAACGTAGCCGCACTGGGATGCTCGCCCCCTCTACGGAGGGTCTCACAGCAATCAATTTGGCTGTTCCCTGCCGGTTCGCCGCTTCAGGGCACCAAATTGGTTGCTTGAGTAATACCAGAGACCAGTCTTGAGAGGCTGGTTCTCTTGGCCTCTGGGGCAATATGGTTAACACCTCACTATACGGTGCCCATTTCCCTTCAGTGCCATCAGGGGGCCATTCTGCCAACCCTGCCACCTTGTGTGCTTAGGGGCGCAGCGGTCTCCAGCAAGTTCTAGTTTTGGTTGTTCCCTGGCGGTCATCCACTTCAGGGCACCGAACTAGCTACTCGAGTTATGCCAGAGACCAGTCTTGATGGGCTGGTTCTCTTTGTATAAGTCTCCTGGTGATAAAATGGATCCGAGGACCATCATTATCTCCAAGAAGGCTGCGGGAGGGCATTCCCCTCCGTGGGGAAGTGGTTTACACCTCATTATACGGTGCCCATTTTCCTCAGGGGGCCATTCTGCCAACCCTGCCACCTCGCGTGCTTCAGGGCGCAGCGGTCTCCAGTAAGCACATATCTCAGCGTCTGCCCAGAAACGTAGCGGCACTGGGATGCTTGCTCCCTCTGCGGAGGGTCTCAGAGCAATCAATTTGGCTGTTCCCTGTTGGTTCGCCATTTCAGGGCACCAAATTGGTCGCATGAGTAATACCAGAGACCAGTCTCGAGAGGCTGGCTCTCTTGGCCTCAGAGGGAAAGTGGTTAACACCTCCCTATACGGTGCTCATTTTCCTTCAGGGCCATCAGGGAGCCGTTCTGCCGACCCCGCCACCTCGTGTGCTTCGGGGCGCAGCGGTCTCCAGCGAGTTCTAGTTTCAGTTGTTCCCTGCCGGTCATCCTCTTCAGGGCACCGAACTGGCTACTCAGAAACTCCGGAGGCCAGTATCGAGATGTCATCCTTGCCGCATGAATGTATGGGGGGTTAAGGCTGAGCGCAACGAAAAGTGTGCTTTCTCCATTTCAGAGGACCACTTTTTCAGGCGTGGTGCGGGATTAGATGACGATGCAGGCACGTCTTTCTTCTGCTCGTATCGGTTCGATCCACACAGCTGTAAGCAAGATAACTAGGCCAGTCACTCACTCTCAGACAGTTGCGAGACTGTTTGGTCTGATGGCAGCTGCGTGCAACGGGATGCCTTTTGGCCTGCTGTACATAAGACCTTTGCAGTAGTGGCTCAAGACCAAGGGGTTTCCTTGAGGGGCAACCCGTTCCGCATGATTAAGTTTTACGCGCAGGTGCTTCGTACTTTGGTTTTGTGGAAGAGGTCTTGGTTCTTGTCCCAGGGTCCTGTGCTTGGGAGCTCCTTGTCGTCGCGTAACGCTTACGACAGATGCTTCCCTCAGGGGCTGGGGAGCGATCATGGATGGTCGCTCAGAGTCTGTGGATGGGTTATCATTTCTCCTGGCACCTCCCTGTTGATGATGACTCAGGCTCTACATCCCTGGGCACCAGATTTAGGGAGTAGATATCCTGTCAAGACAGGGGCTGAGGCCCGGGAAATGGAGACTACACCCTGGGGTGGTGGAGCTCATATCGAGGTGCAGACTTGGCTAAGGCTGTGTCTGTTCACGGTTTCCCTGATTGTTCTACTCCCGGGAGTTTTGGAGAGCAGAGTTATGGAAGTATGGGTTTGGCCTCTTAGGAGGCCCAACTCGTAGACTCAGGTCTCTCAACTGAGGTTGTAAGACCATGGTAACTCCAGAGCTCCCTGCACAAGGAAACTGGCAGAAATCATCAGCGGAATCCAGTTACTGCCCGGCTGGTAGAGTGCTGGAATTCTGCAGAATCGATTCTCTGCAGGGTTATCCCCCTCCACTCTAAGGGTTTACGTGGTGGCCTAGCTGCTTACCATGCACCTTTGGGTGGTGTCTTTGGGGAGAAACCCATTGGTGTTTCCTGTGTGGTACGTCTGATCAGGAGTATGGCGGCTTTGGAAGCCTTTTTATAGGGGTATCCCTACAAGAGGTCTGTGATGCGGCGGGCTGGTCCTTTCCACACACATTCATCAGGTTTTACAACCTAGATTTGGGCTTCACCCCTGGGTCCCAGTTGCTTTGTCTTAGTTGTGCTCGCCTGTTTTCACACAAGACAGGCACTGGTCAGTATGGCTGCGTGGGTATAAACGTTCCCACAGCGTCATTCTCGACGCAACGCGAGTTCCCTTGAAAGGGAACGTCTCGGTTACGACTGTAACCTTAGTTCCCTGAAGAGGGAACGAGACGTTGCGTCGCCCTGCCATACTTCCGGCATGCCTGTGATCGACTTGCTTCGGCCTATCAGAAGCTGACGTTGTTTGGTCTGGGTTTGCTTTATAGTTTCCTGGTCATGACGTCACCCACCTTCCGTCACGCCATTGGACTGATTTCATAGGTGCTTCACGACGCAATTACGCAGAGCGTTCCCACAGCGTCATTCTCGACGCAACGTCTCGTTCCCTCTTCAGGGAACTAAGGTTACAGTCATAACTGAGACGTTTTTCAGTATTAACATTTTGTACTTTTCGTAAGCAATATATATGGGAATCGTGGAAGTTGGCATGACATACCAGAACAGAGCCAGTGACTGAAGATGAGCAGCTGAAAAATAAAGTAAAAAGGCTTGATGCTTCAGCTAAAAACTTTGATTTCATGTGCAATAATAGCAGGAGCGAGCATTAAAAAATGCATTTTGATTTAATGTAATGTTTCGTATTTCCATTTAGTGTTTTAAGGTTTCATGTTCTCATGTTCTCATGTGCAAAGATTAATTAGAAAAATCTATTTTTGTATTCAGTGTCATATTTGTCTTTATGTCTTAAATGAGTATGAAAATATGCATATGTGTGTGCTTGAATAAATGCATGAGATGAGACTGTGTGAAAAGAGGGAGAGAGAGAGAGAGAGAGAGAGAGAGAGAGAGAGAGAAAGAGAGCAACTAGCACTTATGCGGCTCTGTGGCATCTGCTAGGCCTTCCCTATGTTTATGATCAAGTGCAAACAGTGCATTTTTGTGTAAAAATGGCATTGGAATCACATTTAATTTTCATCATCTATAAAAAATTAATGTATGACTTCCCATGGTCTTCAGAGATTCCCTGGATGGTTCTAATGGTCCTTTTTGACTACAACAGACCATATGCACCAAGAAGGCCAGCCTCCGTACAGCCTGCCCTCAGCAGTAATTCAATTCATTTCAGTTGTCCATTAGCTCAACAGAGCAGCAAGTCTAAGGCTATTTTTCCTTTCCCAAGGTGCTGTGCTGCATGTAAACACAAAACAAAAATCACAAAGAGACAAATAAATCTTTTGCCTTTAATACAACACAATGCAAACCTTGACTTTATTTTTCTCCCCACAATGTATTTGCAAGATGTACGCTCCAATGAGTCTTCTAGTGTGTCTTCACGGGGAGATAAACTTCCTTTCCAAAACCTCCCAGACAGTGAAGCGATTCAGACCATTCTGTTTGACAGCCTATTATTTTTGCTTGCTTTACCATTTCCAATGAAATTCGTATCATAAAACTATCAGTAATTACACTGCAAAAAAAAAATTTCTCAATCATTATTGTTGTGTTGTTTTGCAGTAAAACTATCTACTTAAAGTCTAACTGCATTGATTTTCAGCCCGCTTTGTATTGTTACAATGTCGATAGTATATGTGAACAATGTGCACTCGTTCTCTGTGTTACCTGGACCCAAAAATTCATCTTTATTTGTCTGCGAAAGACGAAAACGTGTCATCCAGCAGACTTTTGACAGGGCTTTCATGAAAACAACAGATTGTACTTCTGCATTTTTGTATTCCCGCCCACAGACAGTCGCATCGACAGAACAGTTATTGTAAGGGTAGATTTATTACTGAAAATTGTATCGTACTTTGTCTACTCTTTAAACAGCAATATGGTAAAAATGGAACAATACGGCAACATCTTTCTTACCTGTATAGTGACGCCGTTTTGCTTCGGGAGTTTGGGCGGAACTGATAGAACAGCAGTTTCACTACCATTCATAAATCCCCAGGATTGGGTGCTTCTCAATACTCACATTGATGCTTCCTCATTTCCTCGCTCCAATGTCCTCCAGCCAGTGACCCGGAAACGGATCGTACTCAGCCATCTTGAAGGACATCTCAATTCTCTAATTCTCTAATATAGCAGAGAAGTACTTGATTATAGATGCAGCGACTGTGTTGACTGTTTGAAGTTTTTCTCTGTAGGTATTTCCGATTCTTTGCAGCCTTTAGCCACTTGCCTACAAAGTGCTGAATCTTACTCTTAAAATCAAAAGTAACTCCCGATAAATGTTTGCTCTTTGAATTCTTGCAACCGGGAACAACACCACTATGACTAAAAGTTTGCTAAAGAGTATTTCCTACTAAAGCAAGGTGGTATTTGACTCTTGTAAGTGTATCCATAGCAGACTGTGGGAGTGGACTTGGACGGCAACATTCCTAGTGCATTATGGACGTTGAAGTATCCCTTTTGAAGTATAGACAGTTGTGGCCAAATGGTTAGAACGGACTTGTAACCTGAAGGTCGCAGGTCCGAGTCTCAGTACTGGCAGGAAATGTACGTGGGGGGAGTAAATGAACAGCACTCTCTTCCACTCTCATTACACACAACTGAGGTGCCCTTGAGCAAGGCACCTAACCCCCAATCACTCCCCGGGAGCTGAAAAAAATGTCTGCTCACGGCTCCAGGTGTGTGTTCACGGTGTGTGTGTGTGTGTTCAATACGCACTGCTGTGTGAGTGCACTTGGATGGGTGAAATGCAGAGCACAAATTCCGAGTATGGGACACATCACTTTCAGTACTTATTTTGGCAAGAGGGAATACAACAACCTGTTTTCACTTTTCATGTAGCTCCAATTTCAAATGTTTTTCCACCTTTCTACTGTATAAGTAGGCAAGCATGACAGGAATGAGCTGGAAAATGGAAAATAAATAAATACAGTTTATTCAATATATTTTCTCCAAAAACATGTATTATTATCAAACTGAGGTGGAACAATTTTGTTATAAATCTTGTTTTAAAGATGTTTAGATTTTTATTGAAAAAAAAAAAAACTGATCAAGAAAATGTTTTTTAGAGTATATATGTGGTGACTGTTATTAGACTGATCAAAGGTACATTCTGTACATAAATTAGTCTTTAAATTAATGGATGTGACCCTGACATAAAACATACCCAAAGAGCTTATCGGAACAAGGTGTAAGCATGCTGCCTGTGCTGCTCATAAATCTCTTGCCAACATTTACATGGAAATCAGCAGTGTAATTTACCGAGGGCCATCCTGTAGCTCATGATTGTAAACCATAGGTTACTCTTGCTTCTTTGTTCCAGGAAAAAAAAAAAAATAATCTATACAATTACATTGTCAACCTTTAACCTTTACTTGAGTACTATGTTAGTCTTCCTCTTATCCGGGAACTAAGAAATTGAACTTGATTAAACGTGTTACCTGTTTATAATCATTTTTTATGCACTCTCAGGGTTTTTCTTGATTGCAATCAAGTGGCAGTATTGATGTAATGTTTCACATTAGAAGTGGGCGGTGTGTGTGTATGTACATATATATATATATATTCAATTCAATTCACATTTATTTGTATAGCGCTTTTCACGATATATATCTTTTCAAAGCAGCTTTACAGAGAATGCATGTCAACATTACAATTTAAAGAATCCAGTTAGCAAATAATGTAATAATTTAGGCAATTAATTTACAAACACAGTTTTTTTGTTTTGTTTGTTTTTTGGCTAATCTACTATATTAAATATACTATAGAGACACCTGAGTTTAAAAAAATATATATTAAAAGGAATAGTTCACTCAAAAGTGAAAATTCTAAATTCTGTCATTATTTACTCACTTTCAAAAGAGTCTGACTTTCTTCCATGAATCACAAAAGGAATCTTCAGGCTGCTATTTCCCATGCAATGAAAACAAAACATAAGCATATTTTTATGCAAAAAAGCTAAAAGTGACGCAGCATCTTTGAATATGCAAATTATGTGGAGATTTGAGAGCTGCGGCAGAAGGCAGAATTTTCAGAGAATAATGATTTTGCTTTTGGAAGTTTTGGGTATCCCTCAGTTTTATGTAAGGCGCATCAGGATTATTGATGCATAAGTCAATGTGCAGCTACAGGGACTGTTCATGCATTCATGCATCTCTATGCGCCATATTTGATAAATAGAGTGCAGCTTGCCCATCTTTTTTAAGGAATATCACTTCCCATCAGGCTGGAAAAAGCACTCCATGGTACCAGATTTCAGGAGTGTTTATGGTTTGCAGGGTGCCTCTGGGATATGCTGACAGGGCTTGAGGGATTTATAGTGCTGAGGGGCCAGATCCCAATGGAGCGCTGTAAGTGGTTCTATAGGAAATGAGGGTCACCTTCATAATTGCTCATACAGAAAAGGAAGCCTTAAACGTTTGCAGGATTGATTTTGGCCACTGAATAGGGAATACTAACTCATCCAAATGAAAAAAAATAAATAATAATAATTACCTCACCGTGATGTTGTGTTGGTCAATTAAAATCTTCCCCTCCAGCATAGCTGTCAAATCTCAATCCCAATTTGCGCTTTTTGGTTTTCACGTGTCTTGTAATCATGATGCAAGGTGTTTGAGATCATAAATGTAGTTTTTTATTGCACATGAAGCTATCATATGGCTTCAGATGATGTGACTACTTTTTGGTATACTTTTTCGATGTTTTTTGTCATATACTACAATGTATAGAAAAAAGTAGGATTGACATTTTACTAGCTCTATGTGTTNATGTATCTTGGTTTTTGGATTCTCTGCCTGTTTTCTGGATTACCCTTTTGCCTGTGTTTTCTGCCCTGTTGCTCATTTGGATTGTTTGCCCATGTGTTTGACCTTTTGCCTGTTAAATGGATTATGATTCTGGATTGTCCCAATAAAGCTGCAATTGCATCTTCAACCCAAGTCTTGGAGCAGTTCGTAACAGACAGATATAAATTACATCTTAACATATATTAAAATAGAAATTGTATATTTCACAATATTACAGTTTTTACTGTATTTTGATCAAATAAATGCAGCCTTGATGAGCATAAGAGACTTCTTTCAAAAACAATTTTTTACAGAAGAAAGAAGATAAATGAATAAAATATGGAAATGTTTCCATAAAATTCTGGTTCTGGTTGTGTTATAAAAACAGAATTCCAGGTGCAATTTTTTAAAAAGTAAACTCCTCAAAGTTCCAACCAAGAAAAACATGACACCTATCAATGACAGAAATAAGACACTGTGCATCAGCGTCGAGATTTTAATGAGTATCTGTGTCTGATGTAATGTTTTCACTGAAAGCAATATCCGACAAGAAGCAGAACAGTTTCATTGTTGATTTTAGCTTGTCACAATTCCAATCCTGCATCTTCCTCTCCACTTGCAGTCAGTAAGGCAGAGAAAACACAGAGAACACTACTGACCCGAGGCAGATAGCTGTCAGTCATCTTGAGTGACAGCTCTCATTGGAGCGCCATCTTTTAGGTTGCTGCTTGCCAATTTGTAGCAAGTCTTACACATGTATCATGCACATAAAACATTTTTAATACAGCCTACAAAAAAATGTGGGATGCGTGCAAAACAAAATTCTATCCTCAAATGGTGCCTTTAGGCTCTGAGCCACATACTCAGCAGCAGTGAACAGACTCAAGCACACTTCTTGGGGAATTTGCATTGGAGGGCGGTTTGTCAAAATGCTTCATCCAAATTGATCTGGACACATATTTTTTTATAGCTGTTCCTGGGTATCTGTTATTTCGCTCTGGACGTTGGGACTTAATTTGGTACGGGCAAAGCCTCAGGCTTTTTTTTCTTTTTTTTTCTCCCCTAAACAAGCAGATGCAAGATGGTAATAGTAGAGCCAAGGTCCATCTGGTGCTTGTTCCCCTGGCTTGTGTGACAAATAATCACCTTCATGGCCTATTGCATCTGAACCAGGCAGGACAATGTCCAGCTGATCAAGTGACCGCTCTTTGTTTCAAATATTTTTTGCCAGACCTGTGGAAATATTAAAAATAAAATTGCAATAAAATAGTAAAGGTTTAGAAAAGATGCCAAGAACTACCATTGCATTTGTGGCAATATTACAATTCTCTTTTTTTTAATTACTCCAGTCTTCTGTGTCACATGATCCTTCAGAAATCATTCTAATATGCTGATTTTCTGCTCAAGAAAATGTGTAAAACAGTTGCTTAATATTTTTGTAGAACCGTGATATCATTGTATAGCTCAAAAGAGAAACAGAAATCTTTTGTAACACTATAAATACTTTTACTGTCACTTTTGATCAATTTAATTCATCCTTGAAGAATAAAAGTATTAAGTTCTTTTTTTTTTTTTTAAATATTACTGACCCCAAACTTTTGAACAGTAGTAAAATAGCTTGTATTATTAGAATCTGAATTTGTTTCTTTTGTATTAGCAGAAATTCTTATCAGTTTTTCTATACCATTTTCTGTGTACATTTCATTTACATTGTTTTCTATATAACCATTTGCAGAAACTGCTCCACCATTAATTAAATTGCATTTATTAGTGTGGTATCTTCTTTTTCTGATAAACCCGGCACTAAATGGGACACTGTGTCTAGTTGCTTTACATGTCATTCAGATGGCCTTTCCCTGTCCAAGTATGTGAGTAGTAATAGTGTCCTATTTATGGAAAAAGATTCCCACCTCCTCTTGACAAATTAACTCCAAAGACTTCCTTTTTTGAGCAAAACATGGACCTCTAAGGTGCTCAGAGGCCATTTTAGTTTTGTTGAACAGCTTTGAGGGACTGCTCCAATGTCTCTGTGACCAGCTTTATGCCTTCCTGCTTTCAAAACGTCCAGAGTTTCTTATTAACATCTTTTGCAACTTTTCCCTTGCCAGATCGCTTAGAAAAGGCACTGGAGCAGCTCTTAGTCAAGTCTTTCCAGCTGTGGGAGTAAGATACAGTAGCTTGCTAATCCATGAGCGTCGACTGCTTCAGCTCAAGGACTCTGCTATTTGTCAAACAGAGGCTTGTGGGAGTTACCGATGGTCTCCTCTCTCTTTATTGAGTCACCAGGGTTTGGACAACTCTGATTGGTCGAACCCTGATGGGAGCTGGGGAAGCCACAGCGCTCTTCTCGGAACAACTGATAGATAGGATTTTCAGTGCTTTTCAAACAGTTGCTCTTTGATAGCAGAGAACCACTATGGTTTTGAGAAATTAAAATAGTGTATTTATATAGTGTATACAAATTTTGGCCAT
>RJVU01043279.1:240363-299988 GCA_003731715.1 Anabarilius grahami | reverse complement strand
GACGATGCGGTCGCGGGAGAGAGATAGCCCGCGAGCGTCTCTTCCACCCGGGGCATCGCCGCATATCCGTGCTGCTTCAGCCCCATGATGTTACTATATACAGAAGTTTGGGGACTGAGGACACGGTGCTGCACTGGCCTTCTCCACGATCTTGACACCTCGGTGTGGAGATCGGGGAAGAAAGGCAGACCCCGACGCTGGGGTAGTGACCGAGCGGGCAGGAAGCGCTCATCCAGCTTACTCTTTGGTCTTGCTTCTGCCTGCTCTGCTAGCCAATCAATTTGTAATTTGGCCGCAGCCCTGGTCACTACCTCCAGGAGCTCCTCGTATGCTGGGGAAGAGGATGGCGAGTCCTCATCCCCAGCTCCGACGCTCACCACATCAACCTCCTCGGAGGAAGAGAGGTGAAGCGCCGGTGTCTCTCTCTGGGGGGAAGAAACCGCAAAGCGTGCTTCCACCACCTGAGAAGAGACACTGGGGCTGGCAGGTAAAGGGCGAGATAAGGCTGGGCCCGTCTCAACCCCCTCTGCCAGCTCCATTTGCGAACCCCACGAATGAAGCCGCCTCTGTGCCTCGGCAACAGCGGGACCCGATCCGCGGGGAACGGCGATCGAAGCACCCTCTTTATTAAAGAGTGCCCGGCGTGATCTGAGGACTCTGAGGGTGAGCTTTTCACAATGTACACAGACAGCTCCCTCGAGAGCTGCCTGTGCATGCTCAACCCCCAGACAGACGACACACATTTCGTGTGTATCCCCTTCAGGAATAAACCTGGTACAGGGATGAACACACTGTTTGAATCGCCTGTCCTCCGCCATTTTAAATCGATCTTTTGCCTTATATATATTGTGTGTGTTTGTGTACTAAAACTCTTGTCCTCAGACGAAGAGATTTTGCTGCAATATGCGAGACAAACAACAGTAAATAAGACAGACAAGATAACATGGAGCGCTTGCTGAAGACAACAGAAGCTAGCGTGCTCTGCATCCGGGTATGCTTTATAGTTCCTGGTCCGTGACGTCACCCGTCTCTGACGTCTCGCTACGCGATTGGTTAGATACAGGAGTGCTTCAGTGACGACATCACGCAGAAGGTTCCCAATGCGTTTCTACGCAGCGTCCACAGTTCCCACGAAAGGGAACTATTGATTTCAAATCATGTTAATAGAACACACCCCTCTCTGCCACTGGTCAGACAAAAGAGTTAACTCCGCCTCAAACTCATGTCATTGGTTGAGCCAGAGTTGCTATGCTGGACTGAGATTCTCAAAAAGAATGTTTTGTTTTAAAATCAACACAAATTCAGTGTTTGCATTTTTCAGCAGAATTAACAAAAAAGTTTGCTTGCAGTTAAAATAATCATTATTTTAGCTGACAATACTAAATTCAGTTTTAAACTGGAATATGAGAAAGTAACAACATCACCTTTAAACCAACACATGCTACATACACACAGACAGTGCTCCTGTTGGACTGACTGTTTTGCTGGTAATTCGAGTGTATGTGGTAAGGAACCCTACGAGGCCCTATGTCATAATTGTGCAAATATAATATCGAATGAATGTTTGCGCATCTGGCACGAGAGTGACTGTGCATACATAACAGACTGAGACAAGAGTAAGCAAGTGGGTGAGATTTAATGAGATGAGAGAAAGAGAAAGAATGCAAGCAAGAAAGAAGGATGAAATGACATCTTGAAAGCAAACTCTTTGCATCAAATCGAGCCTCTCATCCTGAGCCCGTCCACATTTCACAAGTTCCTCACATCAGAGAGGAATTCAAACAGCTTCATTTTAAGACAGAAAGAGAGAGATGCTCGGGGTGGAAAGCTACAGAAGGAAGGGGCGTTTCCTGTGAGAAGGCATGCAGTGCCTCAGTCCAAAAAATAATCAGATGAGGACATAATTAACAATATAAAAAACAATATTACCAAACGTGATCAAACTTCAGTGGCTCTGGCTCCAAACCCCTTTCATTATTACAGAATGATCGACTCTAAAGAATAACTTGTTATCGGCCATTATTAACAATGAACGTGTTTACACTTGCTGGGGTTTTAATGAACACTGTGTGATGCAAATAGTGAGCAAATAGTGATGCAATACTCAATATTAGTTAAAGTGCTTGAGCATAAATCTGCCATGCCATTATACTCCCCTTAAAGGGGTCCTATTATGTTTTTTTACAATTTCAACTTTCTTTAGACTGTAATGTTGCTGTTTAATGTTGCATGAAAAGATCTGCAAAGTTACAAAGCACAAAGTCACTCCAAAGGGAGTTATACTCTATATCAGTGTGCACTGTTTCTGAACTTTCTGAAACGCCTCGATTGTACTCTTCAGTTTAGTTCCGGGAACGTACTTCACAATATTCCTCATTTAAATAATTCCCACAGAAGGAATCCGCAAAATAAAGGGGCGAGGCCAGCCTGAGTTGCATTAGTAGTATGTTGAAACTCAGTTATGGTAAGGGCTGTGACATTTCTGAAACATGCTCGAAGAGTTTCACCAATCAAAGCACACCAGTCCAGCAAACCAATCAGAGGACATTGTGCTTTTCGAAGGAGGGGCTTCATAGAGACTGGAACTAAACAGAGCGTTTCTGACAGACTGAAAAGAGAGGTGCTGCAACAATGTAAAATACAGTAGGCCCCTATGTGCAAAATAATGTGTTTTTGAAAATTCAAGCTTGAAAACCTATTCTAGTATAGGTAATATTATGCTATATTCTAGCAGAATAGGTCCCATTTAAGGCAAGACAACATAGGCAAAACCACTTTTTTCACGCACTGGTCAATTTTGAGATTTTGGACTTCTATTATGGAAGATTTTGCTTAAATAACTTACCTTCTTTGACAAAACATCCAAAATACACATTTAAATGTTTGTTTTATTAACTTTATACAACAGTTCTTTCTGGTTCTCGAATCTGATTGGCTGAGAGCCGTGCGATATTCTAGTGATAACAGCACTCCTATCTTTTCACCGTTTGTATCACTCCGCTTGAAGTCATGGTGGCCGAGCAAATCCACCGTACCTTTTATAAATACTACACTTGTTGTACCACGAACTGTAGTTTTAAGAGTTTTTTAGGTGAGAATGTAGTTGTTTAGACCTGAAATATGTGACTCATATTTAATCATATCGCCTATTTTACAGATTGTTTAGATGTTTTCGGAGATGCGAGCTCCAGGCCGTCAGTGGCCGTTCAGTGCTCCTGTACCCACCGAGAACAGCTTCATCTCGGCCAGTGCTTCGGGGATTTGCCGCTGTCTCTTATAGTGGTTAAACATGAGATATAATTCATTTTGGGAACATAAAACGGACAATCTTTGGTCTTAAATTTAATATTACTTTACGAGTGAATGAGTCAGTCACAAGAGACTTTTAAAAATGAAAGGGACTTTTGTATATGAAGGACGTTGTTTTAGCACTGTTATGGAAAATTCCCTTAACAGTAAAAAGGACAAATACAAAGATCGCTTTCCTCAGCGGACATCGGAGGGACTCAACATTCCTTCGTTACTAGTTCTTAAGTGACGTTTTATAATTAGTAATGGAGCCTTGGTCAAACTGAACTTGAGATTTGAATCCATGGCGGAAAGAAGTAGTTCTGCACAAAAGAGAGTTTTAAAGTTTTTATCTCTTATTTATTTACACACTAGTGCCATCTAACTGTTGTATTAACGCAATATCACAGAAGATAATGCTCATTTGCATTTTTAAAATAACTTTTCAGAAAACATCAAATGCAAAACAATTATCTTAATGTACTGTGATTAATCACCTGGGGAAAGTATGGTGATATCTGTTTTATGGTGATATAAAATGTTTTACCCTAATATATTGACCTGTAGGCTCTTGCCTTAATACAAACATATACATTTTTTTCATAGTTTAAAGGAGTTCAAAAGGCACAGGAATAGAATTTTGGTTGCTTGTTGAGAGAGTCAACTAAATGCTGTACCATAAACCTTTAAACTAGAAACTGTGTAATGATCAAATCAAACTGGAACATTCATTTACACTTGACTAAACACCAAAACATTCTCATTTCAGAAGCCAGCCACTGCCACTGAAACACAGAGAAGGAGCAAGAAAACTAGAGAAAAAGTGCAGAGAGAAGGAAAGAGAACTCAGAAGAGACAATGTAATTTGGTGGTGGTGTTTTTTGGCCGCATGCTCCATTTGCCCTTTGAAACAGAGAGAGAGCGATGAGCATTGGCAGGAATTGAATGAGTAGATTAAGACCCCCTCCGCATAGTCCTTCTCTCTCTTTCCCCACAGGCCTGAGAGCAGCAGAGATGGAGAAGAGATTGCAGGCAGAGATGTTCTATCACAGGAGCCTTTGTCAAAGGCAAGATTGATTGGATGATTAAGTACAGAGATAGGAGGAAGAGAATTAGCGGCCACTTCCAACACTCACTGTCACTCTCTCGGGGTTACGCGAGGGAAGGCAGAGTATCCGCTGCGTGTATTGTCATTCCAGTTATGCAGCGCCAGAACTCTCTAACTCTGTGCCTAAAAATAAATATGCTTGTGTGGTAATTTCAGGAAGTATTTCTATAAAAGGGCTCAGTAGACTTTCAGAAACACGCTCTGGTCAAGCTTTATCAATGAATAGGGTGGAAATAAAGAGTTATCTTACATTACACTGTAAATTTTTTTTTAAAAATGTGGAAACTGACTATTACATATTGGCTCAATAAATGACTTCCAAATAATTATCCCCTTTCAAAAATATGCATTGTAGTAGGCCTAATATTAGCTTAAGGTGAACAGTTAAAATTAAAAATGTATATTACCCTAACATATTTAATTGTTTTTAGTCAATCTATCCACCTTATTCCTACGCCCCATGACGCTTTGCGTCGAATTATGGGTGTAACTTCCGTTAAGCTGTAAACAGTCAGAAAAAAACTCGCTCTATGAACGCAATAATATGTTTTTTTTTAAAAACAAAGAAACGGAGTACAGTGAGATGACATTAATCTACTCACCCTTCAACCAACGAACATTAAAAGTACATTTAAAAGTGTAAAAGCATCAACAAGGTACTTTCAACAGGCCATGAAAAAGCGCGATTCTTTCCACAGCAATAACGGACGGTTAAATATAACCAGGGGTTAAATTGGGATTTGTTATGTGGGGGGGCTCTGTGGTTTCAGGGGTGCATGTGTATGCAAAGACTACAAAATTGTATCAATTGACAAACTAAAATATAACAAGTTGCTGTGAATGCTAAAATGCAGATCGAAATCATTCTATAGATTCTGGTAGTGTCCAAAGCTACATCTGATGACAATAAAATCTTTTTTTTGTGTGTGTGTGTTGTAAATATAATTTCTGAAATAAGCAACATTCTCATCAGTGTTTTATCAGCAGTGATATATTTAAATCTGCGTATTTATGTTATTTACCCTGTGGAATTTTATTAACCTCTATAAAGGGCATTTCCCCCCTATCTAATTAAATTTATGTTCAATCTTTTATTTCAAATTCTTACATTTAATAAAATAAAATAGTAAGACACTATAGGACTGTTACCAAATTGAATAATTTACACTGAAAAAGTACAACTGCATTCAATAATGTTATGAGATTCTTTAAATATTTTTGAATATACAAATATGAAATGTTGGTGGGAAATTTATACTTTTAAACATGAAATTAAACCGCCAGTAGATGGCGGCAAGTGGCCGTCTTAATGAGTGAACCACTGATTCATTTATTCAAACGATTCATTCAAAAGGTTGAATCAAGAATGAAGCGGTTGTTTATGATTGGGCCATTGAATCTTCACTCAACCGATTCGTTCAAAACACTGAATCATTCGAAACGGCTGAGCGTAGCTGCGAGATGCGCTGGTTCTGCCTCTTTTGGAACTATTTTCGCTGCTACAATAGAACAAAAAACAGGCAATATTGCACCTAAAACGTAAGTAATTAATATTAACAACTTGTTTATTGAACTGTTGTATGAAATTAGTGTCAATTTCAATCGAGGTGATATTCAGGAATTCAGCACTTTCGGTCGTGTGATGTTTAACTTTATCATATGTCGTAAATAGCAAGCTATAAAAACCCACATATTGAATTTTTATTGCAACATGATAACTGAGTTTCTTTGTGTGAGCAGAGCTCATTTGTTTTTAATTCTCCTCAAGAGGTTACGTTCGCCTCAACAGCGCAATATCACCGCCAATATACATTACATTACTATCCACTTATTGACATTTTAATCAAGCTACTTATCTGGTCAGGCAAGTAAAATTCTCTTTCACATAAAAAAATCCACTTGTCCCGCAGTCCTGGACAAGCGTATGTCGAGCCCTGCAAGCCTATGTGCCGGGGCTCAGCCCCGGACGGCCCCGGCCCAATTTAACCTCTGAATATAACTATAGTGATATATATACGTTGCCTTAATAAAAAATGTTCATGAACTTCAGCATTGCGTGATAGCTACTATTTCAAAGTGATTTCCATCTTTTTTAGAGAGAGTAAATTGTATTTACCTATGAAAACAAACCTGGAAAGAGACGTGAGGCTTTGAGGAGAAAAACGAGAGATTCTTTGTGCATTCCATTGAATTATTAATGGGATTTATCGTAAATTATATCGGAAGAACAGACCACAAATGTGCAGTATATGTTGTCCTTTTTCATACTGTTACAGCGGTATGCCAAGTGAAAAAAAAAAAAAATCAAGATGATAGAAAGCAGCGACTGAAAAGAGCTCTTGCCATAGATATTCTTGTTATAACATGTTACGTTAAAATACCAAGCGTTACGTTATTCTCACGATAATTTCACGATAATAAAACATGAAAGAAAAATTGACAGCTCATTCAGTCAAACTGACGGATAAGCTTTATTTGTAGTGTAACCTTCTGATTTGAAACGATTCGTTTGCTAATTCAAATAGCTAAAGATGGAAAAAAGCCAGGAACACTACAAAAAATTGTAATTAAATACAAATACAACAAAATAAATAAAACTAATTTGCAGCACCTGCTCAAAGAGCAAATTATTTAAGATTCACTCTTGTTCTCTTAATTGTGATATTGTTAAAAAAGGAAATTAACTAATGTGATTTCTATCTTTAAAAATTAATATGATAAAAATATAAATCTTTACAGTGCAAGAGGCATAGAAGTTGCATTAATTATTTGAATTTAATGGTTTAAAATATGAAATTATTTATATAGAAACATGATGAATGGAAATGTAAAATTATATTTTTTAATTGTGAAATATAAGCTTTATGACAACAACACAGCTGGTCTGATGCTGCATTATATTTACACAGAATCAACGCAGCCTCAGAGCAGTAGTAGGAATGACCCACATGTGTCCTATAGCCTTCTGGGGCCGTATTCACAAAACATTTTATCTTACCACTAAGAGTTCTCCTAAATAGCAGTAAAAGTTCTTAGCTAAGAGTTTACTCTTAAAACCTATTCNACAATATTTATTTATTTGTTAAAGATTTTTTTTGGCGTCTCATCGTAGATTCAAATCTATAAATCAAATTGTATTGCATTTATGAAGAAAAGGTTCAGCACCCAAGGCTCTATTGCTATTCCCTCAATTGTGTACAGTGTCTTTGGGTGGATTAGGACTGTTTGTGATTTGGTCTTAGTGACTTAGGAGTCCTCTTGACTACTCCTAGCGTTTCACAGACTTAGGAGCTAGTTTTAGTGCTCAAATGCTTTGTGAAATACTCTTAGAGCAAAAATTTAGGACTCCTAAAATTAGGACTGACACGCCCATTATTTTTAAGAGTTTCTCCTAAATCGACAAGTTAGGAGCTACTTTTAGCCTTAAGATGTTTTGTGAATACGGCCCCTGGACTCTTGACACTTTATTATAGACCCGTTAATCGCCGGTTTTCCCCTTGTGGGCTCTTTAGCAGGGTCAGATTTCTGCTCTGTCACCTTCAAATCCCACCAATAACAGATCACATTCAATGCACTTTGGTTTGTCTTTCAGCAGGGATTACTACATCAATGCTGATCAATACGTCAATATGACATCAAAACTTCTGATTCTGAGACCGCTTTCATGGTGACTTTGTTGCGATCTCCACTGAAACCCTGGAGGAGACACATGTGAGATTACTAGGGTCTTTTTCTCAGGAGAACAATCAGAGAAGGAGAAGACTTCAGCTAAATTCTCCATTTGCTATAAGAAAACCAATTTTAGCCATTACAGAGATGTGATTTCTCTTTCCAACAGGTGCAGTGCTTATTTACACAACCACATTTGGCTCTATTATTGAAAAATAATAGCATTAGACCATTAAATCAGTATTTGGCCACATTCAATATTTTTACCAACGTTCTATCATTTCAATTTATTTCCACAAAATAGATAATGGAAATCTGTGAAAAACTGTGAAGACTGTGGCCTCAAAGGCAACCGAAATTCAGCACAGTAGGAAGTAGTGGGGAAAAAACTAGCTTACGTAGCCTATTTCATTCAAATATGAGTTCAATTAAGACAACGTGCACCACAAAGGAAGCGGGAGACTGAAATCGTGGCAGAAGAGAAGCACACAATGGATTTTTCAATTTGGGGCCTATTCATTTGTGTTTGTGTAGCTAAGCAGGACCACCCTGCCTCCCCTCATGAAATCAAATGGCAAGCATTGAATTGGAGCCATTAGGAGCATTATTCCAATTGAATGTATTGATTTGTTTGGTAAGGCTTTGAATGGTATGCTAAAAGAGTGAATGTGCGCCAAAAAGAAAAAAGAAAAAGAGCGATAAATACCGACAATCTAGCATGAAACAAAATAATGAGGGTTATTCAGTTTCATAGCTTCTTTTATTTATCATTTGACCTCCTCGAAAAATGTTAATCATTTAATTTTACATAAAATGCTACGGTTTTGCCCTGCAAGGACTTACATTTCCATGGACTGTCATTTGAGATTCATATTAAGCATATGGGGCCGTTTGCAAAAGCAACTGCTTTGTCCCTGAGAGACCAAGTTATGGATGAATTTTGAGAACCACTGAAATGTATTTGAAATTCAAAATGAGGACTCGCTTCATGTGGCGGTCTCAGAGGACTGGGGATTCAAACGGCTGCTAAAATGTTTGGTTTGCAAACACATTCTGTGAGATACAGAGGTTATTTCCAAAAACTTTGGGCCAAATAGCTACTTCAAGTTTATCTTTTCCTTCGGATGCATGTTGGATATGGATATGGATATTGAGCACCAAAGAAAGGCATTATGGGGGATGAGGACAATCTAAAAACAGAAAATAATATTTATTTTGCATTTGTCCCTTTTCCTTCTTATATTCAGTTTGCCCTGCTTCGTTACAAAATGATGAAAAGGTAAAAGACAATAAACCTGTTTTAAACCCTGTAAGCTATTGGGCTTCATAGGTGTGCACATTAACTGTGCTCAACAAAATTATACCAAGATAAATAATTTTGGTAAAATTCTAAGTTAGCTTTGAGTATGTCATTCATAGATAATGCAATCCCAGAATGTATTGGCACAAGATATAGCTTTTCATCCAAGATGATAATACTTAGGGTTAAGGGTATTGAAAACCCCCTAAAACTAAGCGTGATCAATAGTAAGTGATGTTTGGCTAGCCAAGCATCTGTGCTACAGTATGTCCTTTTTGTAAGTGTGTAGTACTAGCGGAAATACTGTATATAAATATTTAAAATATTTGACATAACATTTCATAAGTTCACATTTTCATTTAACCCTCTGATATTGTTTGGGGGTCACACTTGTGTTGTTCATGGTCAAAAGTGACTGAATACCTGAAATTAAATTAAGTTGGATAAATATTTAAACATGATCAAAGACTACTTTTTGTCAAGGTTTAGTTTTTTTTTTTATTTCTTTNTTTTTGTCTTTTTTTTTTTTTTTTGAAATGTTGATTTGTAGTGTCAGTTTTTGCATTAATTTTACTAGTCAAACCTGAACACCAAGACATTTTGTTACATATAACATCAAAATTCAACAAAAATGTAACAAAAATGAACAGGAATACTTTATCAGAGCTATATCAACCTGATTTCAACCTCTTATTTGAGTCTTCTGGCTCAATTTGCCATATTGTTACACCCACACCAGTTCACACATGTGTGTGTGTGTGTGTGTGTGTGTGTGTGTTTGAGTGGGTGTGTCTGTTTCGTACTCTTAATATTTCAGTGTCACCACTTCATTGCTGTGAATCTTTTTCATGCATCGTGGCTGATTTGTAGATTGTACATACAAAAAATTCTCTGTATTTTCGTATTTTTGCCTATTTCCCATTCATTTCCTATGGCGGTCATTTTTGACCGTGAACAACACAAGTGCGAATAATTTTTTTGACCATTTAGCTTTTTCAAATCAAGTCCACTATTAATTCGTCACATAGCGACTGCCATAAAAGTCACAGAGTTTCGTACCATTCCGATGAAATTACTAAAATGACCGAACAACACCAGAGGGTTAATACTTGAGTATACTGAAGGCCCGCAGATTTGGCTTACTGTCTGAGGGTTTGAGCTTGAGTACGTATCTGAATGCACAACACAACTCAGTGTCGCAGTATTACCTGGCATATGCATCTCAAAGATTAAAGCAAATGCCTACTGTGATATCTCAGTAATGCACAGCACATGAAACAGACACACACACACAGTCCACATATGTTTCTGTAGGGAGACATTGACTCAGCTTACTCTCTGGATCGATCCAGCCCTGCAGGTTCCTTTTAATACTGACTATTGACTCCCTCTAGTCTCACAGAGCCAGACTTTTACATAAGTCTGGTCAATTTAGCAGCTTATTCTGACCAAAAGTGTCCACTCACACTAACATGATGTGGTCGAGCAACAAGCTATACAATTTTTTTTATGTTTTGTACTTTTTTTTTTACAGATATAAACCTATGCACCCCTAAAACTGACAATCAGATTGCAAAATATGAGTAATCAATAGAAGTTCACCTCTGGTTCGCATTCATATCAACCACGAGGAAAGTGGTTTTCACAACAAACCATATATGTGCAAACAAACCTGGGTCAACGCCAATACCTCTGGGAAAGTAAAATTAGTGTTAAAGGAATATTTCACCCCCCTCCCTACAAATTTCTCATGTCGCTTCGACCGTGTGTTATTTTTATGCTCGAAAAAGGGAAAAAAGCACCATCAAAGTACCATAAATACCATAGTCCAAGTCTTCTGGAAAAGAAAAAGCATATTGTCTCCTTTTCACAGAAGAAAGACAATTAATACAGGGTTGGAAAAACATATCATAATAAATAAATATTATTAAAAAATAAATAAAATATTATTATGATCTAAGAGTAAGGGACAAATTATTAAAAATAAATACGTATTTATTTATAAATACTATATGAGTAAAAAAAAAATCCATTTCAATTAACAACACAAAAGTGGGAATGTCTCCTTCACCTCAGTATAAAGGAAAGCGAGGAGAACAGGCAATGTAGGCCTCACACCTCATATTTATCACAGTTCATTTTGCCTTTGCCAGCTCAGTGTTATATTCACTGCCCTCCCCAATAACACCCCCAACACAATTTCCCCACACAATGAGATTACTTGACATTAAAGCTTGTTTGAGGACGGGCCATTTTCTAGTCCACCCTAGCTGCTCTTACCCCTCACTGGGAAATCGCATCTCATTTCAACTGTCAGATAAGCCCGGCACCACGTAGAGGTCATCGACCTTCTCCCGCCCACTCTGCCACCTCTCCTTTGAAGTGGTTGCGCTGACCTGCAAATTCCCCACCCTCTGATTGGCTAAGGGACTGCTGATGCGATTGGGGAATGAATACTGAAAAAGGTCAAGATGGCTGCTCGCAGGCCCAGGCATGTAGGCATCTGATACGGTAAAGCCTATTTTCAGCTCTGTGCACCTGAGCTTCCACGTTGCGTGGATGAGGCGCGTGTCCTGACCTCCTCCGTGTCGTACCCTTCAAATGGAAATAGGTGACATTAACATGCGGCTGAATGCTAACATCTTGGAGTGGAAAGATTTTAATGTAAAGCTGCTACAGAAGCAGTGGCAGAGGTCATCGGATGCTGCTGTGATGTGTTTTTCATATCACAATAACACCTAGAAACTGAGTTATATCTGTGGAATAATCAATGTTAAATACACCTAGATAGAGGAATCTATTCATAGAGGAAGCTAATCTATTTGTTACTGTCTGCAGAACAGACTGCTGTGCCATAATTTGAATTAAACAACTTTTATTGCAGAATTATGCAGGTCTTGCGACATCTGAAGAACGGAGCAGTATTTGAAAAATCTGAATTGTTTTATTATACTCAAAACAGACTATGCATGAAAACTCATTGGCAAAGACAAGGTGATAAACAAAAACATTTGGACTTTGCTAAAAACATTTGGTGCTTAAGTCCCAGAAGCCCATCCCTAACACCACAAATGCAGTTATGTTTTTAATTACAGGACCAAATACTAAAAATGGACACAGAAAATGTAATCTCATCCGAGGTTCACTTCAATAAGCAATCAACTTCAACGAGTCATTTGAGGCCACCACAAACGATTGCCTTAATTTTGTATCTCAAATACGTTTCAGCAGTTCTCAAAACTCCACAGCTGTTAACTTCACAACACGTTCGAAATGGCCCCATTTGCTAAATATGAATCTGTCCAAATAGACCTACCTTATTTCACGTAAGCTCAAGAAAGTTAATATATATATAGTTCAGTCATGAAACCCTAGAGGGCACAGGCTGATATAGGTCCTTTACATGCAATATGCTGATCCTGCAGCCAGTTAGATTGCTTGCTCAAAATGTAAATTGTCTGGTTCATTGTTTGCTGTAAGCTGGCCCTTCAGAGTTCCTCTGAAATCCTCCACCTCCCCTAGCTCCACCTGCATAAATCTGCCACAGGATTTTTTTTGTGTCTGTTTATACAGCAGCAGCATATCTTAATGCTCACAGCAGCATGTCTGTTTATCTATTAGCAGTAGCAAGTCCATACTTGTTCTGCAGCAGCATAGATGATCTAGTCGGCCAAGACCATAAAAATTAACATTGCTATATTAAATAACATGCAAAACCTATTCTGAGAGATATCATCATATATATATACAGTATATATAGTATATATGGTGCACAACCCTGTTTGAAATACAGGCTTTCTTTCTTTTTCTTTGATTGATGCTGTGCAATGTAAAGCACACTATCTAACATTCAAAGTTTCCCTTTCAATCTAAATGTCACCCTGGCAAAGTCAGGCCCTAGTGGTATAGGAAGCTTGGAGTCCCAAATGTCAGTGAATACACTGTTTTGATTAGATGACAGCACTCCCTGGCCCTGTATTATTCTTCAGCCCGCACAAACACCTGATAAAACAACCTGATATCTCGCATCATCCTACTTCTTTTTTGTATTTGGACATTGAGGATTTTTTTTTTTAGGTATGATTAATTAGAAAAGACAGCAGTAAGAAGCTTTCAATTAGTTCTAGGGTTCAATTATATCTCGAACTCAATGTCTTTTCACACTGGGATGGAGAACGCTCATCTGTGCCCCGGTTGTATAAGCCACCCCGATTGTGTCGCTCTTCTTGTAAATGGTCCAACAGATCTGAGATTGCGACAGCATGACGCCACACTCAGTGTCTCCCCTCTCAATTTCTTTCGAGCAGCATGGGGCCTCTTTATGAAATTCTCCCTGGCAATCTTCGGCTTATCCTCTCCTCTCCACAGCAGCACTCAGTAACCCTGAGTCATCAGAACTGCCAATTCTTTAGCTCATTTCAGATGGGCACATTCTTTGAAAACTTGTCAAGGCTCAGTATAACCAAGTTATTAGCGTTAACTGAAACTATTTCGGGTGAAGACTAGCAGTAAAAAAAATAAATAAATCTGTAAACTAAATTAATAAATGACTTTGGAATAGCAAAAAGTGCAAAGGATAAATGTGAATGTAAACAGAACAGCAATAAAAGCTTCAGATTATTGTGCATTCTGTCCAAAATCTGCCCAATTTAGATAGGCAGGGTCATCTGATCAACATATAAAACAACCAACTAGTTGTCTTTTTTGTACTAGACATTTAGAGATAGGTAAATCTGAAATCAAGGATGCTACAATTATAAACCAGAATGCTGCTAAACTCTTGAATATGTTATTCTATGCAATAAACTTCAAATCCAGCAGCTATACTGTAGGTATTCTCTGGTGTGGGGCATCTGACGCCACACCTGAGCGCATTCAGTCCATGCTGCTGAATCATAAATGCCCCAGAGATGCCAGAGCCAGATATAATTTATAGAACATTTCTTCTATAGCAAGTACTGCAGTATGCTTTATTCATTTGAATATGACAAATAACACTTTTTTTTAACAAATAAAGCAAACTTAAGTATAGTGCAGTTTCTGATAAAGAGTAGTGTATACCCAGATGCAACAATTTGTGGTGTTATGTAACAAGGTGCAAAATAAAATGTAAAACTGAAAAATACAAATGAAATAAAATCTATTTACAGTGACCCTAAAAAATGACTTATATCACAATTAAAAATGTATAATGTTTTTGCATTAGGTAACAAAATATCAAAACAATTGGTATTTATTTTAAAGAATTTTACTAAAACATACATTTACAAAATAATGTTGGTTAGATTTCAAAATATGAAGCATTCTTCTAAATTAGGACAAAAAAGTCACTTGTCAAATTTTGTGGAACATGTCCATATGTTAATGTGATAAACTAATTGGGTTTATTCTGAAATGGCACCTGTGTGAACTTGAGAGGAATTGATGTCACATCTATGAAAAATGATCCCTTGAGATCAGTTGTTTAAAAATATTTTATCTCAGGAACTTTAGTATTATTTGTTTGCAGATATCACTTGGTATGATATTTTGCATCTAAGTGCCCAAAAGTGTAAAAAAAAAAAAC
Organism: Anabarilius grahami; assembly: GCA_003731715.1. Taxonomy (NCBI): domain Eukaryota; kingdom Metazoa; phylum Chordata; class Actinopteri; order Cypriniformes; family Xenocyprididae; genus Anabarilius; species Anabarilius grahami. The sequence continues at coordinate 285,057 of RJVU01043279.1, read as the reverse complement.
ATTTTTGGGGCCACTGTTCATTTCTAAAGAACACTGAGGACACATTTCAAGGTAAGAAGGCATCAGGGCACATCCGAATCCAATGTTAGCTTAATTTCCTGTCTCCTGAGATACCTTCATCTGATCGATTTTTGAAGGCAGCATAGATGTATCCTTCTCTACCTTTGCTATCCCACAATCCTATGCGTTCCATTCAGTGACAGTTGAGCTAGAAAAAGAAAGATGGTGTCTGACATTTGCGGATTCTGGTCGGTTTGTGTTAAAATTTACGTTTTTAACCAATTTTCCAGTATTAACTCAGATCCTAGCTCTTGCCTGATCATTCTTTTTCCTATTATTTTCCTCTGACATTTTCCTCTTTTCCTCTCAAACATTTCTCTTTCTACAGTCTTTCCACAAATATCCTGCTTGCTCACTCTCTCTCCTCCCCTATCATAAGCATATACACCAATCAGGCATGACATTATGACCACCTTCCTAATATTGTGTTGGTCCCCCTTTTGCTGCCAAAACAGCCCTGACCTGTTAAGGCATGGACTCCACTAGACCCCTGAAGGTATGCTGTGGTATCTGGCACCAAGATGTTAGCAGCAGATCCTTTAAGTCTTGTAAGTTGCGAGGTGGGGCCTCCATGGATCGGACTTGTTTGTTCAGCACATCCCACAAATGCTTGATTGGATTGAGATCTGGGGAATTTGGAGGCCAAGTCAACACCTCAAACTCGTTGTTGTGCTCCTCAAACCATTCCTGAACCATTTTTGTTTTGTGGCAGGGCGCGTTATCCTGCTGAAAGAGGCCACAGCCACCAGGGAATACCAGCGACCTGGTGCCATGTGTTCCCCAGGTAAGTGACGCATTCATCAGACCAGGCCACCTTCTTCCATTGCTGTTCTGATGCTCACGTGCCCACTTTTGGCGCTTTCAGCGGTGGACAGGGGTCAGCATGGGCACCCTGTCTGGTCTGCTATGCAGGCACATACGCAACAAACCAATGCACTGTGTATTCTGATACCTTTCTATGAGAACCAACATTAACTTCTTGAGAAATTTGAGTTACAGAAGCTCGTCTGTTGGATCGGACCACACGGGCCAGCCTTCGCTCCCCACGTGCATCAATGAGCTTTGGCCACCCATGACCCTGTCGCCGGTTCACTGCTGATCCTTCCTTGGAGCACTTTTGATAGATACTGACCACTGCAGACCAGGAACACCCCAGAAGAGCTGCAGTTTTGGAGAAGCTCTGACCCAGTCGTCTAGCCCAGTGGTTCTCAACTCCAGTCCTCGGGACCCACTGCTCTGCACATTTTGTATGTCTCTCTTACCTGACACACTCAGTTCAGGTCATGGAGTCTCTCCTAACGAGCTGATGATCTGAATCAGGTGCGTTAAATAAGGGATACATACAAAATGTGCAGAGCAGTGGGTCCCGAGGACTGGAGTTGAGAAACACTGGTCTAGCCATCACAATTTGGCCCTTGTCAAACTCGCCCAAATCCTTATGCTTGCCCATTTTTCCTGCTTCTAACACATCAACTTTGAGAACAAAATGGTCACTTGCTGCCTAATATGTCCCACCCACTAACAGGTGCTGTGATGAAGAGATAATCAGTGTTATTCACTTCACCTGTCAGTGCTCATAATGTTATGCCTGATCGGTGTATGTCGCCTATTGTTTATTAGCTAGAATCGTTTTGGTGCTGGATCGGTCTGATCCACTCTATTTTTTTTCCTGTTTACACAGCCAGGACCATGTAAAAATCATGTTTTCAGCACACACAGAGAACAGACATCTAGCAATATTCACAAAATTGCTTGTGTGTTGATTTAAATTTTCAACAGCATTTCTCAGAAATCGTTCTCTGACTAAACTGAAATTGAAAATTAAAGTACAAAACAAAAATAAAATCTAGTGACATTTTCAGAATAGTATAGTAACCCTGCCCAGTAGTATTGAGCTATCTTATGTAGCTCATCGCAACTCATACATACATCACTGTGATTTCCATGTTGGGAAGTTCTGTCAACTGAAATGTAACCTGCCAGAGAGGTTTATAGCTGTTTTCATCAGTAGTAGTTGTTGTTTTTACTGAAGGGAAGAGTCAGCCGTTGACATTTGAGTGTTCGGCCCTTTACTGTAGCCTTGGGGAATGTCTTTGCACAGTGCATTTCAGCAGGACTTGGCCGAGCTCGAGTTCTGACACCTTGACATCCCTCAAACATGGCTGGAAGCATCTTATTCATTTGAATCTCACACTTCTCTGACTGCTGAGGTGGAAGGGCACAGCTCATCCCTCACCTCACTCATACTGATTCATTGAGATAGCAGAAAATACAGGCTGAATCACATTTGTGTTTTCATACACACAGGGACAAACACATACAGACATGAATACTAGTGGCGACGCTATAGAAGTCAAGGCTCAACAATAAGGATGAGCAGATGGCTTGGGGCCATTGAGGAAAATTCAGGCTAGATGACGGAACTGTCACTTGCTATATTTGGACAGTACACTCTATGGGTTCATTTTAAGCCAGCCATACAGTCATTTTTAAACAGTAGTTGGGTTAAATAAAAATACCCAGCACGTTTGGCAAACATTTAACCCAACAGCTGGTTTTGTCAATTTTTAACCCAACTTGGGTGGTTTTTAACCCAGCACTTTTTAGAGTGTACTGGGTTTGTCCATTTTTAACCCAACTTGGGTGGTTTTTAACCCAGCATTTTTTAGAGTGTACATTTTGCATTCATTGATACATTTTAAGCCTCACAAACTTTTTAGGACAAGTGAAATATTACAGGGAAAAAAAAATCGTAAAACTTTGAACTGCTATTCTGATTTGGGTAGTAGAAAAAAAATCTTATTGTTGAGTCCTGGCAATATCCAGATGACCTCTATTATGTGCCTCAAATTTCATTGGGAATATTATGAAGTGAACCACTTGTCTTGCCCATTGTACACAGCGCAGGCAACATGTACAAATAAACACTATCAGCAGTGCATTTCATTGCTAGTCAGTTCCCTACGGATGGAGCCGTCAATCTGGGTGGAACAAATGCACAAACAAATACACAACCACGCCTGAAGGCAGAGCGAGTTTGGGACTACAAGGCCTCCTGAACACGATTCAGAGGAGACATCATAGAAGAACCTCCCAAACAGCACCTCCTATCAGATTCACCTCTCCCTCACTGTCAGCGTGGTGTTAGCCTCTCCTTTCATGCAGTGCCCTTGGGATTATCATATCAGTCTACGTGACCTGATTAACCGACTGCCGCCTCACAGTTGAAGTGCTGGTTCGAGCGATGCTGCTGCCCCTCTCCATTTCTCTTTTCTCATTAACCTCTCTGTCATGTTTTTATTCCTTCCTTTTTCCATGGCAGTTGAATCTACCTCAAAACTTATTTCGGGCGCCTCTGCTCTGCTTTGATGGTGTCAGTAACTTTCTGCAGCATTATGGTGCTGAAATTGCATCATGTTGTAGTTCATGTATTTCTTCATGACACTTGCACGGACGGTTCTACTGATGTTCAAATTCTGCATCCTGTCTTGTAGTTTATGGTAATTTCTCAAGTTGTAATACATAAAATTTAATGTACACTTCAGTTATGATTATTTGAATATTAAAACGATGACATCTGCAATAACATGAAAGAAAACATAAGCAATGGTTGCCCTCATAGTAAGACCAATAATGCATAGAATTGGGTCCTTTCTGCAAAAGATTCACTTAAAATTCACATAATTAAGAATGGAAGAACTGGCTCCCTTTCAGTTTATGTGTGTGAATTTGAATTGAATTAGCCACACCCCATGTATGAAGCTGAACTGGAATTTGAATTGCAATTCCAGAAAGATTTTAATGAAATATAATTTAAAGAAATTAAAAACAGGCAATGTATTATGGCAAATGAAATGTTCTTCAACCCTTTTTCACAAAACTTAATTATTAATTAAATTAGTTCAATATGAAGAAATACATTTAATACAAACTAAATAAAAATATAAAACTAAATATTGTTTACTAAATATTGTTTAAACTCATTACAAATTTCTGAAAGTGGCATCTATAAAGATTCAAACATTCAAAAATTGTCTTGATAGACCTTGCTTTTCTAATCAAAAATTACACTTATATGATTATATTTCTTTGAATTGTAATGCTGCTATTGTATTCCAGATGGGCTTGCATTTCTGCATTCTGTTTGCTTCCTCAATTCAAAGTCAGGAATTGAATAAAAATCATTCTAAATACAATTCTGAATGGTACGGTGGCCGAGAGAGCTCAACGTGCTGCAACTAAAGAAAACACATGCAAATAGAAACATCTTCATCAGTTTGACAACACATGTGCTGCACACACTCACAACGCAACCAAATACAGAAACACGCTGCAAATACTCACAACACAATCAAATACAGAAATGCGCTGCAAATACTCACAACGCAACGAAATATAGAATTGTGCTGCAAATACTCACAATCCAACCAAATACAGAAATAGGTTGAGCTTTCTTGGCCACCGTAGAATGGTACACAACCTTGCTACACTGTAAAAAAAAAAAAAAAAAAATTGTTGGTTTAACTTAAATAAGTAAGTTACCTGGTTGCCTTTTTGAGTTAACTGAAATTAAAAATTTGAGTTAATACAATGAAGGTGATTGATTTAATCAACAGAAACTCAAAATATTATGTTATCTTTTACAAACATAGTTCAGCACAACGGTAAATAGAGAGATAATTATAGTAAATTAAGTATATGAAAATTTAAAATTTGTACCTCTTATTATGTGGAGACGTGAATCTGCAGTGTCAGTCTTCACTTTCTGATGAAAATCAATTTCTTATCACTAATAAAAAAGTCAAAACTTCAAGAATTTGAAATATATTTATTTTCTAACTTAATAAAACCACCCGTTAAGTTCATTAGTTCCTCATTACATAAATTGTCCCAGCATCTGAAAGTATAAATGTGTATTAGCAATGTCTGTAGGGACAGTTCTGATGTTTCACATGTTGTGCAATCCAAGCGAGATCTTAAACACAGATGGCGATCATTGTTAGGCATTAGTGTGCCCTGTCATTAAGAGGTGGCCAATTAATTCCCCTCCATAACAGCAAGTGATGCTAATGAACGTTGACTCCGTGCGGTGCCCTTCTCCATGGGATTTAAACGAGGACAGAAAGATGGGCACGTCCTTGTCAATGGTGGCTCTTCTGCAAAAAAGACTTTTCCTGTCTATTCTTAACCTCCTAAACGTATAATATGTGCAATCAAAGGCCCCTTCACTGCACAATACAAACAAAAACCCACAGGATGAAAAATATGAAAGCTGTTAAATGAACATCTGGGTTATATACACCTTAAACACTATCAACAACATTTTCATGGAGAAAACTCAAACATAGTAGTAACAGATAACCAGATCTTCATCCACTTAGAAAAGTAGTCCCAACTCAAAAGAAACAATTTTGACAACTTTACAGGTCAAATAATAAACTTTTTTTAATGTGAATATTTCAGGTAAAAGCTTTTACAAAAATACAAGCTTCAGATTTATGATTTAAACCCTTCAGTAGGATAGTGCCATAGACTTGCATTTTGTTTCTTTTTATAAATTGATCCTAAAATAATACATTAAATAGTTTTAATAATATTTTTTAAAATCGGCAGGATTAATGTAATAATTTTAAAATATGACCATTTAAAAAAACACATGCTGTTAATAAAGATTAAAGATTCCATATAATGCAGTTTCTTTGACTGTGTTAACTTATTTCCTATTAAAACAGGAAGTTGGAGAGGGGCATATCAAAGGGTATGCTGCATCCGAAATCGCATACTTTCCTACTATATAGTAGGCGGAAAACAGTATGTGACAAAAGAAGTATGTCCGAATCCACAGTAATAAAAGAGTTGGCAAAAAGTACCCAGATAACCTACTACTTCCAGCGAGATTCTGAAGTGTGCATACAATGGACATTTTACTATCCCATGAGGCCACAGGAGAGGATTTGTGAATGGCAGTGAAGCGAGGTAACTGACGCTGGTAGGTCACATGATAATGACAGCATGGTGAATGAAGTACGTCCTGATTACATTCTTTCTACACGCACTTTACTATAAAGATTGTACTTTTTAAAATAGCCAATAGTCTGTTTTAGATCATAGCCATGAATTGTGATTTGCTAATTAAACTGCATAAAATATTAGAGCAAACTACTTCCCCTAAGTTTGAAAAACAACATCTATCAGGCTTGATGAAAGTCTCATGCAAGTCTCATTCAGTGACAGACAGCAAACAGCACTTTATATTCAGCAAATTTGATTAAATTCAGATTATTTAGGCAGATTACTGCCTGTTTGGGTTCCGTTCTATGTAGAATAATTACCATTTGGATGTAAATTAGATTTCCTGATGATTATGTTTGTAATAATAATTCTCAATAGCACACTCCCGATAAATGATTTATAATTTATAGCCGTTATTAAAGCAAATACTCTCTCTTTATTTCCTGTATAAAGCTGAAGCTCTGTTAAACAGCAGAAACACTGTCAGTGTGAAAGTACAACTTGAGCCTTCTGTTGCCTTACCCTTCAGATTCGAGATGGCAATATTGCATTTGCTGATGGAAGGATTTGCATTTTGGTACTGTAGAGTTGATTCGAGTAAGAGTGTCTAGTTCCAGATCAGTGCTAATGAGTAGACAGTCTTGCTTTTACACAGAACTAGCTGACATTTACATGCAACTTGTTTGTGTGCTCCTCATGTTCATTGAAGGCCTCTGGGCACTCTCATTAGTTTATTATGGTCTCATTAGTTTTGAATGTCAAAACTTGAGCATTCTGGATGTTTTGGTCAGAGAAGATTTTTACATTGTTCATTGGTTGTCCTTAAGGCAGGTGACCTCATATTAACTTGCTGTCTTATTGAACCAATGCAACAACTTCTTTTCGTCTATCTTGAAAAGGCAACATCTACCGTTAAATAACAATTCATTATGTCATCCTTCAAATACAACACCAGATTCACACAGCGTCGGGTGGTTAATGATATACACTTCAAAAAAACTGCTTAAAATTTTACCGCTCAGTGCCCCAGATTCACTGGAATCCTGGTGACAAATGACAGAATTCAGCAGCATATTATGATACTGTCAAAAATAGGACATCACCGCTCAGTGGTGTGAATGTGTGATCCAAAATAATTCCTTATTCATAAACTTTTCACCTCTGCGACGCCGAGGACAAATGAGGATTTAAATGGCTGCTCAGGGTACAATGAGTATGGATTATGAATAGGGACAGCGATTGATTCCCCGGCGTCGTACAGGCCAGAGAAGCATGACAAGTCTTGTCGGGCACCGGGCCCAGGAGCCGACGGTTCGGGTTGTGAAATTTGTCAAAGTCATTGTGAGTTTTTGTTATAGAAGGAACGAGTGTCAGGGAGAGTTGTTGTATATTAAAAAAGACAAGGGAGAAGAAAAAGACTTTTGAGAAGTTTAAAAACATACTGGATTGTGACGGGTTTGTACAATGTTTTTATATAAAAAATTCATGTTGAGAGGGCCATATCCAGAGGTTGCATTAACCCCAAAATGTTGTCACTTACTGAACTTTAAAAACAGTGACAGACAACTGGCAGTTTAAAAACAAGATCTATTGCTTTTCATGAATTAAAAAATGCTACAGTAGAAATGTTAATACTGATCAGAAGTGGAGAAACGGGTGCATAAAAAAGTAGAGAAAATAAAGTTTTAATGCACCCCCTTGAAAATACACCAGAGAGGGACATGAGTGAGAATTTGGGGAGAGAAACAAGAGACTCCATGTGCAGTCCAGTGGAATAATTTATGGGATATTGTTTATTAAATTATGTGACCACGGTGCAAGACTGCTGTTTGTTGTCTTTTTCAAACTGCGAGAGCAGGATAAAAGAAAAAGACAAGAACCAGCCACACAACACTTAGTGAGAATAAAAAAACTCTTGGCACAGAAGTTGTTGTGATACTTTAATCAAAAATTTCAACTTGAAGTTAGTTTAAAAAACATTTTTTTAAAAATCTTTCCAAATGTTTTCCTTGGTCTTTTGAAATAAAAGACTTTGATGTACTAAAATGATGTAAGTTTCAACACTGAAAGCTTTCTCCTTGTTCCAAAAGGAGTGTTTATAAATGGCTCGCTCCAAACTTCTGCAACTTTTTTGAAGTCAGAAAGTTAAGAATGACCACCCAGGGCTGCGTTTCAAGCATCGTAACCCTAAGTAGATCAAAAACTGTTGATGCCGATGGTTTCTGTCTACGTTTTGGGAAACACAACCCAGATCTACCCATACATAAAGATAGATAGTGTTTACATAAATGTCTTAAAGGCACAGTACCAAAGGGAAAAAAATACAAAGTTCTGTCAAGAAATTCTAGATGGCGCAGGCTGATATGTCCATAACTCAAACTGCTTGCAATCACATCATTCTCTATAGGGCACAGCTGATTGGTTCCTGCTGTATCAACAGCCAATGAGCTTGCTGCTCAACTTTCAAATACTTAGTCAGCATCTGCTGTAGCAGTTTGCAGTGCGCTTTCAGAATTCCTATGTAATTCAATATTAAAATTAAGTGATCGTTCTTTTACTCCTTGTTACTGTGCATTATTGTGTGGTCTGTCTTTAAATTCCTCAACTAGCAACTATACACAAGTTTTAAACCAAGCGTCATGTTTTTACAGTCTTGCATTCGATGTAGGAGTAAATTACTGAGCATACTGTAAACGATTACATATTACATAATCGTGTTTATACAGCAGCAGCAGCAAGCGGTTTATGTAGTCGCTGTGAGAATACAATATATGTGACCCTAGACCACAAAACCAGTCATAAGTCACATGGGTATATTTGTAGCAATAGCCAACAATACATTGTATGGGTCAAAATTATCGATTTTTCTTTTATGCCAAAAATCATTTGGATATTATGTAAAGATCATGTTTTATGAAGATATTTTGTAAATTTCCTACCGTAAATATATCAAAAAAGGATTTTTGTGAGTGGATATGCGTTGCTAAAGACTTCATTTTGACAACTTTAAAGGCGTTTTTCTTAATATTTTGACTTTTTTGCACCCTCCGATTCCAGGTTTATTTGGGCCAAATATTGTCCTGTCCTAACAAACCATGCATCAATGGAAAGCTTATTTATTCAGATTTCAGATGATGTATAAATCTCAATTTCAAAAAATTGACCCTTATGAGTGGTTTTGTGGTCCAGGGTCACATATGAGAACACATTAAAGTAAAACAGGCATTCACGCATGTATACATATTCAACTGGGGTTAAGAAAAAACTGTCTCCTTTTACTCTCTCTTTTTTGTCTATCTTTCATTACCTTTCTGTTCCCCAGATGACACAGTGGGGTTACGAAAAAACTAATTTTTTTGCTCAAAACCTCCAATAATGCCTTCATTATTTTTACAAGGGCGATGTTTTCATTTCTACACAGAGTGCGTGCAGGCTGATTTTAGTTGCACACAGTATCAGAGTCATGCTCTGTCATTCATCTCTTGTTCCAAAACAGCTTTCACATATAAAAATAGGAGGACAGATGGTTTTGACAATGACAATTATCAAATGATACTAAATTATCACTCTATTTGCTCAGGTGGTTCTTTTTCTCTTCTCTATTAGCCTGCAACGTTATATAATTTGTTAAAGCCACACATATTGCACGTTCTAATGATGTTTGAGACATTTTAGCCCAGGCACATCTTTGTTGATCCTGGAACAACATTCCAATCAACCAATCAGATTTGAGGGACAAGTTTACCATTTATGTCAAGTTTAGGCTTACAACCAGGGTTAGGTGCTTCTACATCAGTGTTATTCACCTGTCATTTTCCTCTGGTTTTAGGGATAAGTTATGGGTAGTGTTAGGTTTTGGGGTAGGGATAGGGTTAGGACTAAATCTTCAGACAGGAATGTTGTTCCAGGATCAATAAAATATGTTGACCCAGGAACATGTCTTATTTGGCAAAATCATGGTGACCGAATACTTGCGTAGGCAGATCTAGTCCACCAAGACCAAGCAAGTGCCCCATTTTTTATACTTAAATAAATCTCCATTTCTCCATCTCCATCAGATTCATGTATGCAATAACAGTGGATCTATTCCGCCAAGACCAAACAAATTAACATTGTCATATCCATTACCATGCCAAACACTCAGAGAGTTGTCATGACAGAGATAACTATGTTTTAATTTATGCTCTACAATACAACAATAAGTATAACACAAGTCACTAGTAATAGAAATATCAAACTACGTCTGACATGCACTCTCTAAATACATATTCAACAGGAAGTGTTTAAATCTCATATGAGTTAGAATTAACATCAGTCTCCGTAATTTTATTTACATATAGAAAGTGTGCATGTGGCTGAACTGAAAGAAGCATGTACGATTCACACATTAGACCTACATTGCATACTTCAGAGCGTTTAATTGACACAGCCGAAGATGTCGTCTCTCACACATCCAGTAAATATTTGAATAATTCATTGCTAATAGAAAACTGGCCTGATTTGCATGTAAGCGTAATTGATTTGGGGAAAAATATGGAATAATGAATCTGGGCCTGCTCTTTATATTTTTCTCCCTCTTAGATTCTTTCCAAATTAACCCCCCTCTCCATCCTCTGTCTCCTTTTCTCTCTCTTTTTTGTCTATCTTTCATTACCTATCTGTTCCCCAGATGACACAGTGGTAATAGCCTGGCACAGTCCTGGTAAACAGTTTTGACAAATTAAAATCACCCACAGCTCAAGTGAACGACTGCTTTTGTGTGTACAATACATGGATGTAAAATAGAGAGCGAGCAAGGAAGAGAGAGAGAGAGAGAGAGAGAGAGAAGTGCATCCATTAGTGCAGTAGTCCAGTAGTGAATATATCTGGATGGATGGATGGATGGATGGAAGGATGAATGCACGTTTCTGGCCTTGTCATGCTACCGTTAAAAATAATAATTACAATTATAGAGTTCCAGTTGTGTTTTGATGTTTAAGGAAGCGACGTGGACTTCCTCTACTTGAAAAACCTCTTTTGGACAGGTGACATGACTCATCAGCCTCTACAGGAGGAATCATATCTGCTATAGCAACAGACAACAAGAGCCTTCTTCCATCAGACCATATTAACCACTAGAATTCAACTAGCTTAAAGTAACTGTTGCCCTATTTTAACAGAAAAGTTGAGTTAATGCACAGATGTATTGTCAAGTGGGCTGCCTGGGTGAAGTATTGCTTATTGATTCAAACAAGCGTTTCTGGATTTGCAGAACTGTACATTTCATAGCATTATTGCAAACTAAAGCAGTAAACCAAAATGGACCATTTATGGTAAAAATGTGTTAACCACAGCAAATAGGTGTTCTTGGGTACAACATAAAGGCAAAAACATAAAAAAAAATACTATAGCACATATATCTGAGTGGCTTATTACTTTTATAAGCAACAGAAACTTGATTCAAGACACAAGTGTTCAATACATAGTTACCTCTAGAATAAGGCAAGAATCAATATTACTATTGCTTATTCTTGGGATTTGAACAAACCCCTAACCCTAAATATTAAACTTCAAGATGTAAATCATCCTGCGTCATCCAATAGACATGAAAGATACCTCAAATCATGCAGATTTTTGACAAGATGTGTGCTGTTACATTTCAAATGATAAAAAATATGGAAAACCCTGTACTGGCCCATATCTAGTAAAACAGAATTTCAAAGGGGATATGTTTAGTTTTTCTTGGTCCAGGAAGCAAACACCCAGAACTCCCTAGAAACCATCTAAAAACCAGAGCTTGACATTATCATTAACATATTTCAGCAGTGGTATAACGCAGTCACTCCTACTGGTTACTTTGGTGGGTTGAATGTTATATATAATATATATATTTTTCAATAGTAGTCTTTTAAAAAGGCATCTGAAATATTAAACTAAGTGCAATGTAGTGTTGTCAAAAATATAGATTTTTCAAAGCATATCACTATTGAAATATCTGAAATGCTTCCAACACTCATTTTCCACAGAATAGATACATGATACCAGCTGCGCTTTCTCGTTCTCACATCTCTCCGACAGTGAGTTGAAACACAAACCCGCCTCCCCTCACTCACTCGTTTCATTTGCTCCAGATGAATATTGTTGTTGTTACCGGGCTTGAATTTCACTGTGGGATTGTACATATTGCACATAATTTTACTCATTCCCAAAGATTTTGGGCTCAACAGTCAAATACACACAAAATAATGTCAAAATAGTGAAGTGAAGTGAAGTGAAAATGGCAGTCTTGGTGAGTATTCACGTAAACACAGTCAGTTATGTTTTAAGTGAATGTAAACAGTTGAGAAAGAAAACGCATGTGTAACAGTATAATGGATCCGTGCGTCACGTCTTAAAGTGACAGCAGCCTTAGATACCTGCAGCTAAATTATGAGATAATATTAAAAATATCTATATGGCAGTTTTACCCCATGGTATCGATGTCAAAATTGTGGCCCGTGAAAATGCTGAATGGCTAGTAACTTTGAAAACCACTAGCCACAGTGGCTGGTGAACAAAAAAGTTAATGTCAAGCCCTGCTAACATTCACACAGAACCGCCGAGTAACCACCCAGGACTTCCTAGAAACCAAATAACATCTACCTAGAACCCACTATCAATTCCCAGAAACCCCTAGCAACCCCAAAGCCCATAGCAACCACCCAGAACCAACCATCCACATGGCAACAACCTATAATTGTCGCCAAGTAATAGTTCATAGTTCATTTAACATTATAGAATTGTTGCAAGCTGGTACATTAATATAAAATTCAATACACGTGCGGTCACAGGTGTGCATGTACCAGCTATTTTTCAGTGGCTTTGAACGTGGCTCATCCAATCAGTTTTCATAATTATAAATCTAGAAAACAGACTCCAATGGTAAGCAGCCAATGCAAGGACCCGCTCCAAATCTGGGTTTGACCAGAGGGTATGTATACAGTGTGTCTGCTTACAACAGAGCAGTTTTAATTAAGCGGCACGACTCCCCGGCCAGAGCGCTACACTTTCCTCCTAATGAATTCATTAGGTTACATTTACCGAATCTATCAAAGATGAATACATTCGCTTAACCTGCGTAATAGGTTTGCTTAAAGGGATAGTTCACTCAAAAAGGAAAGTTCAATCATTATTTACTCACCCTTATGTTGTTCCAAACCTGTACGACTTTTCTTCTGCAGAACACAAAGATATTTCGAAGAATGTTATAAGGTCCAGACATCACTGGACTCCATTGGCTTTCATTGTCTGGACAAAAAATGTTTCAAAATATTGTATCTTTTGTGTTCCATACAGGTTTGAAACAACATGAGGGTGAGTAAACGATGACAGAATTTTATCTTTCTCTTTAAGAATGTACCCTTGTCACCCATTCTCTGTCCAGCTAAGAAGAAATAACATACCTCAAATTCTCCTAATCTCTGAAAGCAATAAACTCGAAAAAAAGAAGCTAACAAGAGTGCCAGTGCCTAATTGCGCACTCCTAAATTGGACAAAAAAAAGTTCCAGTTACAGTCAGTGACTCTGCGGGCGGTAATCACACTCGCCTATTAGGACTGCAATGTCTCTTAACTTCCAGCTCAACAAAATCACTTTCCATCCTTCCTTCCATCTATCTTCATTTTCTGAGGTGACACACTGACAGGGACTTCCATCATGTGTCATTATTGGTGCATGAAGCTCTGCGGCAGAACCATCCAGAACTCTAGGAAGGACATCAATCTGAAAATATCCCCTCCCTCAAAGACATCTCTAAGCACATGTCACAGGAACATTAGGATGTATGTGGAAGGAATCTTGTAGCTGAGTAAGTAATTAAGAGTGAAGAGCGAATGCATAATTCACATGAGTGGATTTACTGCTGTCAAAGATGAGACATTTGGTATAGGTGAGACTAGCAAGTGGCAAAAAATAAGTCAGCGACTTTCACATGGATGTGCAACTGTTAAAATTTGTTGTTTTCATTATTAAAAGGATAGTTCACCCAAAAATGTATGTTCACACCCTAAAAAGTAATTCAAGGGACGTGTTACCACAACTTAAATAAATGCATGGTTGCAAGTTAAAAAATTTGAATTTATTGTTTTAATTAAATCTTTTAAGTTGCAAACATTATTTTGTAGAGTTCTGTTGACATAATGTTGATCATTACATCAACTTAATATTTTCTGTAATTAAACTCAAATTTCTGGGTTAGTTGTAGTAACTTAATGAAACTGTATTGATAACTTTGGAAATTAGGCAGTGGATTTCTTGTTCCCAGCATGCTTTGCATAGGACTGAATAAGGAGAATAAATGTTGAAATTAAGTGTTAATTTATTTGAGTTTCTGTAATGCTGATGTTTTTTGGGGGGTTATCGTTGTGCTGAAGAGTACTGCGCTAATGCCAGTGACAAGTAAATATCTTACTTGTTCATTAAATATACATGTTAAATAAGTTATGTTAACGTGCTATGAAAGCTGTTGATTTGAACTGAAATAGATCAGATTAATTGGTTAAAGGGCTATAACTCTTGTAGTTGGAGCGACTTCATTTTTTTGAGTTATCAACTTAAAAATTTGTGTTTATGTTACAAATTAAGTTCCTCTAACTCAATGTAGCTTGTTGGTTGAACGTAAATTGACTCAAAAAAAGTATGCAAACTGTTGCGTTATATTTTTTGTTGTGCCAACACATTATTTTTTAGATCATTTGCTCACCTTGATGTAATTTCAAATCCGCTTGATGTTCTTTCTACTGTGGAACACAAAAGCAGGATCCTCTTTTGCATATAGGCTGTCATGAACAAAAAATATCATAAAGGAGCATAAAATAAATTTATATGATTTGTGTGTTGCATTCTAAGGACAAACTTAAAAATAATTAAAAAAAAAACAAAACGTCTTGCCTTCTACCTTTTATGTCCTATTTGCACTCCTCAATATCCAAACCAATTGCCTGCACTACTGACGTCAAACTTGCAACAAAGACCCTTTAACATATATTTAACAATATTTATACACATGTTGGCTATGTTTAGAAAAAGTATTATGCAGAATGATATACAATATGCATTAAAACATGTTTCAAACAGTAGTGTGTTATATTGTTGTCACATGACCTCACTAAGTTATTTCTTTAATTCTCTTTAATTATTATTATTTTTAATTCTCTTTAAGTCCGAATGACATGAGGGTAATTAATGAAAGTTAATAATTTCATATAAAATTATAGTAATATATACAGTAATATATATATATATATAAATACATTAATTAAATATATTAATATATTAATTAAAAATATGAATTATATATTAATATATTAATTCATAAAAAAAATTGACTATTAAATAAATAAAATAATTCTAGTCATAAATTGTAAAATTATAATACTACATAGTCAATGTTGGCTGCTTTGAAAAGAAAGTGATTCCTGGACAGCAGTATTTTCACTCACCAATTATCAGCTTGGAAATAAATATAAATTTTAAACTAAATATAAAAATAACTTTTGACAATAAAGAGTCACTTCTGGTTCATTCATCACACTGGAAGGAAGGTCAAATCAAGCACATTGCATTGTGGGATACAGTTTCCCACAAAGTGTGCTTGTGCATGCTGCGCAGTTTGGTAAATGTGAAGGTCAAAGTATTCATACAGAAAATGTGCATAACCTAGACTTGTTTACATGCTGCTTACTGCAAAACTAGTATGTGAAACTATTATAGAGCATTAGAGAAATTAAATATAAATAATAGTGTAGGTAACAGTGAGCCTTAATCATCCTTAAAGCAAAACATGGAAATCTGCTTATTTACGTAAGGTACCACCTGCCTCTATCACAGGGCCTGCCAGGGAACTATCAGCGGCATCAGGAAGGTGACCCTTCAAGTGTTGCCGTTGACATTGAGTAGCATCCCCTGGATATTGCTTATTTAAAGTTAAAGTAGGGGCGACACGTTGATCAAAACGGGAGAGGACGGTGAAAAGACAATAGAGAGCGGCACGGGTCATCTGCCAGATCTAAGATGGTGTGACTCACTTTGACTTCAATTAACTCCTGAGGGAGGTTTCCCGCTCAATGTGTGATCTTTATCACCGGGCTGCCTCTTAGATCAGTATCATGGGCCGAACCACAGGGAAATGGAGATGGCTGGCTTGACAAAGTACAGAAATCACTTCTATTTTTGGGTCTGTCCCTTCCTCCCTTAACAATGCCACCTCGCAATTGACAGTTGTGACCTTGATCTAAAAGGGAAAAGTTTGTGAAGGCTCAAGGTTTGTGCTGATGCAGTAAATAGGGAATTTGACAGAGTACAAAGTGTTAAGGAGAAAATAGTGATACTACAGGAGTAGTTCACCTAAATGATAATAATAAATAAAATTAAAAAACACTATCATATACTCACCCCCATGTCGTTTCAAACTCATATACTGTTATTTTGTTCTATGACCATGTCTGTGTCAAGCTCCAAAGATTACAGAAAAAACTAACTGATTTGTGCATTATATAAGTGTCATTTGAATCTAAATGTAAACATGAATTTTAGTACTAATCTACTATCGACTTGGAATAATAAATGGCAAGAGTATTATGCACCACCTTTATGTTGCTTTTATAGTGTTTGCTTGTCTTTTTTTGGAGTTTAGTCACTATAAATGTTGTTGTATGTGGGAAAACATGGGTGAAGTTGTTTTCAAAATTGGAATGACATGAGGGTAAATAATGACATCAAATTGTTATATATATATATATATATATATAATTTAATAATTTTATGATTTTTTATGTCAAAATAATACATAAATAATTAATAACAAACAAACATAACTAAATACTGTACATGCATAAATTAAAGAGCATATTCAGATAATTTCATAGAAAATTTGTGAAATTATAATATATATAATAGTCAGTGTTGCACAAATATGCACATTTTAGGTTGCTTTGAAATGAGAGTCATTCCTGGACTGTCGACTGTCGAAGAATCAAAAGTATTTTCTCTCCTGCATACATAAGCACGCCACAATGCACTTGTCAAAAAAGCTCTTTTTAGTATTCCGCTTAACTTGAACGATGAAAACATCCGGACAACCCGACTGCAGTATTCTGTGATAATCTTGCAGAACATTCTGAGATATATTTCAGCTACACAGGACACACATTTCAAACTGAAAAGGAGTAAAATTGACAGAGTAAATATGGCGAAGAAAAACTCATAGACATCCTAGCTCTATACGAACAGAAAAGGGTGAGACAGACGAGGAGAGCAAGTAAAAAGGAGAACCTGCTCTCCAGGAACCCACTGTGGGGAATTTTCTCTCTCTCTTTCTCTCCCCTTCCTTTCTCCTCCCTTCCTGCTATGACTTCTCTGCCATGCAATTCCGGGCTTTGATCACTGTTTGTACTGTGTGTATGATATTTAATGTAATTACAGTGAGGATTTGCAGGCCACGTCCTCCCCTGCAGGTTTGTAATATTAATGATCCGCTGTGGGTGGCATGATTGCGGGTGGGAGGGTAATCGCAGAACGCGTTGCCGTGAAAACCTCCTCTCACCGGAGACAGCGACCTCGTTCATTGCGTCTTAGATTTTGTTAATGGCAGGGCACAATAAGGCCAACGCTTTGACAATGCTATCTCTCCTGTATTTGCACATCCAAGAATACAAAATGGAACTGCTGGCTAACTGACTGACAGAACAGGTTTGTTATGAGTCAAATGACTTTAACTGGTTCGTGAACAATGAAATGGGAAAAAGAGGCATTTGTATTGTTTTTAGCTCAACAGCCAAAGTTGCTCAGCATTTTCACTCACCACAATTTTGACATCAATACCATGGGGGAAAACTGCCATATAGATATTTTTAATATCTCATTAATTTGCCTGCAGGTATATTAGGCTGCTGTCACTTTAAGACCTGATGCACGGATCTATTATACTGTTACACATGCATTTTCTTTCTCAACTGTTTATGTTCACTTAAAACTGACTGTGTTTACCTGAATACTCGCCAAGACCAGCATTTTGACATTATTTTGTGTGTATGTGACTGTTTATGCACAATAAGCAGAGAAAAAAAACTCAATTTAATACTTTATGTGGCTTTATGTGCACTTACTTTGGGTGTGACCACAAAATCTGCGGGAATGAGAAAAATTATGAGCAATATGTGCGATCCCACGCCGAAATTCAAGCCTGGTAACACCAACAATATTCATTGGGAGCAAATGAAACGAGTTAGTTTACTTAAGTTTATTACTTTAGATGACTTTTTAAAAGACTACAATTGAAAAATGTATATATATAAAATTTGACCAATTCAAAGTGGCTAGTAGGAGTGACTGCGTTACACGCCACTGCTGAAATCCACCCGCATTTGGCAGGTTGGCGGGTGTTAATGACAAGCCCTGTGTACAGCGTATAACTAACTAAAAAGTAATGATGTTATTATTTTAACTGCATTTTCAGCAGCTTAACAGTAGTTTTCTAAATAGTGTAACTTTTCCAATAACGAGCTTCTTTTTCTAAATCAGTAGAAAATGCTCCTCTATCTCAAGTAGTGATTGACAAATCTGATTCATTTTAGTAAATGGGAATTAATTGACTCACTCAAATGAATTGGTTCACTAAAATAAATCAATTCATTTTAGTGAAGAGTTTTAGTGCTTTGAATTGATCAAGTGAATCAATTTTAGCAAACCAATTTTTTCCCTTAGTCCTCCCCTATCCAAAATAGCTTTAATGTACAGTAGCTTGCTGTTTTTATTAGCACTTTATGGTGTTGTGCAGCTATAACAACTGGAACTCTATACTGACCAATTAGCATCCTGGTGCAGGAACAATGTGATTGTTTCAGCTGTTACCATGTCTATATGTGTGCATTAAGCAGATAAAAACAGGTGAAGCAAATGTTACAACATCAAAGAACAAATCAAATAGGAATATTTCTGAGATTTTGAAAGCATTTAGAAAGTGATAGGTTTGTAGTCTCCTCAGGAAGGATGTCTGACATGATGTGGGCAACGCGCCAACACGGCCAGGTGCATAATCATGCAGTCGGCTCCAGCTGGACTCACCTGACTGAGAGAGGAGGCCAGGCCCTTTGTCAAGCTACAGACGCATCAGGTTATCAGCCAGACTCAACCGAACCAGAGAGATGTTTCTTGACTTGCAATGGCTTAACAGTTCGCATATACGCTCTGATTCGTTGAGCCATTATTCTCATGTAGACAACATGGCTTCAACTCCATTTTGCATCATCTATCATTTCCTTCTTGTGTCCTTGTCATTATCTTGTCTTATAAGTCACTATGCCTATAAATACAAGTGGTAGAAAGGACAAAAATAGAATAAATGGCTAGTTGTCACACCATTTACTTCTGTAAAAACCTGATCAAGTAAATAAAATAAAACATAATTAACCAATTTTCTATATATGAACATACTTTAATGTCTTTAATAAAAAAGTTTTGAACATTTCCATCATTAATGCTTAGGGGGAAAAATACAGTTGATCTTTCCTGTCATCCCAATAGCAGGGCATGTTGTCACAAAAGGAATGTTTTCAGAAAGAGAAGCAAACTTAAATAGCCTATTATATGCAATTATTTAAATCTAAACAGTAAAACAACTCAATTCAGTATATTCAAAACATTGTAACAATTTAAAGATTATTTATACACATACTGTACATTAAAGTCTTTGCTAAAAAGGTTTCAAACATTTCCACCAATAATGCTTATGAAAAAAATATAGTTATTTAACACACTTGCTTTTTTGTTGTCCCAATAGCAGGGCATTTTTTTCACAAATGGAACCAAACTTAAATAGAAAATCTGAATTTAAATTGTAAAAAAAAAAAATTATCCATTGCAGTGCATTTCAAAACAATTATTTTCTTCCATTTTTAAAACATTCTTTAAAAAGTATATGTGTATATTTAAATATATATACACACACACACACACACATACATACTTACATACATACATATACGTGTGACAACTTTCCCCTACCTGACATTTATGAAAAAAGAACCCTTGTCTTCAAAACACAGTTCAGCTTTTGGGTTAATATCTATCTACATTACATAGTTGATTGCTTGATGTATGCCAGTGTTGTTTCATTATGTTCACTTGTAGTTACCCAATAGAATATGGTTATCTAATGCTTTGCATTCTTCATATACAAACCATTCAGAACTGAATGTATTTGTGAGCACATCATAAATCACTATGAATGCTTTTATGGTTTCCTAATCATGGTCGTAATTATGATAATGCCGCTATAAGCGAGTTACATTATTTCACTTTGTTGAATCACTAATGCTTGCATTCATCAGAGCGTCGTGCTTTAGACTCTTTGGAGTTTGGCAGAGACATGTGGCAATATCTAATTATTCAGTCTAAGAGTGTGTCAGAGACCCTGGAATGCCAAATCAGTCATGCTGGTGTCACTCCAGGGACATCTGCACTACTCTGTCTTTATTTTACTCCATTCAATGTGGTGGATGATGGATTTATGAGCTGTGTGCTCTCTCACTCTCTCTTTCTCGCTTTCTCAGCTGAGCAGATTGCCTGGGAAACTTCAGTGTCTCTGTCAACCCTGTTCTCCATTCCTCCTTATGCCACCTTGATCAACATTCACAGTCAATCTGTGCATTACTCATGTAGCATCACACTGTGTTTTTCATGAACAAAATTTGGACAGGTGACCTTATCGGCCAAACAGTCAAACATGTAATTCCTAACCAAAAAGACTACTTATTAGTGGTGCATGCTAAGGCAAACTTTATATTTATGGATTTGAAAAAACTCCAAACTGAAGTATTAAACTTTAGCATGAAACTCATTCCATGCCAAAGGGGTATAATTCAGATCATAACCACAGGGTTAGATGTTTGTGCTACACACATGAACGATTTCTCAAATCATGCTGCTTTTTTTCGAGGCTTTTTTCGAATGGGAAATGATAAAGACTTGGGGAAAAATCCATATATTTATCTGAGCCCTAGGGATTTGAATATCTTAAAGGCTTTTTTTTTTACTTTAGGCAGTAAGCAACTGCCAAGGAACCGCCCAGAACATCTTGTCAACCACTTTTTAATGCCCAACAACCACTCAGAACATAGCAACTATAGCAATGTCCTGGAAAACACCCAACAAGCACCCTAGCAAACTGACAGCGAGTTTTGCACAGGCAAACATCACTATAAATCTGTGAACAATTATTGTGAACAGGGCTTGACAGTAACACCCACCAACCTACCAAATGCGGGTGGATTTCAGCAGTGGCTTGTAACGCAGTCACTCCAACTAACCACTTTTGTGGGTTCAATTTTATATATGTAATATATACATTTTTCAATTGTATTCCTTTAAAAAAGCATCTGAATTAATAAAAAATGTAGTGTTGTCAAAAATAATGATTTTTCGATACATATCAATACTGAAATATCTGAAACGCTTCCAATACTCATTTTCCACAGAATAGATACACGATACCAGCTGCGCTTTTTTCGCTCTCTCATCTCAAACAAACCCTCCTCCCCTCACTTACTCGTTTCATTTGCTCTGGATAAATATTTTTGGTGCGGGATTGCACGTATTATGCATAATTTTACTCATTCCCGCAGATTTTGTGCTCACACCCAAAGTGAGTGCACATAAAGCCGCCTCTCGGTATTAAATTGAGTTCGTTTTAGCTGCTTATTGAGAATAAACAGACAAAATAATGTCAAAATGCCGGTCTTGGTGAGTATTCACGTAAACATAGTCCGTTATATTTTAAGTGAATGTAAACAGTTGAGAAAGAAAATGCACATGTAACAGTATAATGGATCCGTGCGTCAGGTCTTAAAGTGACAGCAGCCTAATATACCTGCTGCCAAATTATGAGATAATATTAAAAATATCTATATGGCAGTTTTTCCCCATGGTATCAGTCAAAATTGTGGTAAGTGAAAATGCTGAGTAGCTTTGGAAAACCAGTAGCCACAGCGGCTGGTGAGCAAAAAAGTTAATGTCAAGCCCTGATTGTAAACATGTATTTCAAGCATTTGAAATGTATTTTGGACTTCTAAAAGTCTTGAAATCAGACTGGTGATGTCGGGGAAATCAGAAATCCCACCATAACATATCGGCTCACAGCATGAACTATTTGTAGCTATTTTGCATTCAGCTGAACATGATCAACGCTGACACAGAAACATAATCAAAGGACCAAAATGCCTTTGCTTATATTAGTTCTGTCTGCATATTTGAAAAATGATGGCAATTATCACATTTCATATATTCGAGACAAACTGCAGCTTGAAACGCACTGAGGAGTAGGCAGATATAAGCTATGATATCTCAAATAAATAAATAAATTATTTTATCCAGCACTACATTTACCTCTGTTTACACAGTTAGCTGTAATTAATCTCCATGACAGCATATGTGCAAAACACACTAAACCTTCACTTGCCAAGAGCACAATCATTTGTTAGTCTATTAAAAATCATGAGGTTGACTGCACTGCTTCTATGCACACAGAGCATAGCTAGCCACAACATGGTATTGAATTTAAAATAAAAGAAAATAACTACATGTGATGTATGCAGGCACAAAATCTTAAAATATTAGAATATAATTTCACTTATTTCAAAAATACAGCATCATAAGTGTATTCAGACATAATAAAATATAAAAACAAAACAAAACAAAAAATGAAATTGTGGTTATGTGAAGAAACAAACCACCAAAAGTTTAAAGTTCCACCTCAACACCATTTTGTGTTCATATAGAGTATTTAAATACCTTCAAATCCTTTAGCACATATAAATTAGCAGTAAGCATTAGCGGAGTGCTAATATCCTCATAATTCTCCATCTGTAATGCTTCAAATTTATAAAACAACAGTCAAGGGCTGTACATTGTCTGATTATTCAAATGTACAATGCATAATGCACCATAATCAAATAAGAAAGTTATTGTTTGGGCATCAGATACAACCACAAACTCAATAGAAGTGAAACTAGCGACTAGCTTTATTATTCTACATTGCCAAAGGCTGAATACAATCATGCAATCATTTCACAGAGCTATATTTAGACACATAAACAGAACAAAAAACATACTTTATGAAAAGCAGCAGCAGAAATTATGCATGAGAGGACTGAGATGTTTCTAGTCTTTTAGCTCCTCAGTCAAAGCTGATGCCAGGATGCTTATATGTGATTCTTGAATACAAATGCTACTAGGTTCTCCATTACCTAACATGTAAGTCAGCTTGCTTCAAGTTTCTATACACATTACTGTGTTCATTTACATACAACATAGGCTACAATAACTGAACATGTATATCCATCATTAATTCAAGCTAACATGCTAAAAGAAGCAGCTTCATTCATTTTGAACAAGGGCAAATCGTAATGCAGGATACATCTAATAGGATTCATTGTTTTTAATATCTTTAATTAACAGAACATTATTAATGTTAGCATAATTATTATTAATGTTAAACAGGAATGTCAACAAAACTTGTTAATTTAATGTGATTAATAGGCAAAATTCAAAGTTTTTTAGCTTTTAGTATTAATATGTTAGCCTTAAGGTTATGAATAAGCTGGTGTGTTCCAAAACAATGACAAAATTCGCATTTAGGAGATATAAGCATTCAAAACTTACAATCTCTCACTTCTGCTAAAATGGATCACTGATTTTCATGACATCACCGCACATTTCAGCTTCTCATCAGATCTTCTGTCCAATCAAATGCTCTCTAGAATCTGAAGCATCCCAACTCCTACACTATAAATAGACGCTGAAGCTGCGGCTGCAATCGGTCATTTGTTCACAGATTTATTATTTTCTACATGGTGAGTGGCAAATGGTGCTCTATATAGAAGATAGGGAACGGTTCAGACAGTGTAAGTATGCTTTCCATTGACGCGAAGGAAGTCCGTTTTCGCATTAGTGTCACGTGAACCGCCGCAGCGCAAGCAGTCTGCTCCGGTCCAGAGACACGACAGCACAGAGCGGATCATATGCACGAGTCGGCGCAGACCACAAAATGTATTGGACCCATTTGAATTCTGCACAGAATGCTGTATTTTAAAGCGATATAGAGGAGATTAGGAGGAGAAACGGATAGAGATTAGAAGGAAACCAGAGCTTTACCGAGCTCGGCGGCTCTGGCCGAGCTGTGATATAAACGAAACGCTATTGGCTATTTAAAAAGGGGCAGGACTGTTCGATATATCCCGCTCTGTCTTCCTGTTTCAGTTGAAATTACGTCAACACATTGAATAATGCTGCACGTTCCAAGACACTTCAGTGGGCCTTTAAAATGTGAAAATATCTTTTAATGTGAAAATTTGCCCCATCATCTTAATTTGTGAGAAAATATATAAAAGTTGATGGTGTTTTACTGCTAAAGTGTCCATTTCAGTTCAGTGATTGTGAATATCAGGGCAGTCGTGGCCTAATGGATAGAGAGTCGGACTTGTAACCCAAAGGTCATGGGTTCGAGTCTCAGGTCTGGCAGGGATTGTCGGTGAGGGGAGTGAATGTCCAGCGCTCTCCCCACCTTCAATACCACGACTGAGGTGAGACCCTTGAGCAAGGCACCGTACCCCCAACTGCTCCCCGGGCGCCGCAGCAATGGCGGCCCACTGCTCCGGGTGTGTGTTCACGGTGTGTGTGTGTTCACTGCTGTGTGTGTGCACTTGGATGGGTTAAATGCAGAGCACAAATTCCGAGTATGGGTCACCATACTTGGCCACATGTCACTTCACTTCACTTCACTTCAATATATAGAATACACTCTTAACAATAAAAGTTCCAAAAAATGGGTTTTTGCAGCGATGCCATTGAAGAACCATTTTGGGTACCCCAAAGAACCTTTCAGTGATCAGTTCTTAAAAGAACCATTTTTTTCTTAGTGTAAAGAACATTTTAACAATCTAAAGAACCCTTTTACACTATAAAGAATCTTTTGTGGAATGGAAAGGTTCCATGGATGTTAAAGATTATTTATGGAACCATTAATGCAAATAAAGAACTTTTAGTTTTAGGAGTGTAGGTATGTTTTTGGAGTTTTGCAAAGTGCCTAGGTTGCTGCCTGTAGGCTTAATGTCTTGCCTCAGCGAATACCGATATATGCAATTAATGTTGATTAATTAGATTAATCAGTCGACATATCAAGTAATTTGTTTTTGAAATTTTTTATCGATTGACGGCCCCTATATTAACATTTACCGTACTGTAGATAAATGGTGCAATAACATGACCTCAACCTTTCCAATGCAATTATTATTTTCCAATCCTCACTTTTATTATTATATGTTACTTTATACAACAAGCATATAGTTGCACAGATTAATCTTATTTTGTGCATGGACACCACACAGTGCTTCATGCCAAGCTGAAACAAATTCGTTGGGAAAGAGAAACCTTTGAATGGAAAGCCCTGGAGGCTCTTTTCTTTATCTCATTCAAATGTACGGCACCAACGTGTCTCTAGGGACCCTGGCAGTCCTAAGGCTTAGAACACAACAACAGCATTATCACAACATCTGTAGAGAGGGGCAGAGAGGGGAGACAGGAGCCATTATGTGAAAGTTCATAGCAACCTCTTTAGGGCTTGTTTTGCATTTGCCGCTGCAGTTTTCACTGTAAATTGGTGTGTGACACATTCGACCCCTGATTTGACCAAACATGATGATTTATCGATACATTCACACATTGCAGGGATCTTGTCTTGGTTGCTTTTTATTTTATACAGCTCATAATAGAGCTTACACGGTTTATCATACTCAGAGCTCCATATGTTTGACAGCTGGGTTGCCAGATTGACTGGGAATTCATTTGAAAGGGTATATTAATTTTAAATGAATATCAAACTGGGCTTTCATTATATATAGATAGAAAGTTAAAGTCACTGTTAGATCTTCATGGTATTCATTAGATGCTAGCTAGAGGTGTAAAAAATATGCACCATGGTGAAATATGACAAAGAAAACTCATTACACCAATTACAGAATTTAATAAGGGATGTTTCTAAAACTCTCGAGTGGCCTAAACCAACTGGAGTGGTTTATTGCTTTTTGAAACAATGGCAAAGACAGTTTAATAAGGATTGTATTATTAACAATTACCGGAATAAACAATTTCTCTGCTAACTAACTAAGGGGTTTATCATCACTGCCCAGCAACATAGCAACTTGAAGCATTAAAGGGATACTTCATCCAAAAATAAAAATTGTGTTATCATTTACTCACCAAAGTCGAAGAGGATGGATGGATGGATGGATGGATGGATGGAAGGAAGGAAGGAAGGAAGGAAGGAAGGAAGGATCGTTCATTTTAAAAATGCTTAATGATACACTCTTTAAAGGTTATTTATTGGGATCTACGGTTCCATGAAGAACCTTTAACATTCATGGAACGTTTCCATCAAAGGTTCTTTATAGTGGAAAAGGGTTCTTTAGATTAATAAAAATGCTCTTCACGCAAAGAAAACTAACTGTTCACTAAACGGTTCTTTAGGGAACCAAAAATGGTTCTTCTATTGCATCGCTGTGAAAACCCCTGTTTGGAACCTTAATTTTTAAGAGGGTACAAAAAAAAAATTCAGAATTCGGATACATACTACTCTTACTATTTTGATCATATCTTTCTATGACAGGAATAGTATGAGTAGTATGCTAGTACGCAGTTCCGAATTGAACAAAACACATTAAAATGAAAATTCTGTAATTAATTACTCACTCTCATGTCGTTCAACACCCATAAGACCTTCGTTCATCTTCGGAACACAAATTAAGATATTTTTGATAAAATCCGAAGGCTCAGTGAGGCCTCTATTGACAGCAAGATAATTAACACTTTCAGTTGCCCAGAAAGCTACTAAAGATGTATTTAACACAGTTCATGTGATTACAGTGGTTCAACCTTAATGTTATGAAACGGGAGAATATTTTTTGTGCACCAAAAAAAACAAAATAACGACTTCATTCAACAATATAGTGATGGGCGATTTCAAAACACTGCTTCATGAAGCTTCGAAGCTTTACGAATCTTTTGTTTCGAATCAGTGGTTCGGAGCGTGTATCAAACTGCCAAAGTCACATGAACTATTGAAATTTCGAAACATTTCGAAATACTTATGACATAATGAAACCTCGTTTATTGAAATCATGTGGCTTTGGCAGTTTGATACATGCTCCGTATCAACAAAAGATTTGTAAAGCTTCGAAGCAGTGTTTTGAAATCGCCCATCACTAGATATTATTGAATAAAGTCATTATTTTGTTTTTTTGGCGCACAAAAAGTATTCTCGTTGCTTTATAACATTAAGGTTGAATCACTGTAGTCACATGAACTGGTTTAAATACGTCTTTAGTAGCTTTCTGGGCATCTGAAAGTGTTAATTATCTTGCTGTCAATGCAGGCCTCACTGAGCCATCGGATTTCATCAAAAATATCTTAATTTGTGTTCTGAATATGAACGAAGGTCTTACGGGTTTGGAACAACACAAGGGCGAATAAATAATGACAGAATTTTCATTTTTGGGTGAACTAACCCTTTAAGAAGTAATTAGTGCAGTTTAAGACAATACCCTCTGGACAAACAGCATCTACTATCTAGTCAAAAGTGAATTAGTCGTCTTTTGACATCATCATGAACAAATGCTACTGTACTTCCTCTTTCTTTCCTTACTTGCATTACATTGAGCTTGTTTTAAATCTGCTGTGATCTGGCATATAAGCAGTTTGCTCTCCATTGTTCTCTGTTGTGATGTATTTTAATGTGTTTCCTGTCTGGGGAATACACATGTAAATCAGCTATCTGCATAACTCCGGTGCAACTCCCAAGTTGGTCACGGTCCCTATTAAACAAATTGATGAACAACAATAAAACTACAATGCAGCATGTGTTTCTGACACAGTTTATGTGTGTTTGTGGTGGAGTATGCACGGCCTTAAGCTCACATTTCAGAAATTATTCTGTTTGCTTGAAGCCTTATTATAGATGCACAGTACGTCTTTATATGGGCCATTCCAAAGAAACAGCAAAATTTTTGCTTGAGAGATTCAGGGGTTTTCTTATTCATTTGAATGGGTTACTGCTGAAGTTTAAAGAAATCACATTTTAACACCTCAGGACCAAAGTACCAGAACCATAGCCACCATAGACATTAAAGGGATATTTCACCCAAAAATGAAAATTCTGTCAGCATTACTCACCCTCAAGTTGTTCCAAACCTGTGTACAGCAGAAAAAAAAAGAAAGAAATGTATACAGGTTTGGAACAACTTGGTGGTGAGTCAATGATGACAGAATTTTCATTTTTGGGGGAACTACAGTATCTATCTATCTATCTATATCTATCTATATCTATCTATCTATCTATCTATCTATCGTGTGTGTGTGTTACTGTGGCATAAAATGGCTTAAATGGCTAATAACTACAGTAGTAAATATCATCGCATCACATTATTTACAGTCAAGATTCTTATGCATTTGTTTCTGAAAACATTTTGTCTGTATTAGATACTGTTTCATAACAGCTAAACTATTGGCCAATACAAGTGCAAATACTGAAAATCTTTCAGAACTATTCTTTTTGAACTATGTGATCAAAAACAGTATGATGTCACACCCTTAAATATGATGTCACAGATCAAATGTCATCAAATGCCTTCTGTAACACAAATGTTACAGAAGGCACAAGGAATCATTTTAGGGGAAAAAACTATAATGATTTTTTTTTTTTTTTTTTTTTGCACAAATGCCACCATTACCTGAAAATGACCCATAAGTCAACAGGTGCACAGTAACACTATACTAGGATCTGTATTTTCACTCAGGTAATGTAGACACATCACTCACAGTGAGACAAGGGGATATATATTTCCGAAATGATACCTGTCATTTACACACTCTCCTTCTCTGTCTCTCTCTCACACACAAACACACTGACAGTCACTTTCTCCTCAGATGAATTATAGATAGATCCAGGGACTCCGCAATAATGCTTTTGTCACATCTATATAACATCTACCACTCTAACGATTTATCTGCTGTTATATTCAGCCCCAGCTCAAAGGTTCCCTCTTGACATTTATGTGGAGTGTTATGACTGCTCAGTGCAGAGGGACGTCTCAATAGCAGTGACACTGACTGGAGAGCCAGAGAGCCGAGGGCCCGAGGCATGCAGATTTGCATGAGACCTTTCCCCGTGTCACAGAAAGATCAGTCTGGCTGAAAACTGTGCCAGCAACCATGTGTGTCTGTGTGTGCATATGGTTTTGGATGATTTTAACATGTATGAATTTCATTCACAGAGAAACAAAACAAGACTTTTTCTCACAGCTACGCTAAGTATACTTGAATTTCTGAGGAGATATATAATTGGTATTAACCAACAGCTGGTTAAAGTTGAAGTGTCAAACTTAAACTTACGTGAAACTTCTTTTTGCTAGACTACTATTTCCTTGGGTAAATGCAAATCTATTTTATAATTTACAACCTAACAAAGTTCTTATGAAATATTCTGCTTGAAAAGTGTACTTGGGGTATCTTTCTTAAAAATAAATGTCATTTGATTTAATATTTTGTTGACTAATTTCATGACCTTAATACATTTCTAAGTTTGTCTTCTTAATGCTTTTTGGTTGGCACTGTATATCATGTCCAGGGTCTTCTAATGTTACTTTTCGTATCTTAAACATGATTAAATCCAGCTAGTATTGGATAATTAAAAACCAGAAGCACTTACCAAAATCACACATTTTTTCACCCTATTTTTTGAATTTCAAGGAGGTTGGCACTCTACCAGCAAAATGTATAATTCATAAAGTGCACCTGCTCTATCTCTCTCTCTCTGTCTGCATATTTGTTTCTATCATTTCCATGAAAATGTGTTACAATCATTCTCCATCCATAGTGACAGCATGTTTTATTTTGAAGTTGTATGTTTGGGATCAGGTGGAACCACTTGCTGCTGGCACACACATTGGATTTCATGTTTTATAGGGACCTTCCATAGACATGATTTTTATACTGAACAAACTGTATCTTCTATCCCTTAACCCTAACCATCACAGAAAACTGTCTGCATTTTAAAATTTTCAAAAACATCACTTAGTATGATCTATTAACTGTTTTCCTCATGGGGACCAAAAAATGTCCCAACAAGGACACAGATTTCAGATATTGTCATCTTTGTGGGGACATTTTGTCCCCATAAGGGTTTACCTGGACCACACACACTTTCAATAAAGTATCAAGTATTCTACTTATAGTACAAAGGTAGATACTGCCATATGGGTCACAGCATTCTGATGAAATTATGGTTTTATTTGCCATGAAATATCTGTGTCCTCCTTGCTGTAGGTCAACGGCTTTCCTCTGATGTGAAGCAGAGAATTTAGAACAAAACATGTTTCCCTGTCATTACTGGTGACTATCAAATATTTATTGGTCCAAAATATAAAATCAACATAAAATAAAATAAAAAATCAACCTTATTTACCTTTAATATAATATAACATAATATAGTATAATAATCTCTTATGCTCACCATGGCTGCACTTTTTATTCAAAATACATTTGTAACACAGTTCGTATATACGGGAAGAAGGAGGCGGGAACCGGCGAACATTCAAACAAACTTTAATTCAAAATAAACAAAACAAAACGAAAGTAATGCCGGCAGACCCTCGCGGACGTCTGCCGGCCACACAAACATAATAAAACACAACATAAAATCCAGGCCTGGTCCTCTCTCGTCCGTTCACTGTCGTCGCTCCTCCTTTTATGCCTCCGGAGCTCCTCCGTGAGGGACTCGAGGCCGGTGCGCCTCACAGGTGACGATCATTAACACTCGCGTCACCGGCCTCGCGCCGTTCCCTCACGGCTCTCGCCCGCCCTGCTCGCCACAACATTAAAAACAGTGATATTGTAAAATATTTATTATTAATACTATTTATTTTTCAAATCTAATATATTCCTGTAAATTTTCAGCATCATTACTCCAGTCTTCATTGTCACATGATCCTTCAGAAATAACTTAATATGATATTTGCTGCTCAAGAAACATTTCTTATTATTATTCATGTTGAAAACATTGTGCTACTTCATATTTTGTGAAAACAGTGATACATTTTTTCCAGGATTCTTTAAT
Organism: Anabarilius grahami; assembly: GCA_003731715.1. Classification (NCBI taxonomy): domain Eukaryota; kingdom Metazoa; phylum Chordata; class Actinopteri; order Cypriniformes; family Xenocyprididae; genus Anabarilius; species Anabarilius grahami. The sequence goes on along the minus strand of RJVU01043279.1, from coordinate 253,808 downwards.
GAAAAGAAAAGAACAATATTTCAAATAAAAATCTTTGTGACTTTACTGTGACACTTGATTAATTTAATGCATCTTTGCTGAATGAAAGTATTAATTTCTTTTTTTTTAAGTATTAAAGTATAATATTTGTGAATCTTTGCCTTTCATCCACCTGACACAGAAATTTAAATATCTAGCCTTCAGGCTAGCCTGCTGTAGAACCCGCTACATTTAAACTTTCTAAATGTCAGACTCCAGAAAAATGAAAAGAAACCATCAAAGAGAGGGCAAAATACAGAGAAGAAATAGATGGAAAGGCTAAATTACCCAAAATAATATCACTGATAATATCACTGTTTCCATCTGAACTGAAAGAATCAGACAAGTTGAAAGCAAGCACTGCCGGACAAAACGTTTTTCAACTAAGTAATTGAATTGGACCAATATTATGTGTATAAAACAGAACTAGTATTTATCATTTGATTAATTTTCATCTCTAAGAATTCTGTTTAATCTTAAAGATTCTCTTTGTATTAGAGCTGCACGATTAATCGTTAAAAGATTGCGATCTCGATTCAAACACCAACGTGAACTCATTCCTAAATTGCAGCGATTCGGCTTTGTCTATTAAACCTTTAACAAGTACGATCACAGCGGACATTCAAATCTGTGTTTACGCTGTCCCTGAACCAGAGAAAGCAGTTGTCATATAGGTATGAAACAGCTTCACAGTATCATTATTTCTGTGTTCAAATTATCATAGAAGTACTGGGATAAAAGTTTATAGTTTTGATATAAACTCTGATGTCCACAGTAGCGATCAAAATTGAGCAAATCACCTTTTGAAAGTAAATTGAAGCATCAAACATAAAGATTGTATGAATTACAACATTACGCCACTAGGTGGCGACAAGTGATGTATTTGTCATTGAATCATTCATACAAGAGATTTGTTCAAAAACGCTGATTCATCCAGTAAAAGAAACAAGTAAAGTATTTGAGTGAGTCATTAAATCATTCATTCAAACTGATTTATTTTTAAAACATTTTAAATATCCTGCAGCAGTTAACTTTTCGTCATTACCTCTAGTAAATTACATGTTATTTTGTTCAGTTGTCTGTTCAGAAATGTGGGAGAATCTTGATTCTCAATTTATCCAGAATCGAGCAGCTCCGCTTTGTATGTAACATATTAGTTATGTAAAACTATACCATTTATTTCCAGTTGTGTGTGGACGCATACAGCCAGCAGAAAGTGGTTCCACCTGACCCCAAACACAACAACTTTAAAATAAAACATGCTGTCGCTATGGATGGAGAGTAATTGTAATAGCTACATTTTCATGGAAACAATAGAAACAAATATGCAGACAGAGAGAGAGATAGAGAGCAAAAAAAAAGCAGGTGAATGAGAAGATTGCGAGTGAGGTTGTCTGGTTATGGATTTGTACACAGGCACTGGATTCATGGTGGTGTGATCTGTATTCACCTCAGAGGAAGTGTTAGTCTCCTTCCAGCTGTAGGCAACTGCTTTGGGGTCAGTGAATCCCTTCCACCACTGCATAACAAAAGCTTGTGTGTGGAATCCTTGTGTTGGAGCAAGATCTCCATTTTATTTTATTTTATTTTATTTATTTTTTTCAGCTGTAGGCCTTCTTAATTTGAGCCATGCAGTGAACCTCTGTTGTAAGAAGTCAAGCACACTTGTTAAGGACACCCAATTGAAACTTATTCACAAGTGCAGCTGTCATTTCAGAGTCATTAGAGTTTTTATACACTTCATTCTGATTGTCATTGCAGGACTCTCTCACTTTAATAAGCTTGCCCCGAGCTTTGACAGACAGAGCTGTTCGTCGGTGTAGCTCTAATGAAGCGTGCGGTTCAAACCCTGTCTGGCTGGAAGTCACTCTGGGTACCTTGGTCTAATGGAACTCTTTCTTTATATCAGCATGTATGGACAGTTGAATGATTGTGCTGCTTATTGAGGAAAGCTGTGATAGTACTTTTCAAAGAGATAAGACTTCTGATTTTCAATTGGCAGACAACAATAAGAGTAAAAAAATAAAGACTTATATTGAAGAATGGAACCAATACATATCTATAAAATATAGCCATATCTAAAAAATGGATAGGGTCAGTAAGCAAACACATAGCATCTCCCTAAAAACACCCAGAACACCCTAGCAATCACTTAGAACACCACTTAAAGGTGCCCTAGAACGCTTTTTCACAAGATGTAATATAAGTCTAAGGTGTCCCCTGAATGTGTCTGTGAAGTTTCAGCTCAAAATACCCCATAGATTTTTTTTATTCAGTTTTTTAACTGCCTATTTTGGGGCATAATTATAAATGCGTCGATCCAGCGTGTTTCCCCTTTAAATGCTTGACCTCCCCACCCCCCAAGCTCGCAACTCTATAATACATTCCATAAACAAAGTTCACACAGCTAATATAACCCTCAAAATGGATCTTTACAAAGTGTTCCTCATGCAGCATATCCGATTATGTAAGTATAGTATATATTTGGATTTTTCCATTTGATTCTGAATGAGTTTGATAGTGCTCCGTGGCTAAAGCTGACATTACACACTGTTGGAGAGATTTATAAAGAATGAGGTTGTTTATAAATGCCTTGAACATGGGCTGGTATATGCAAAAGTTGGGGGCATACATATTAATGATCCCGACTGTTGCGTCACAGTCTTTGTTATGTTGAGATTCGCCTGTTCTTCAGAGGTCTTTTGCACAAATCAAATTTACATAAGAAGGAGGAAACAATGGTGTTTGAGACTCACTGTATGTCATTTCCATGTACAGAACTCTAATTATTTAACTATGTCGAGGTAAATTCAATTTTTAATTCTCGGGCACCTTTAAAACTTTTTAGATCAACCTAGCAACACCATAGTAACTACTTAAAACACCCCAGCAACCACTTACCTAGTAACACCCTAGCAACCATTTAGAACAACCTAGCAACACCCTAGCAACCACTCATCACTAGCAACAGATCACCGTAACAACACCCTGGCAATCACTCAAAACACCAAAGCAACAATTTTAAACAATTTAGAGCAATCTAGCAACACTATGGTAACTACTTAGAACACCATAGCAACTACTTTGAACACCCCAGCAAACACTTAAGGTGATGATACACGGGGCAACTTTTTGAGCAACGTTGCTGGGCAATGTTGCCGAGCAACGTTGCTTGGGCACTTTCCCACTGAGAATGAGCAACAAATATATATCTGGATACGTTAGATCGGTCGTGGGCAATTTTTTGAGATCCTCCAATCAGAATGTTAGCAGCCAATCACGTGACCGGTTCGGAGATTTCAGAAAAAATTCAAACAAGATGGCGGCCTCTCAGCGGCAGTGGAGCGGAGAAAAGGAGTGTGAACTTTTATCTTTTTACGCTAGTAAGTTGTCATGCGTCAACCCAAAACAGGGAATTTACCTCATATATTGCTTAAAATACCAACAACTGTCCGAAGTAATGTGTGTATGCTGTAATGAAGCCATTGAATGATATCAGTTAAATACTAAAAAGACCGGACGTCCTTGACGTCTGTAGTAGCGTAGGCTGTAGGGCGTTTGACATTTGAATATCTTTTGATGCGATCGACGCGGGTTCGAATCCGCCTTTTGCTGAACTCGCTCTTCTCCCTTTTCCTGTCTCAAATCAGATCGGAAAGGCATTTATTTTTAATAAAAATGAAGAAAATATTTGAAAAGTTGAAATAAAGTGCCTAACAAGTGTTTATTGAGTTGGCAATAGATTTGCTCCTCTCTGATTAGTTGCTGCCAACTGTCTGTTGCCCTAATTAGTTGCCCTGTGTCTCATCAGGTTGCCTGTATTTTGCCCAGCAACATTGCTCAAAAAGTTGCCCAGTGTATCATCACCTTTAGAATATTACATCCTAGCAACCATTTAGAACTACCTAGCATCAACTTGGCAACTACTTAGAACACCATAGCAGCCATTTAGAACAAATTAGCCACAACTTAGAACACCCAAGAATCCACTCAGACCACCCTAGCAACTCCCTAGCAATCACTTAAACCATTTAAAACTATTTAGAACTACCTAACAGCAACTTGGCAACTACCTAGAACAACATTGCAACACCTTAGCAGCCACTTACAACACTATAGCAACCACTTATAACACCCTACCTAGCAATCATTTAGAACAACCTAGCAACACCTTAGCAGCCACTTACAACACTATAGCAACCTCTTAAGGCCCTAATAGTAATCTAGCACTCATTTAGAACAACTTAGCAACAGCTTCCAACACCCTAGCAACCACTCAGATCACCCTAACAACACCATAGCAATCACTTAAACCATTTAGAACTATTTGTATCTACCTAGCAGCAACTTGACAACTACTTAGAACAACCTGGCAACACCTTAGCAACCACTTACAACATTATAGCAACCTCTTAACACCCTAATAATAACCTAGCATTCATTTAGAACAACTTAGCAACAGCCTGCAACACCCAAGCAAACACTCAGATCAACCTAACAACACCCTAGCAATCACTTAAACCATTTAGAACTAATGTAACTGTAATAAACCGTCCAACCCTGCTCCTGGAGGGCTACCACCCTGCAGATTTCAGTTCCAACCCTGCTCCAACACACCTGTCTGTAATTATCAAGCAGCCCTGAACACCATGATTAGCTGGTTCAGGTGTGTTTGATTTGTGTTGGAGCTAAAATCTGCAGGGCGATAGCCCTCCAGGTCCGGGTTGGACACCCCTGCTGTAGACTATACCTGTAACTTACCCAACACTGCCTGCAACCACTCAGACCACTCTAGCAACACCCTAGCAACCACTCAGAACACCCAAGATACGCAACACATTTTCTTAGGAAAAAAAAGAAAATGATTTTTCACTCAATAGTGAAATAGACCAGTTTATATTTTAAATGAGCAAACTTTTTAAAAAGTTCAACTATTCCATGCAGTCTCTCAATTAATATATGTTCATAAAACTGCATGCACAATAATTGCGAAATCATTTAAAAAGTGCTGTTAAAAAAGCTTTAGATGAAGTATAGCATATCGCACCACAGGAAACTGCTACCACTGTGGCAACATGCCATGTCTAATGGCCTTACGTGGATGTGTGTGTGTGTGTATGCGTGTATGCGTACACGTACAGTACTGTATGAGAGGTCTGTGTATGAGCAGGCTTTGAGAGACAGGCAAAAAAGGAAAGACAGGATTATTAATGAAACTGATTCTATCACTGCAGGGGTGAGCATATGTTATGATAAATAAATGAAATGAATTGAGCTAAATAAATAATGTTGATTGGGGAGATGTCCAGAGAGAGAGAAAGCAAGGGAACAAAAAAGGAGATATAGCCTATAGGCTGATGAGAGTTTTCTAGAGAAGACTACATGTCCCTGAGGGCTGCAATATTAGCCCCCTGTGTACTGTCATTAAGAGTGATTAGACCTCCGCAAACCTCCTTCAAACAAAAAAAGAACCAATAAAGTCTCATAATACCAGACTAATTGTGGAGGAGACTTCAAAGGGATAATGTCTTTCTTGACGGAATAAAACATAAATAAAAGAAGGCCGCCATTGCAGGCTTTCTTTAACTTCCTTAACACCAAGGTTCCCACAGCTTTTCAGCTATGAATTTACATGTCTTTTATAGCTGGTTTTGTTTACTAGAAAAAACGTTTTTTAAAATAAAAATTAGATGTTTTTTAAAACAATATTTTAGAGCTGAGCGTAACCCAGAGGTGCTGTAAAAAATTCCAAGACTTTTTCAGACCTAGAACTCACAAACACACAAAACTACCAGGTTTTCATGATGGTGGGAAGCTCTGTTCCAAACAAGATGCCTATCTATCTAAACACACAGCAACTGATTTATGTTTTTTTTTTAAAGGTAATTTTGACTTTTCATCTCACAATTATCAAGCGTAGCGTCAGTTCTGACAGGTCATATCAGTTAAGCTCACATCAGCTGACTCCTGGGTGACTTACGTCTACCTATAGGAATACGACGCCTATCACAGCATCCATCTATAAGCTTCTCAGTATTATTGTAACGAAGCTGGACTCAGGCAGGGATCCAAGTGCAAAGCTTTTATTAAAGTGAGCGTAGTCATACAGGCAGGGTCAATCAGGAGCAAACAGGAACAGCAAGGGACAGGCAGAATCGTAGTCAGGGTACAGGCAGTAGATCAGGGCTGGCAGATATCATTCACAGAACAGTAGACAAGGCAAGGGTCAGGACAGGCAGCACAGGATCGTAGACGGTAGACAACAGGTTCAGTAACAGACAATCAGACAGGGTATAAACGCTCGGAATTGTATCACAGGGAAAACAAGACTTCGCGGTGAGGTGGTGAGAGTGAAAGTCCTTTATAGTCCTGGTAATGAGCTGCAGCTGGGTGTGGTGATTAGTGTGGAGTGTGTGAATGTGACTGGCGGAGAGGATGATGGGGAATGTAGTCCGGGAAGTGACAGGAACAGACGGTGATCATAGCATAACGCCCCCCTCCCGGAAGGAGCGTCCTCGTGGCGTAAAAGGAACAGCTAGGGAGGGGGGGGTGGGTGCATTGGAGACCTGCATGCAGACAGGTACGGGGTCCCCAATGCAGGTCCAGGAACTCGGGCAGCCACGGCGGGTCAGGTGCCACGGGAAGCCACAGCGGGTCAGGTGCCACGGGAAGCCACGGCGGGTCAGGTGGCTCGGGCAGCCACGGCGGGTCAGGTGGCTCGGGTAGCCACGGCAGATCATGTGGCTTGGGCAGCCACGGCAGGTCAGGAGTGTCGGGAAGCCACGGCGGGTCAGGTGCCGTGGGCGACCCTGGCGAGATAGAGTCAATAGATGACCACTGTAACTTATAATCCAAAGATGGCCATAACAGTTTATAGGCCGTTGATGGCCGTGGCCGGGCAGGGTCCCCACCCACAAGCTCCCCACCCTCAGGTATATGGCCCCCCCAAAAAAAGTTCTTGGGGAATTCAACGGAGGCCGTGGCGGGTTCGTGGGCAAAGCGCTCGGGCGGCGCCGGCAGGGCAAGGAGCTTGGTTGGCGCCGGCAGGGCACTGCGCTTGGGTGGCACCGGCAGGGCGAGGAGCTCGGGCGGCACCGGAAGGGCAAGACGCTTGGACGACGTCGGCAGGGCAAGACGCTTGGGCGGAGCAAGGAAGACCTCTGGAGTGGTCTCCGGGCCCACAGCGGGCTCTGGGAAGGCCTCCGAGCCTTGAAGGCCGAATGAAGCCTTCTTTCTCCTTTTCCTCCTTTTACGTGGGTGAGGCGGTGGCTCTGTGTTCACCTCCTCTGTGGACGCTGCAGTGGGCTCACTGGCTGGAGCGGGCTCTGGAGCGGACTCACTGGCTGGAGCGGCCATCTTGTCCGTAGACACCGGCGAAACCGCCATCTTGTCCGTAGACACCGGCGAAGCCGCCATCTTGTCCGTAGACACAGGCGAAGACGCCATCTTGTCCGTAGACACAGGCGGAATGGCCATCTTGTCCATAGACACTGGCGGAATTGAGTGCGTTGCAACCGGCGGGCTTGAGTGCGAAGCGACCGACGGGCTTGAGAGCGGAGCGGCCGGCGGAGGCTTAGGAATGTCAGCCGCTCGGGCTGAAGTCAGCGGTGGATCAGCCACACTGGAACGCAACCCTCTCCGCTCCCTGACTGATCTAGAGACGTGACGTGACTCTGGGCGATCAGCGGGGACGTGACGTTGCCCTGGGCGATCAGCGGGGACGTGGCGTTGCTCTGGGCGATCAGCGGAGGCGTGACGTTGCTCTGGGCGATCAGCGGAGGCGTGACGTTGCTCTGGGCGATCAGCGGAGGCGTGACGTTGCTCTGGGCGATCAGCGGAGGCGTAATGTTGCTCTGGGCGATCAACTGTGGCTTGACTTGGCTCACGAAGATCAACGGTGTTTTGACTTGGTGTTGTTGTGATGGTGGTCGCCATTTTGTGAATGTCCTTTGGCGCGGCGGCCATTACATGATTCAGCGAGGTGTCGTGTTCCTCCGCGACACCCACGGTAAAGGGAGATCCAGCAGACAACAACGCGTAATCCGGAAAGCAAGTAAGTGATGAACGCGGTCCCTCTCGTCTAAGTTTGTTCTGAAGGGGTTGATTAACAGCACCACAAAAAAAGTCTATAAGTGCACAGTCAGGCCAATCTGCATAATAGGCAATATCCAGAAACTTCTGAATGTGGTCCTCCAGAGCAGTGTTTCTCAACTCCAGTCCTCGGGACCCACTGCTCTGCACATTTTGTATGTATCCCTTATTTAACGCACCTGATTCAGATCATCAGCTCGAGAGACTCCATGACCTGAACTGAGTGTGTCAGGTAAGAGAGACATACAAAATGTGCAGAGCAGTGGGTCCCGAGGACTGGAGTTGAGAACCACTGCTCCAGAGTACTATTACCTTGACGAAGGCGGATGAGACGTATAGCAGGGTCCATGCTGATGCTGGATGTGACAGAAACACTCACAAAAGCTGCTGGATCTTGGTTTGGCGAAGTCTTCTGTAACAAAGCTGGACTCAGGCAGGGATCCAAGTGCAAAGCTTTTATTAAAGTGAGCGTAGTCATACAGGCAGGGTCAATCGGGAGCAAACAGGAACAGCAAGGGACAGGCAGAATCGTAGTCAGGATACAGGCAGTAGATCAGGGCTGGCAGATATCATTCACAGAACAGTAGACAAGGCAAGGGTCAGGACAGGCAGCACAGGATCGTAGACGGTAGACAACAGTTTCAGTAACAGACAATCAGACAGGGTATAAACGCTCAGAATTGTATCACAGGGAAAACAAGACTTCGTGGTGAGGTGGTGTGAGTGAAAGTCCTTTATAGTCCTGGTAATGAGCTGCAGCTGGGTGTGGTGATTAGTGTGGAGTGTGTGAATGTGACTGGCAGAGAGGATGATGGGGAATGTAGTCCGGGAAGTGACAGGAACAGACGGTGATCATAACAATTATCAGCAGCTATTGCATTTCTCAGGAGCCAATACAAACTCTATGCAATCATCAATCATATTTGAGGATAGTGGTCCTGACAGAACTGACTTTTTTTCTCACAATTCTGATTTTTTCTCAGGATTGTGTGATATAAATTCGCAATTGCGTGTTATGAAGTCAGAATTGTGAGATACAACTTGCGATTTGGACTTTTTTCTCAGAATTATAAGTTTATATCTTTATAACATGCAAGGTCACACTTTAGATTAGGGTCCAATTCTCACTATTAACTATATATTAACTACAACTTTTGACTCTATAAACTCGTATTAGTGCTTATAATTGTTAGTTGTTAAGTTTAGGTATTGGGTAGGATTAATGGATGTAGAATATGGTCATGCAGAATAAGGCATTAATATGTGCTTTATAAGTGCTAATAAACAGCCAATATCCTAGTAATATGCATGCTAATAAGCAACTAGTTAAAAGAATTGGACCCTAAACTAAAGTCTTACCATATGCAATTGCGAATTATGAAGTCAGAATTGTGACAAATAAACTCGCAATTCTGAGAAATAAAGAACACCTTAACAGAAAAAGAACAGTCTTTTTTTCTTCAGAATTGGAATTTATAACTCGCAGTTGCGAGTTTATGTCTTACCATACTGAGAAAAGAGTCAGAATTGCAAAATATAAACTCGCAACTGCAAGAAAAAAGGTTAGAATTGTGAGATAAAAATTTGCAATTATCTTAAAAAAAATTTTTTTATTCCGTGGCAGAAACAATCTTCCATAGCTACCGTAGTAAGTAATAATATATGAAAAAAAATAAAAATGCAGAAATATGGAGATTTCTGCCAGACAGTGACGATATTTTAAATGTAATACCATGCATAAATCTGGCCCTCCTTATTCTAATAAGCATAAAAAGGCAAAGCATACACGGATGAAAATAGTACATTTTTAAGTAACACTTTATTTTACAGTGTCCTTGATACACATTGCATGTACTTACATGCATAATAATTACATGCAACTGACCCTAAACCAAACCTTATTACCATAACCCTATAGTAAGTGCACGTACTTAATTATTATACTCAGTAGTACTTCAATGTATAATTGCATTGTACACCTTAAAAAAAAAGGGTTACACTTTATTTTAAGGTGTCTTTGTTACACTCTAAGTAACTACATGTACTTACTATAGGGTTAGGATTAGGGTTTGGTTTGGTTTAGGGTCAGTTGCATGTAATTATGCAAAATTTATAGTTATTACTACAGTTACTACACGTAACATATGTAACAATGACACTGCAAAATAAAGTGTTACCAGAAAAATGTATAACAGTATTCAGTTTGGTGCCTGAGTGGCAGCTTTGAAATGCAACATATATGAGTTTTGCCGAAAGTGTTAACATACACGGTCAGTTGTGTTTTACAGTATAGTTTCAACAGTATCAAATCAGTTTTAATGCATTACATCTAATAATAATGCAGTGAAGATCATCTCAATAATTTTTATTACCATAATGTTTTTTTTATTTCTGAATGTTTACTTGAATACTTCTGTTAGCTGAAAACATGCACTGTTTATTTAATTTTCATAATTCTTTATTTCATTTTTGACTGTTTACTCGTCTAGGCTAATTATAAACTTACTTCAAGCAATGCTTAGCAATGCTGAAAGAAAAAAAAAAGAACAGCAGGTTGGAGTAAATAAAGGATTGATTTTTTAAAATATTTTTGGCTGAACTATTCCTTTAAAAGCCCTCTAGTTAGCTCACTAGGTTTTGGAACAGAGCGATAGATACAGAAGGGAACACCTCAGTCGCTCTACACTATAGTCCAAGGTGCAAAGCATATTTTGCTGCTCTCTGCCTAGATTGAATAATTGATGTCCCATGCACTCTTGCTGAGAAAGGAATAAGACATAGCAGCATTCAAATATCTTTTTAGATAAAAGAAAAATTGATTAAAAAAAGATAAGCAAAATTAAAAAAGGGAAGACGGAAGCCCTGGGGAACACATTTAGCATATAAATGAACGGGAGAAAACGAAAGTTCTCCCCAACATGTGCATCCTATACAGCCTCACTGTATTTCCTCTGGCCCATGTGACCAGCAGTCATTGTTCACTTATCATCAGCAGTTCCCCATTCACATCAAAGACTAATCATCACTCTTATCTAGCCTAGAATATGTATTCTCTATTTCCATTACTTATCTGTAATATTCTCTTCTGGAGTTTGAATGAGGTTTATAAACGTTACTCTTTAAAATCCCATACAGACACATAGACATCCCGTTTGCTGAAATCATATCTTAGCTATAGTTTCTATGTAGATGTTTGTGTCTATACTAGGACTGTCAATTTAATAAGGTAAAATATAGTATATGGTAAAGTAATTAAATAATAAAGTTAAAGGAATAGTTCATCCAAAAATGAAAATTCTGTCATCATTTACTCACCCTCAAGTTGTTCCAAACTCAATGAATTTCTTTCTTCTTCTGAACACAAAAGAAGATATTTTGAAGAATGTTGGAAACCAAACTGACTTTCATAATATTTATTTTCCATACTCTGGAAGCCCATCAACTGTTTGGTTACTCACATTCTTCAAAATATTGTCTTTTGTATTGCTTATTGTTAATGTTAATACATGAACTTATGTTAGTGTGTAAATTTTAGTGGCATCTAAAGGTGAGGTTGCGAATTACAATATAGAGAAGCTACGGTGGCCAACACAGGACAAATATGTTGTCATCTGAGACAGAAGAGAGTAGCCAGTCAAGCAAATGCACTCCGTAGAGCAGTTTGTCCATTCAGGGCTACTGTAGAAACATGGCGGAGCAAAATAGCGACTTCCACGTAAGGGAACCTGCGGTGTATGTAGATAGAAATGGCTCATTCTAAGGTAATAAAAACATAACGGTTCATTATGTAAGGTCTTTGTACACCACTGAAAACATAGTTATGTATATTATATTGCATTTCTGTCAATAGATCCTCCTAAAATGTACACATTGCACCTTTAACTAATCAACCTTATTTATAAATGATCTATGGTTCATTCATTCATGTTAGTTCATGATCCATTGACTAAACTTAATTTATACAACTTGTTAATGTTAAAATGTATTAGTATAGGTAGATATTAACAAAGAAATGCTGCAAAATAGTGTTTATTGTTTGTTGATGATAGCTAATGTATTAACAAATTTTTAAAAGTACAAAAATGTATCACATTTTTAAGCGATTGACAACCCTATAGTCATTATCATTATCTTCAAGCAACATCAACAGTATGTCCTTGGAGAAATCAGTCCTCTCAATGTGTTCTCAAACACTTAAGATGTTTTTCAAGTTAGCTAAACTATGAACAGATGCCTCCAAATCACTCATTTTGCAGCAGTTGTTTTTGAATTCCTCATTAACCATAAGTAATGTTCACCTTGTTCACAGTGGCTACGCTAGTTCATTGTTCAGCACTGAATTGGCACGTCAGATGATCCCCAGCATACAATTCGCTGCCAAAGACTTCCGCCAAGACTTCAGCTCTCATCAGCTCTGCTTCCAATTGCCAAGACTGCAGCACACAAGGAGCTCAGATCAGGAAGAGGAAAACAGCAAAGAAGGATCCTGTTGAAGCCCACACAACAGTCCACACAAACTCTACCAAACACTTCATCTGACAGACAGAATACAGTAGATGTGAGGGTTCAGCTGTGAGATCAAACTAACAGATTCTTGAGGGCAACATCGAGGGGTTTTGATCTTTTTCTCTACCAAAGTTCCCTTTGGTATTAGTTTCAACTTCTGATATTCACACACATTACTCTTTGGGGTCTGAAAGATCGTTGTTTTTTTTGTTCTGGCATATATAATGTTATAAATTATTTAGGCCTATTTTAAATGAAAAGATGTTCTTTTGAACTTTCTATTCATCACAAGAATCCTGAAAAAATGTTTCACCATTTCCACAAAAAAAACCAAAAAAAAAAAATATTAAGCACTACAACTGTTTTCAAAATTGATAATTGATGATAATAAGAACAGTTTCTTGAGCAGAAAATCAGCATATTAGAATGATTTCTGAAGGATCATGTGACACTGAAGACTGGAGTAATGATGCTGAAAATTCAGTGTTGTCATCACAGGAATAATTTTTTTATATATTAAAACTTTTGAATATTAACAGGCTACATAAGATTATGAATCCCCAATTTTTAATGTGGTCTCAGATTTTTGGATACTACAGTATGTATATGATATAATATAATTAAAAATATGAAATCAAATGGAGATTAAACAAAATATAAATTAGAAATTAATTAATTCAGCTTTGCAATTACAAGAATAAATTACAATATAAATATATTTAAAAAGAAAACATTTTAATTTTAAATAATATTTCAGAATATATATAGTGTTTTACTGTTTATTTTATCAAACATATTTACAAAAAAATGTATTTAAAGTAAATATAGTG
>RJVU01043279.1:226536-240331 GCA_003731715.1 Anabarilius grahami | reverse complement strand
TTATGTGACAACGATGTACTAAAAACAGAAAAGCTTTTCCTTTCGACAACGATGTACTAAAAACAGAAAAGCTTTTCCTTTCCTGCATTTTTTGTCATTTTGACACCATTGTCAAAATGATTCCCATTCACACGGATCCGCAAAAACCCCAAAAAACGCTGCATTACTCATGCCAGGCCAGTAGTTGGCGATGTCACTTTGTAAAGAAACACTATGCGCCTATAGACTGAACAGGTAATACGTATCCACATGACATAGCCATTTTCACAAATTCAAGTTTTTGTATTTTAGATGGAGACGATAACGGTATCATTTTCAAAAACTTGCCGTTTTCAGAAGTTTGCATTTTTAGGCCCCCAAAACTCCAATGTCTTGTTCATGAATGGCCAAAACGCATAAAAAGTTTTATGTTTTTAGTTGAAAACAGTGTCGTGTAAACCCCCTGAGAATGCAACAAAGAAACAAATTTGCGCCACACTGCTCTCTAGACATCAGCGTGGGCCAATGACAAACCCACACCTGTCGAGCTTCATACACAACTCTAATAATTCCCCTCTCTCTTATCTCTCAAACATCCCCTAAAAGACAGCTAAGGAAGTGAAAGCTCAAGGGCTTGAGTTCCTGACTTCATGCCACAGTTTTTCACATCCCTGCTCCCAACCCCAAACCTGCTGCTTCTAAAACTCGAGAGACGGGTTGTTGAGGAAAGCAAGAAACAAACAATAACAACCAGAGGCTGATGAATGGGTCTTGGCATAGGAGCTGGGATCGAAGCGATTGATCCGAACCCGGCTATCTCAGCGGCGCTTTTACCCTCTGTCAAACCCCTGCTAGAGGGAGATGGATTTTGTCGGCCAGAGCAGTGGATTAATGGTGGAGAGGTGACAGCTGGGTCTAGCGCTGTGGCCATCCCCTCGGGCAGGGTGCGTCTGGGCATGTGTGCGTGATATATCGACAGTTCTTTAGGAGGTAGATGCTTTCTGTGACTTTATTGTGCGTTCCTGCATTGACAGCTCTAAGACCTGTAGATTGGGCCGTCCCTTGGCAGGTGGAGTCAGTGGCATCCTGCTTGGTACTGCTCTTGTGTGGGCAGGGCAGGTGCTCAAGGTGATGAGCTCATGAAGAAATGAATTTATGAAATAATTTACTCACCCTCATGTTGTTCCAAGCCCATATGACTTGTTTGGAAGGTTGAAGAATCCAATGGTCAATCTTTTCCATGTATTGAAAGACTATCAAGCTTCAAAATGACAAAGAATACAATAAAAGTTGATTCTGTACTATATTCCAAGTGTTCTGAAGACACATACACTACCATTCAAACGTTTGGGTCAGTATGATTTTTTTAAAGAAATTAACGCTTTTATTTTGTATTTATTTTATTTATTTTAAAATTGATCAATCGTGACAGTAAAGACTTTGGTACAAAACAAATATGTCAAATAAATGATATTCTTTTGAACTTTCTGTTTATCAAAGAATTATGAAAATAAGTATCAAGGTTTCCAGAAAAAAATGTAAGCAGCACAACTGTTTTCAACATTGATAATTATAAGAAATGTTTCTTTAGCACCAAATCAGCATATTATAATGATTTCTGAAGGATCATGTGACACTGAAGACTGGAGTAATGATGCTAAAAATTCAGCTTTGCATCACAGGAATAAATTATATTCTAAAATGTATTACAATGGAAACAGCTCATTTTATATTATAATAATATTTCACAATATTACTGATTTTACTGTATTTTTAAACAAATAAATGTAGTTTTGGTGAGCTTAATAAGAGATGTTCTTTCAAAGACATTGAAAATCTTACTGACCCCAAACTTTTGAACAGTAGTGTATATATGAACAGGCCTAAATCAAATTTGGATCCCAGTTTTCGGAAATGTCTTTTCACGAATACAACAAGGTCAGACAACCTCTTAAAAAAAATTAAGAAGTCATCTGCTCGAGAATTTTCCCCCCCATCCTAATTTTTATTCAGAGGGTGCAATACTTTATTCTCAAATATTAGGATTCAAAAGCCCATCTCATGTGAAAAGTACATGACAGAACACTGAAGGTCACAAGCTTAAGAGCTCTGGGGCAAACCATTCATTTCAATTCCTTTGCCAGCGTTCCAAAGTGCCGCATACTCCTCTTTTTTGTTTTGAAACATTCGTCGGAGGGTGAGGCGAGGTGTTGTTAGCATTCCAGGAGCGTGGCGCTCTCCTCTCCTCTCACTCACTTTCTCGTTCTCTCACCCACCACCACAGCATCTGCAATTTCTGCAGTGCCACACAAACCATTGCGTTCTCACCCGAAACGTTCCCTGTCAGCTCGTGAACACAACAGGGTGCGCGCGCACGTATTCTCACACAGAGTAATGAGGATAAAAATGTAAGCGGACAGCTATGGAATTAACAAAACCTCCTTTTTCACTCCTCTACACTTTCTGAACGCCAGCCCCCATCTTTGGTACTCTTCCTTCTTGCATATTGTGCCTTCCTGATATCTAATTAAAATAAAAACACAGTACAGTGAGACTTCACTCTTTCCTGCGTTGCTTATAGTAGCTGATGACAAGAACACAGTATTATGTCACACGAATGAAGACGATACATGAAAAAAAATTACACAAGATTATACTAACAGAGTGTTTAAGCCTGTGTGCTCCTATAGTGGCTTTCAATTGGATTTGCTTCAGGACTCACAATATCAAGACAACGCAATGTAAAACTGGTATTTGTATGAAGGTACACACAAATGTGCCCAACAATTTACATCGTCTATATACTGTAGTTTGGGTTGTTGTTGTTTGGTTTCTAAATATCTCATTTCACACACTTGCCTCTTTTAATGAAACTCTTTTAATGAAACACATTTCTGTTTACTTTTTGTGGTTTAAGGATGTTATGCAACCTGTCCATGTTGGCATCTACCTATGTTGGCCAGCTTTTACAAGACGAATGATGATGAATTTGCACTAAAATACTTGGAATGGACGCAGCAAATTTGACATCAACAACTAAAAGATGTGGGAAGCGTTTTCTCCTCCCTTTTTAATAGGAGAAAAATCCCACTTAAAACATATTAATTTTGCTATATGGTTGGTTGCATTTTATAATTTGAATTTAGCACTGTTTTTCCCCTGAGATGTATGTACACCACCATTCAAATGTTTTGGGTCGGTAAGATTTTTGGGTAACACTTTACAATAAGGTTTCATTAGTAATTATTACTTTAGTTAACATGAACTAAAAATAAATAATACTTCTACAGCATTTATTAATCTAAGTTAATGTTAATTAACATTTACTAATACATTATTAAAATCAAAAGTTGTATTTGTTAACATTAGTTAATGCACTTTGAACTAACATGAACAAACATGAACAAACAGCATTTTTTATTAACTAACATTAACAAAGATTAATATTAATAAATACTGTAACAAATGTATTGCTCATTGTTAGTTCATGTTAGTTAATGCATTAACTAATGACAACAAATGAGACATTGTAAAATGTTACCAATTTTTGATATTTTTGAAAGAAAATGTCTCTTATGCTCACCAAGGCTGCATTTATTTGATCAAAAATACAGTAAAAACAGTAAAATAACTGTTTTCTATTTGAATATATTTTAAAATGTAGTTTATTCCTGAGTGTCAGTGTCTCTTTCAAGTACAACTTCATTTTCCACTATAAAGCAGCTCTCCAGTGGGTTCATGTTTTTACTCATGGACGTCCGACCTCAATGGACTGAACAGAAGAAATGAACCAGAGAAGATTTCCACGTCAACGAAGGCGGAGCCTCAGAGCCACACCTACCTATTACGCAATCGCCATGGACCAGTGGTAGTTTGAAGGTGTTTACCAACCAGAGCTAACTTTTCTGGAAAGTTTGCTTTGGCAAGCTGTTTTGATCTTCCGAAATGAACACAAAACAAACTTAATTTTGGCCTTATTTTGTTTGAAATTATGTCAAACCAGTTCGTTCTTCGATTTCACTTGAAGTATATTGGGGCCTTAAGACAAGTATGCTAACTGGTATGCAGCCATACACATTAAACTAAAGGTACTTTGTTTTCACATTTGGCTCCTAAACTCTGGAATAGTGTATGTAACAATAATGTTCGGGACTCAGACTCACTCGCCCAGTTTAAATCAAGATTAAAGACGCATCTCTTTTGCCAAGCATTCACATAATGCATCTCATATCCTAGTACTCCAGTTATATCAGATCAAATGCACGATTATCTTTGCTTAATGTTATGAACAGCCGCTATGCCAATTATTCTCCATTTGCTTTTCTGTTTTATTTCAGGATGGCCATCCTGAGGTGACTAGAGAGTACATCAGCTCCAGTTTGGATCCAGCCTCTTATGAAGACTTCAGATGCCTCAACACTTGTGAAGGGATGACCCCAACCCCTGCAAGGATATCAGATGACACAAACTCTGAATCAACATGCACCATTCCAAATTTTGCTATATATCTTAATCATTGTTAACATGTATTCATTACTTCAATGAGTTCATTGTTTCTGCCTTAAATTAATACATTGTTTAAACTAATACATTGTTAGCTAACATGATTTGTATATGTACATTTCTGAAATTACATAATTTGGACACAGTCACAGTCACACTCTAAATTGTAATGTTGACATGCATTTTCTGTAAAGCTGTTTTGAAACGATATGTATTGTGAAAAGCGCTATATCAATAAATGTGAATTGAATTGAACTTCACATTGACAGTGTCACATCACTGCACGATCACAATATAAAGTTCTGAAAGTTGCTACCACTGCACAAGCGTGCAAAGAGCAACAGGGAAAAGGTGTAAAAAGACATAAAATGGAGGAATCAAGTGGTTGTCTGAGCAAAGGGGACGGTGGGAGTGGGAACGGAGATGGATTGTTTTCTGTTCTCCGGAGCTGCATGAGAACTAAGGGAGACTTTTTTCCCCTGTCCTCAACTGGCCTATTCATCTGTGTCACAGCCCGACGCAGATGTGAGAGGGGAAAGGAGAGAAAAGAGTTCATTTTAAAGCGGCTCTCAGCGAGGAAACTCCGTATCTCAGAGCTCATCAATCTAATCTATTATCCCGCTTACTCCGAGCCGGTTATCGGAGAAATACAATCTCCTGATGAAATAAAAAAAGTGTCTTTTTCGCCCACTCAACCTTTTCCATGTCACGCATGAAGGCCGTGTTGCTGTACAAGTCGCTTTTATCTCTTTTATGTTCTCTCATTTTTGTTATCGGAGTCTTAGGGNTTTTTTTTTTTTTTTTTTTGGTATGTACTGTAATGGTTAGGGTGCATATATTTTATACTACATTTTTTCTATATTCAATCACACAAAATCAGCATGTTAAAGGATTAGTTCATTTCAGAATTAAAATTTCCTTATAATTTACTCACCCCCATGTCTAGGTGTTTATGTCTTTCTTTCTTCTGTTGAAAAGAAATTAAGGTTTTTGAGGATTACATTCCAGGATTTTTCTCCATATACTGTTACTAATGGGTTGAAGGTCCAAATTGCAGTTTCAATGCAGCTTCAAAATGCTCTGCATGATCCCAGCCGAGGATTAAAGGTCTTATCTAGTGAAACGATCTAAAAAATTATATACTTTTTAACCACAAATGCTCGTCTTGCACTAGATCTGCGATGTGCCACGCATGACATAATCACGTATTTTGTAAATCAGTGTTTACAAAGCAGTTGTGCAAAGACTAAGTCAAACAGCCTTTACAAAAAAAGGTAAAAAAATGATGACGGACGATTTTGAAGAGTTTTTCACCCTACCGCGGTACTTCCACCTACGTCAGGTGTGACCTTTCCAATGTGATTTCATCATGCGTGGCGCATCGCAGAGCTAGTGCAAGATGAGCATTTGTGGTTAAAAAGTATATACATTTGTATGTTTTTAGAAAATGACTGATCGTTTCGCTAGATAAGACCCTTATCTATGTGAATTGAATTGAATTATTCCTCCGCTGGGATCGTGTAGAGCCCTTTGAAGCTGTATTAAAACTGTAATTTGGACCTTCAACCCATTGATAACTGTTGAAGTCCAATATATGAAGAAAAATGTTTTCCTCAAAAATTTTAATTTCTTTTTGACTGAAGAAAGAAAGACATAAACATCTTGGATGGCATGGGGGTGAGTAAATTACCAAGAAATGTGAATTCCGAAGTGAACTAATCCTTTAAATTTGACATCCAAATAAATTTATATTGTATATGGGTTTCAAGGCATTTTGCTTCTTGAACTCTACTATGCCACCAACAAATAAAAAACAATGCTTTCTAACCGCTCTTATAGCGCAATGCCACACTGTCCATTCATACAGATATGTGAATAGTCTTGAGTTTAATGGCTGTGCTTTGGAAGAGCATACTTCAGCAAGTCAATCAGAAGAAGTAATTGCGTCTAATAGGTGCGCCTCGTCGCTCGGCCCGAGAGATTTCTCTGTTCTCTGATCGCTGCCAAACCTCTGACGACCTGTCGTCTCTCATGAGTCCTCTGTCACCAAAAATAAATTGCCTGCTCACTGAACGGGTCACAACAACAAGCGATGTCATTACTTTCACGGCAATTGATCACACCTTCAGAGAGAAAAGTCAATAGTCAACATAATTGTTAGTGGTGTTGAGCCTCACATTGAAGAGGTCTGGTTTGTAATGCATGCAGCTCATCTTGCTACCCTCCTTTCAGGTGAAGTTGTGCTAGTTTTTGAGGATCAGGCTGAAGAATCTAAATTGTGTGAGGGGTCCTGTATGTGTAAGAAGAGTCCAAAATTAGCACGTAAGTGCTGAAAGCGAGAAAAAATTGCATAATTTAACAGTGTCCTAACCAGATATGACGTGATAAAGCAAATAGCAATATTTTTTGTCTCACATATTAACCTGAATTTCTTTTCGAGTTATCTGCAACCACAACCAATGGTCCGATGGGGACATTTTGTTACACGGTTTAAATTTTGGCAGAGGCTATGTGTACAAAATGTGGAAAAAATAAATGTAATAATAATAAATGGAAGTACTATGCTATTTGTAAAATAGGTACAATTTCTGAGAAATGGTGGGTGGAGCTATTGAAAATAGCCTTTGCCAACAGTTGGCTATAGAGTGGTGCAGGGATGATTATTTTTGTAGGCCAAAACCTGGAAATGAGTTTGAATTTTTGCACTTCTGGTTCCACCGTCCTGAAGTCGATTTGTTTTTTGAATGGGTTTTTGGTTAAATGCTTGAAATAAGGCAGGGATGTCCAAGTTCGGTCCTAGAGGGCCACTGTCCTGCAGAGTTTAGCTCCAACTTGCCTCAACACACCGGCCTGGAAGTTTCTAGTATGCTTAATTAGACCTTGATTAGCTGGATAAGGTGAGTTTAATTGGGGTTGGAGCTAAACTCTGCAGGACAGTGGCAAATAAGGTCTGTGGTGAATAGAAGCTCAAGATATTTTCACATTTTATTCTATGATATAAAATACATAAGTAATACACTTTTTTTAAAAGCTTTTACTAATCTTGTAGGCGTTTCCTAACAAGTGGCTTAATGAGACGGCAGAGGCATTCTGGGACATTAAACATCATCAGCAGAACAGGTAAACTCGTCTACTCACTAGTTCGCTTTTACAGTCTTGTGTTTATAATCATCAAACTATTATAACTCGAACTTTGAGGGAAAATGCATTTAAACAAAGACTGAAAGAGTTGTCAGAAGCTTAGGGATGGTGATGTCGAAGTCATGCGACCGTGGTTTGCTTATAGCCTACTTTAGCTTTTGACTTCTGCCGATTGTATTTACGCTTCAAAATTCATAAAGGTTGTGTTCATTTGTGAAGATTATTAAGATGAGAAAATCGTGAAAGAATCATAAGCTTTTGTTAGTCACAGACCTTACTTTCTGCAATAATCCTAAAGCCAATGGAAAAATCCTATTGGTTTTTTTGTCGATGGAACCAAAGTGATGCTAACTTCCGGGTTGGCCTACAAAAATACGTCATCCCTGCACCACTCTATTTGAAGTCAGTGTAAATAGACACCGCCTTCAGCTTCTGTGGGCAGAACCTGATTTCAATAATTTCAACATCTTTATTGATCCCGGAACAACATTGCAAACAACCAATCAGATTTGAGGGACATACTTTTCTGTGGTGCTGCTGCGTAGCTCTGCCTACAGTGAAGTCTCATTGGTTCAATGTTCTGCCCCAGGTAACTGTATACAAAACATCAGTTTCTGATTGGCTGTGATGTATCATGCAGCTTTTTTCGCTTTTAGTGAGGACAATTTACTTGTTGCTAAAACCTTGTCTGGTTTGGTACAAAAATGAATAAAATTTCTGAATGATTCAAAGCTATAATATAATATAATTTTACAATACAAGTTGAGATCCACTGTTTTAGATGTCATGTGACAGGTGGCGTATTAATGACTATAGTATGCCAAGAGTGTGGTTAATAGCTATATGATGCAGTGGTTGACACAATGACCTGCACCATTGCATTAAATATAAAAATATATTAGTCATAGACATGCAAAAAGTTAAGCTATATACAGTGCCCTCCACAATTATTGGCACCCTTAGTAATTATGAGCAAAGGCGGCTGTGAAAATAAATCTGCATTGTTTATCCTTTTGATATTTCTTTCAAAAAATTCACAAAATTATAACCTTTCATTGAAGGAAAAGAATTGAAAGTGGGGCGAATATTACATTATGAAATAAATGTTTTTCTCCAAAACACGTTGGCCACAATTATTGGCACCCTTTTATTCAAAACTTTTTGCAACTTCCTTTTGCCAAGATAACAGCTCTGAGTCTTCACCTATAATGCCTGATGAGTTTGGAGAGCACCTGACAAGAGATCAGAGACCATTCCTTCATGCAGAATCTCTCCAGATCCTTCGGATTCCCAGCTCCATGCTGGTGCTTCTTCTCTTTAGTTCACTCCACTAATTTTCTTTAGGGTTCAGGTCAGGGAACTGGGATGGCCATGGCAGAAGCTTCATTTTGTGCTCACTGACACATTTTTGTGTTGGTTTTGATGTTTGTTTTGGATCATTATCCTGATAAAAGATCCAACCACAGCCCATTATTGGATTTCTAGCAGAAGCGGTCAGGTTTTGATTTTTTATCTGTTGGTATTTGCTGTTTTTATCTGTTGGTCCAGGACCTCCAGCAGAAAAATAGGCCCACAACATTAAAGATCCAGCAGTATATTTAACTGTGGGTATGGGGTACTTTTTATCCATGTGTGCACCAAACCCATCTGGTGGGTTTGCTGCCAAAAAACGCTTTTTTTAGTTTCATCTGACCATAGAAGCCGGTCCCGTTTGAAGTTCCAGTCTTGTCTGACAACTGAGTATGCTGGAGATTGTTTCTGGATGAGAGCAGAGTATTTTTCTTGAAACCCTCCGGAACAACTTGTGGGGATGTAGGTTCTGTTTGATAATTTTTTTTAGGCTTTCTGAAACTCAAGACTCAACTAATCTCTGCAATTCTCCAGCTGTGATCCTTGGAGAATCTTTGGACACTCAAACTTTCTTCCTCTCCGCACATTAGGACGATTTAGACACACGTCCTCTTCCAGGCAGATTTGTAACATCTTTAGTTGATTGGAACTTCTTAATTATTGCCCTGATGGTGGAAATGGGGATTTTCAATGCATTAGCTTTTTTTCTTATAGCCATTTTCTATTTTGTGAAGCTCAACAATCTTTTGCTGCACATCAAAACTATATCCTTTGTGTTTACACATATTTGTACTCCTGTGGAACAGGAAGTCATGACTGGACAATTTAATTCTCCTAGTCACCCTGGTGTGCTAAAAAATGTAAATATGAATGGGAATATACTTCAGAGATATTTTACTCATAAGAATTTCTAGGGGTGCCAATAATTGTGGCCAACATGTATTGGAGAAAAACATTTATTTCATAATGTGAGTTTCCCCCCAATTGCAATTGTTTTACTTCGATGAAAGGTAAGAATTTTGTGAATTTTTTGAATGAAAGATCAAAAGGATGAACAATGCAGATTTATTTTCACAGCTGCCTTTGCTTATATTTACTAAGGGTGCCAATAATTGTGGAGGGCACTGTATACAGTATATATACACACACAACACACATAAAGTGTCATTTATACATTTTTCACTGATTCCTCCGCATAGATTTAGTCTTGATACCACATAATATGATGCAAGGTGTTCCTCAGTGTTCCGGTCACCACTGCCATACACACACCCCCTCACACTACCTCTGATAAAGTGTTTTTTTTTTGTTTTTTTTTCGTGTGTCCATCTGTTCTGCTGTGAATATACATACATACATTTTTGCAAACCACCATTTGGCCTTTCCTCATAGTCACAAATGCATCACAGCTAATTAATGAGTTACGTAGAGAGCGCAAATCGATCTCCGCAAAGGGTCTAATGGGAAATTAAAAATGGTTACCGATACTGAATCGTGCCAAGCAAGAGTGAGCTGCTGCCACAGCCATTTTGAGAAAATCTCAAAGACACACAAACACACCCACACTAAAAAACACCTCGCTCTTCCTCTCTCTATCTTTTTTACACACAGACATACACACACTTACTCTTTTCTTCTGTCTATGCTGTCCCACAGGATGTGATTAGATACAGCAGCAGCCATTCGGCAGTGTGGGATCCCAGTCTGGTCACATAGATTTGAGACTTTGAAGGCACATATATCATTTTTCCTGCAGGCCTCCACAGCCCTGGCCTCCACTCATTATAGAGCTCCTGTCATATGCTTCAGCCTGATAAACTGAATGTCACATGTGTACCCTGAAAACACAATCCACATATACTGGTAATCATCATTTGGATCACGTTGATATTTGACATTATGATCAAATATCTGATTTAATGAGTGATCGGGTCATTATAGAAAAGAAAAGAAAAGAAAAGAAAAGAAAAGAAAAGAAAAGAAAAGAAAAGAAAAGAAAAGAAAAGAAAAGAAGGATGAGGGGGCTTTTAGGTGTCCGGGCGGTCATGAAAAAGAAGAATAGCACATCTGAAAATTTACTTTGTAATAGGTATTCTACAAAATGCCAATGTCACGCAACATGTTTACCTGCAGTTTTGCATTGTGACTTGTGGGATATCCTGTCTTCGCTCAATTCCTCACTAACAGCTGACAGTACAAGGACACTGTCATGCTGAATGTGTTCTAGGCTGAACTGAGGCAGTGTGAGCTGGGGCAAAAAAAACAAGGCAGCAATTCTATTTCTGTTGCTTCTCTCTTTCCCTCTCACACATAAATGAAAATGGCACTTTATACAAAGAGGGTACAAAATGATAAACTATTATACAATGTAAATTTAAAAACATGCTTTATAAAATGGATAGTTCTGGCCCTTGATTCTGATTGGTTGAGTCACGTTCGAAGCAGTTGTAAAATTCCCGAAAACATACAGCTGACTGTATTACATAAGTATTGCTGCGGCACTGAGTGTGTATGTTGCTGCGTCTGTCTTAGCAACCACTCTTAGTAACGTAAACATATGTTTGTTCTCAATTGATTTTGTTCATTGAAGCTTACTGCATTATGTAGAAGAGTATTGTGAGAGAGATATCGAGTGACCGAGTGCATTACCTGCATTCTAATTTAGCATTTACCTTCAGGTCGGTCTTATGTTCATAATAAAAAATCAGTTTGAGTGTCCGCTGTGATCTTGTCCTTTTAACATTTAATGGGGTTTCCCATGCCCTGCTGACACTGCTAGTCAAAGCATTTGTCAGTTGCGTCTTGTTTCAATATAAAAGTCTTTGCGACTGAGTGACTCGCTTTGCCGCCATCTAATGGCGTAATAAATGTAACTTCTGTTGCTGTTCACGTCAGGGACTATTTTTTATACTTTTAATGATTATTTCATGAAAGTTGCATTGATACATATTTTTTGGCTTTAATATTTGTATTGTGTGGTAACCGTTTTATAAAAGCAATAAGCCCCAAGAAGCCGTGGTTTACCGTTAATTTATAATAGCCAAGGGGGTTTTAGGCACTCTGCTCCGTGTTGTGCCTAACAATGCCCCTTAGCTGTTATAAATTCACTGTAAACCACGGCTTTTTGGGGCTTAATCCGTTGAGGTGGAGACCACATGTCCCAAGATTCCGCTCTCAAACTTGGCGTCATCAAGCTACGCCTTTGTTTTGAATAGGCTTCTAGCAACCTCTAGCGGACAGAATTCTTACATACTGTACCTTTAATTGAAACAGAAGTTATTTGTAACATTATAAATGTCTTTACTGTCACTTTTGATCAATTTAATGGGTCCTTCCTGAAATAATAATAAAAAATATTTCTTTAAAGGGCACCTATTATGCCCCTTTTTACAAGATGTAATATTGGTCTTGGGTGTCCCCAGAATGTATTTGTGAAGTTTCAGCACAAAATACCCCACAGTTAATTTATTATAACCATTTGAAAATGTCATTTTTGGGGCCTGTTTTAAAAAGAGCTGTTTTGGTGTGTACCACCTTAAATATAAATGAGCTGCATATCCCCGCCCTGCCTTTGGATGAGGGCGTAACTTGCATACCTATGGCAATAAACAGTCGGTAGAAGCAGAATGGCTGAGAGTGAGAGACCCGCTGTTTTGTATGGCATTCAGCCGTACATGTTTGAACCGGAATCAGACCCAGATGATGAAGAGACTGCGGCAGAAGAAACACAATTGAGAATGGAGCAGGACGTCTCTGAATGGTTATTTGATACATTTATGTACTTATAGAGTTTTAATCGCATCCCCTTTGCAATTATGGATGTGCAACACACACACACACACTGTGATAACGTTCGCGCAATTTTTTGAAACTACAAACACAAATACTGTGATAACGTTTGCTAAGTACAAACGAAATTATATTTATGCGAGGGAACGGTTGCGTCATGTTGACATTACTTGTCGTACAGGTGCTTATGTGGCAAATATGAGAAGATGTCAATCAAACCACGTGGGTGGGGCTTAGCACAATTCTACGTCACACTGAGAGCAATCTTAGAACAGGGTGTTCTGAGACAGTGCTTATGAATTATTGAGATTGTAAAAAAACCACTGGGTGGATTTTTCTCATTCTAGGGTGGTTTTGCTCACACACTGCCAACACACATTTATGGTCAAACACCATGTAAAAGTGAATTTTGCATAATAGGTGCCCTTTAAAAAGAAATCTTACAGACCCCATGCTAAATTTTGAATGGCAGTTTATATGTGTATACTTCCCTATATCTACTGACAAAATTACGCAACTGAAGGTTTAAAAAGAGTAGAAAAATTGCACATTAAATGAATAGAAAATGGAAAGAAGCAGGTCTTGCAATATTTAGTTTGACCTCCAAAAGTGGTCAAACTCAATTTTCTGAAGGTCAAGAAACTCTCTTTTCATTGAAAGACTGTTAAAAATGAACAAAAAATTATACCCTTCAAGCTGTATCCAATTTTTAAAATACACACACACACACACACACACACACACAAAACAGACACTAGGTTATAATTTTAAACAGCACAGAGCTAGTGTGTCCAACATTTCTCCTAACGTCATCACAAAACCTTGTCAAATGGCTGTCTCACCCCCTCTGACCACTATATTACTGCCTTACACTGAGAAGGAGAACATCTGATATTGTGTCCACTGAGTTTTCACTGCCATTTTATGCAGCTTTGTCTGTTATTGTGAATTGCTCCCACCCTTATTTAACCCGTGCCTTTATAGGCCTTGGACCATTAGCTTTGGGCTTTTACACAATCATAAACACACAGAC